>QXEO01000455.1:600000-1096501 GCA_007115705.1 Dactylis glomerata | reverse complement strand
AGAGTGAACACTGACACAAGCCTCAAGTTAAATGATGAAGATTCTCCATGGTTACGCCACAATCGTAAGCAAGGGACACTAGCGAAGAAATGATGTGTAATCATGTATTAAACATTTTATGTAATGTATTGTTCCAATATTTTGGGTGCACCATGGCATCACAATGAATCTTATTTAATGAATTACTAAAGCATTTTAGTATTAATGAGAAAGTTAATAATATTTTGATAAGTTAGAATAAGTTAACAAAACTTTCGTCCTGGCTGGTGGGTACAACCGGGACTAAAGGTGGTTTTTGTGTCATCTAATAAAACTGTCGGTGGGATAAGGACGTGCGGGTAACCTTTAGTCCCGGCTGGTGGGTGCAACCGAGACTAAAGCTGTCGGCAGGATAAGGACGCGTGGGTGGATGCACTGCTCGATGAGATAAAGCATGTAGCGCATGACGCCCCTATCGGAGAAACAAGATAAAGTAGAAGCGGCGCCGTGCCTATAAAAGGAGCATCGATACGCCATGGCAAGCAGCTCAATAAGCCAACCTAGAAGGCAGGGAGAGTTTCATCCCCATGGATGGAGGAAAGGGTTGGGAAATCTACCGTGGTGGAGCTTCTCGAAGATGTCGTTGGTGCTCACGCCCTACGGCATCTTCGGAAGCTCCGCCTCGGAAAAATTTCCCTGCAAACCTGTGAAAGACTCCATCTCCTCTAACAGTGTTGGGGAAAGGATTGGGAAATCTACCGTGGTGGAGCTTCTCGAAGATGTCGTTGGTTCTCACGCCCTACGGCATCTTCGGAAGCTCCGCCTCGAAATTTTTTCCCTGCAAGCCCGTGAAAGACTCCATCTCCTCTAACAGTGTTGGGTAAAGGGTTGGGAAATCTCAAACTGCATCTTCAGAAGCTCCGCCTCGGAAAATTTCCCTGCAAGCCTGTGAAAGACTCCATCTTATCTAACAGTGTTGGGAAAAGGGTTGGGAAATCTACCATGGCGGAGCTTCTCGAAGATGTCGTTGGTGCTCACGCCCTACGACATCTTCGGAAGCTCCGCCTCGGAAAAATTTCCCTGCAAGCCCGTGAAAGACTCCATCTCCTCTAACAGTGTTGGGTAAAGAGTTGGGAAATCTCAAACTTATTATAATCTTCTGGTTTTGAAAATAGAAAATGGTTTTGAATTAGTTAATCAATTTCAAACACTTTCTATATTCAAAGTTTTATCAGATTCTAAAATATTCAAAAAGAATATTAATCAATATAGTTTTAATACAATTGGTTTCACTAAATTTAGATTTGTAAATCTTTAGATATGAATTTTCAAAGTTTCTATAAGCATATTTGGAGTATTTTAATTATGTAAAATTATTGGATTATCATACAAATATGGGAACATTGAAATTTGATAGATATTTAAATTTGTGATTTGTAGGATTTTGAATCACTCGATTTGCAGTTGTAGATTTCTCAGAAATTTAATTCGAATATTCAGTCAAGTTATGAATTGCAATTTGTTAAGTTTATTCAAAACAACCTTTAGTCCTGGTCGGTGAAACGGCCCGGGACTAAAGGTCCCTGCGCGCGCAAACTTTGGAAACCGCCCAAAATGGGCCTTTAGTCCCGGGCCTCCTTACCAACCGGGACTAAAGGTCCCCCTTTAGTCTCGGTTGGTAATACAAACCGGGACTAAAGAGTCTTTAGTCCCGGCTCGTATTACCAACCGGGACTAATAATCCCGGGGTATAAAAGCCCGCGCCGCCCCTGTCCTTCTCCATTCTCGATCGAGAGAAGAAGAAGGAGGCGCGCCCGATACAGTGAAAGCTTAGGCGGAACCGAGGTCACGCCGCCCGCGCCCGTGCCGCCATTCGTTGTCGTCGCCTCGTCGCTGTCGCCACCGCCGCCGCGCCCGAGCCTCCTCCACGCTGCCGCCGCGCCTGAGCCTCCTCCACGCCGCCGCCGTGCTCGAGCCTCCTCCACGCCGCCACCACGCCCGAGCCTCCTCGCCATCGTTGCCTCGTCGTCGTCGTCGCCGCCGCCGCACCCGAGCCTCCTCGCCGTCGTTGCCTCATCGTCGTCGTCGCCGCCGCCGCGCCCGAGCCTCCTTCCACGCCGCCGCCGCGCCCGGGCCTCCTCCACGCCGCCGCCGCGCCCGAGCCTCCTCACCGTCGTCACCTCGTCATCGTTGTTGTCTCACCGCCGCCGCGCCCAGGCCTCCTGAAGGGTTTTGCAGCATAGAAAACAAAAATTTTCCTACGGAAGCGAACAAGAAAGCCAAGATCTAATCTAGGAGATGTAATCAACGAAAGAGGTAGATGAGATCTTCATACCCTTGAAGATTCGCACAGCGGAAACGTTCAATAGAACGTGGTTGACGTAGTCGTACTCGCCGTCTCCTCCTCGCGATCCGATCCGATCCTACGCCGCAAGTGGCGGCGCCTCCGAGAGTTGCACACGTGCGGTGCAGCGATGTCTCCTCCTTCCTTGGTCCAGCAAGTATGGTGGAGAGATAGATTGGATCGGCAGCACGACGGCGTGGTGCTTATGGTGGAGAGTTTCTGCGGCAGGGCTTCGCCTACGCGCAGTCGCGAGAGAGAGAGAGGGAGGGCAGCAGTTGGCGGCTAGGGTTTTGGGTTAGGGGTAGAGAGGGCTGCGCCCTTGCCCCCTATATATAGAGGGGTGGCCGGCTAGCTTGGCCTCTCCCAAAACCCTAGGGCGCCGACTTGGAGTAGGAAGAGTGGGGGGCAAGTTTCCCCCCCTTCCTTCTTTGAAGACTCCCTTAGGGTTTCCCCTTGGGCTGGCCGGCTGGGCCTTAGGGGCCTTGTGCGCCTGGCCCAGGGCGGCCAGGGCACTTCCCCTTAGGCCCACGCAGGCCTCCGTCAAGTGGGCCCACGTTGGTCCCACTCTGGAACCTTCTAGAACCTTCCGGTACAATACCGATAAACTCCGAAACTTTTCCGGAATCCAAAAACTGCTTTACTTTATATGAATCTTATTCTCCGGACCATTCCGGAACCTCTCGTGACGTCCTGGATCTCATCCGAGACTCCGAACTAAAACTCATAAACCAATTATCCATTCTATCCTAGCATCGATGCACGTTAAGTGTGTGACCCTACGGGTTCGAGAATATGCAGACATGATCTTCTATCAATAATCAATAGCGGGATCTGGAAACCCATATTGACTCCCACATATTCATCGATGATCATATCGAATGAACCACGATGTCAGGATTCAATTAATCCCGTATATGTATTCCCTTCGTCACACGATATTTTACTTGCCCGAGATTTGATCGTCGGTATCACCATACCTAGTTCAATCTCGTTCACAGCAAGTACTTTACTCGTTCCGTAATCCGATATCACTTTGTGATTAACTCCTTAACCACATGCTTGCAAGCGGTGTTGATATCGATTACTGAGTGGGCCCGAAGTATATCTCTCCGACTTGGGAGGGACAAATTCCATCTCGATACATACAACCCAACAAGTACTTTCCGATCACCTGAGAGACACCTTTATTATCACCCTCACATAGGATGACGTTTGATGACTTCAAAGCTTTCTTCCGATACTAGGGAGTTGTATTATCTCATGGTCTAAGGAATACAATACATGACATAGAAAAGCTTCGCAAAGATGAACACAATGACACGATCTAATTGCTCTGCTTTATTTGGGTCTGTCCATCATATCATTCTCCTAATGATATGATCTCATTATTAATTGACAACACATGTCTATGGTTAGGAAACCTTAACCATCATTAATCAATGAGCTAGTCCATAGAGGCGTACTAGGGACACGGTGTTGTTCATAAACCACACAAGTATTAAAGTTTCCGCTTAATACAATTCTAGCATGGAATATAAATATTATCATGAACAAGAAATATGATAATAACAATATTATTATTGCCTCTAGGGCATATTTCCTTCAGTCTCCCACTTGCACTAGAGTCAATAATCTAGTCATACTTGCGCCTTTAACACCTTTGGCATTCCGGTGTTATTCATACGCGTTGCACGTGGTAAACCTTATCTACGGGTCTGACACTTTCAGGTCCGTTTGTATTTGCATATTCTTTTGCGTCAGCACGCATTACTCATCTTGTATGAGATGGCATCGTATAAACTTGGTCTTCTGGCAAGACCTCAATTTCTTTGCTGAGACTATGTTGTCACTATTGTCATACAATAGAACTACATGGTACTAGCACACCTTTAAAAATAGCGATATCCACCGTGCGTCGAAATACTCATTGGTCTGCACACATCGGTATGTATAATTTCCAATAAGTCTGTTGCTCGCTCCATTATTCTGGAGAACGGGGTTTTGATCATCTTGCCCATGAGGCATGGCTTGCACGTGTCAAATGATTCAAAATCAAGAGACTCCAAAAGTCCATTAGAATGGAGTTTCTTCATGCGTTTTACGCCAATATGACATGGACGACAGTGCCACAAATAAGTTGGATTATCACTATCTACTTTGCATCTTTTATGCCGCTTCTAAAGCAATTATATACTTAGCCCTCATTGCGGTATCCGCCACAATGTTAACATTGGAACTCATCCAAGTTATCATGGAACTTTCTTCCATCTTATTGTGCCACCTTCTTACTCAAAACAAATAGCTTTAAAATTGAGATAAAATTTTAACTGTATATGTGACAAAGCCAATGTAACACATTGCAATGAACCATTTGTCACTTCTGTATACAGAACATATTCTTACTTCTTCGAAAGTGCATAAGAATATCTTTACTATTGTCCAACGATCATCATATGAATGCTATAACCTTTAGAGCATTGGACACATCTGGATCTACATATCATGGTATACAAGATTGATAAAATCATTCTTGTGGTGTTACTCATCAAGTGTCAAAACAATTGATTCTTGCTCCAACCTCTTCCATGCAACAAGAACTGTTCTTATTGTTTCCATATTGAACAAATTCAATATTTCATCTATGTACTCTGGTAAAACTATATTAGTGCCTCAATCTATTAGCATAGACATTGATGCTTAATATTCTGGTTTTACCTAAGTCTTTCATTAGAAATCTAATTTTAGTGAAAACTTCACAAATATCAAGAAAAACACATAATTTCCAATGAACAATATGTCATCTACATAAAGCATTAGAAATATGTCTTAGCGCTCCCACTTACTTTCTTGTAAATACAAGCATCTTCAAATATCTTGATGAAATTAACACTTTAACATTTTCATCATTGAAGATTCCAACTTCGCTATGCTTACTTCTACCATAGAAGTTTGCATACATATCTAGCAACCTTTGAATTAACAAAACCCATTGGGTCGTGTCAGGTACACGTCCTTGGTGTGCATTCCGGTAGAGGAACGTTGTTTCGTTTATTCAACTAACATATCTCTATATGTAATTGTTGCTAGAATAATTCATATGACGAAGTCAGGGCCCATCACCGCTTCTTTGTATATTGTTGGTTACTATTATCTAATAATATCTCGTCCTCAAATCTTGCTATTTGATTACGACCAACTTGGTTAAATAGGAACTTCGATGCCGTGACTACAACATATTGTAGACGCGTGAGCTATGAATGCAGTTGCCGCTTCCAGAACATATTCTGGTGCTGCGCTACTCTGATCATCTTGCTCAGATTCAATAACCTCATCAAGTTCTATCTTCCTCCCACTTAAACCTTTCGCGAAAAACTCCTTCATAAGAAGTTCACTTCTTTCAGTGACAATCACCTTTAATTGAGTTTATGGCAGAAGAAACACCCATCGACATTCTTTGGGATAACCTACAAAGACTTACTAATCCAATTTTGGTTGTAAACATTTTACACATATGCCTTGCATACCAAAATTCAAGAAAAGACAACTATAACTTGTATGGTGTCATTTTGGCAGATTATGATGGCACTCTATTCAGTGAAAAGCGGTAGTCTCTAAAGCATAATCCACAAATTATATTGGTAGTTTATTTTATTATTGATCTAACCATGTCAAACAAGGTTTGATTACATCCATCGAAAACTCCATACTCCTATGGTGTTTATCATGATGCAAGTTTGTGGAACAATTCCTCTAACTCTTAGATGTTTGCTAAACTTGTAACTCAAATATTCTTCTTTATGATCTAATCATACAACTTGAATATTCTTGTTACAACAATTTTCACTTCATAAATTGAACAATTTCAATTGTTTCATACTTCTATCTCATCAAGTAGATATACCATACATCTATTCGAGTCATTGATGAAATAGAAAATACACCACTCTCAACTTCACACATGAACTACATACATCAACATGTACGATCTCCATGTAGTTAGTCGCTTGTTCTTTCTATGGCCTATGAACGGAGTTTAATCATCTTTAGGAAAAGTCTCACAAGCGTCAATCGATTCAAAATCAAATGACTCGAAAATCTATCAATATAGAATTTCTTTCATGTTTTGTTTCCAATATGACTTAAACGGTGGTGTCAAATATAAGTGAAATTCGTTTTGTCTTGTGACCTTTAGCATCAGTGTTATAAATGTCTATTTCACCAACAAGATAATAATAATCTATCCATCAATTATGGAAGACGATAATAATTTGAACAACCATTGCTCTCATAATACCAGAACAAAATAACAATTATTAAGTTCATGAAATATCTTGAAGGCTAGCTTTGATGTCGACGAGAAGCACAATAACACTTTTATTTGTGTCTCGACATGCATCATTACCATATTCTTTTACTAGTTACTTAGGCCATTGTACTTCTTGTATTGTGTTGCTTTGTATGACATTTCATACCAACAAATCAGTATCGAATACCCAAGAATTACATTGTTAACGAGCAAAAGAATTCATCTATAACATGTATATCATTTATATACCTGAGCTGGACAATTCCAGTCTTTTCCTTTTTCTACCAAACAATTTTGCAGATCCTATTTAGCATTTCCTCTCTCTTTTTAGAAGAATCTATCGATATCAATAGTGGCGTCAATCATTTGACACATAGTCCAAAGGATTTTTAGTCAAATACTAATAGCCTTGGATTTTGCACTTTGAAGTGGATCGCCATCATCATATGATTGGTATTCTTCCAGATTCCATTCTTTAGTATTCCTTTGGTATAGCAAAACAATTTAGCCGATACCTTTTCATTCGTCCTATCATGACATCTTTCATGATGAAACTACTATAGCTTATAAGGATGAATGCAAGTATAATATTAGTTCCCAAACTTTTGGGTGATCGGGATGCCTAGCATCTTCAATCTTCGCATATAGTCATACAATATGAGCATATGTTCTTTTACTAAATTATACTTCATCATTTTGCAAACAATCAAAGTCTTAGATATCAAATATCTTTCACTTCTTATTTGTTTCTGAAACAATTCTTTCAGCTCGATGATCACTTTGATTCTCAAACAATTTTGAAGATCAATTTATCATGAAGGCAAACATATGATCTTTAGATACTAAACTTGAATCGTTGCTCTTAGATTAATACAATTTATTAAATCGTATGGAGCAAGCAAGGTTTGCTAAAGTTTGCAATAGGACTTAATCTTTAGTCTTGACATTTTAACTAAACGGCACTAGACCGAAAAGAGATTATCCAGAATTCTATAGTTCTTTTAACTCAATTAAGCTAAGTGTCGGTGGGAAACGGTGCCAAAGACTACAACGACTTATGCAAATACAACAAGATTTAGTTCAAGATAATTAGTTCAAGTTAATCAAATTACTAATGAACTCCCACTAAATTCAACATCCCTCAAGTTGTTTAGTGAACACGATCCAAATTCACCACACCTAATCCGATCTTCACGAGAAGAGATGTGGTTTCAATGGTGGACAACTCAGTGTCGATCATATCATTCATATGACTCATGTTTAACCTTTCGGTTCGTGTGTTCCGAGGCCATGTCTGTACATGCTAGGCTCGTCAAGTCAAACCCAAGTATTTTCCGCGTGTGCAAAACTGGCTTGCACCCGTTGTATGTGAACGTAGAGTTTATAGCACCCGATCATCACGAGGTTCTTGAAAACGACGAACTTTCGCAACGGCGCATACGAGGGGAGAACACAATTTTATCTTGATCTTTAAGTGAGGAATCATCTTATAATGCTACCGTCGCGATCTAAGCATAATAAGATACATAAAAGGATAAACATCACATGCATATAATTTTATGTGACATGGTATAGCCAATCTCCGCGCCATGATCTCCATCTTGTGCGCACCGGCATGATCTCCATCACTCCACCATGATTGCCTCCACCACGAATAGCAACTACAACTATTGCTAACTACTTAGCGATAAAGTAAAGCTATTACATGGCGTATAAGAAGTTGACACGCAGGTCATACATAATTATAAAGACAACCATATGGCTCCTGCCGGTTGTGAACTCATCGACATGCAAGTCGTGAAAGATTACAAAACATGATCATTGCATACAACTCAATTCATACTCATCATGTCTTGGGCCATACCATATCACAAAACACTCCCTGCAAAAACAAGTTAGACGCCTCTACTTTGTTGTTGCATGTTTTACGTGGCTTATGGGAGTAGCAAGCTAAGAACGATTCTTACCTACGAAAAGCCACAACGGTGATATTATGGTTGCTAACATCCGATGTAAGTCCCATGACTACTATAGTGAGAGAAACTGGCATCCACCAGCCGCATGTATGGAACAAGCCACACGTCAAGTGCGGAGCCGGTCTCGCGAACGCGGTCGCGTAAAGTTGGCCTGGACCGCTTCGATCTCACTATACCGCGCCATAAGAAGTACACAACAAGAAGTTTGCAACAGAAAACATCAACGCCCGCAACAAGCATGTTGCGTTCTACTCGTGAAACACATCTACGCATAGATCTGGCTCTGATACCACTGAAGGGTTTTGCAGCATAGAAAACAAAAATTTTCCTACGGAAGCGAACAAGAAAGCCAAGATCTAATCTAGGAGATGTAATCAACGAAAGAGGTAGATGAGATCTTCATACCCTTGAAGATTCGCACAGCGGAAACGTTCAATAGAACGTGGTTGACGTAGTCGTACTCGCCGTCTCCTCCTCGCGATCCGATCCGATCCTACGCCGCAAGTGGCGGCGCCTCCGAGAGTTGCACACGTGCGGTGCAGCGATGTCTCCTCCTTCCTTGGTCCAGCAAGTATGGTGGAGAGATAGATTGGATCGGCAGCACGACGGCGTGGTGCTTATGGTGGAGAGTTTCTGCGGCAGGGCTTCGCCTACGCGCAGTCGCGAGAGAGAGAGAGGAAGGGCAGCAGTTGGCGGCTAGGGTTTTGGGTTAGGGGTAGAGAGGGCTGCGCCCTTGCCCCCTATATATAGAGGGGTGGCCGGCTAGCTTGGCCTCTCCCAAAACCCTAGGGCGCCGACTTGGAGTAGGAAGAGTGGGGGGCAAGTTTCCCCCCTTCCTTCTTTGAAGACTCCCTTAGGGTTTCCCCTTGGGCTGGCCGGCTGGGCCTTAGGGGCCTTGTGCGCCTGGCCCAGGGCGGCCAGGGCACTTCCCCTTAGGCCCACGCAGGCCTCCGTCAAGTGGGCCCACGTTGGTCCCACTCCGGAACCTTCTAGAACCTTCCGGTACAATACCGATAAACTCCGAAACTTTTCCGGAATCCAAAAACTGCTTTCCTTTATATGAATCTTATTCTCCGGACCATTCCGGAACCTCTCGTGACGTCCTGGATCTCATCCGAGACTCCGAACTAAAACTCATAAACCAATTATCCATTCTATCCTAGCGTCGATGCACGTTAAGTGTGTGACCCTACGAGTTCGAGAATATGCAGACATGATCTTCTATCAATAATCAATAGCGGGATCTGGAAACCCATATTGACTCCCACATATTCATCGATGATCATATCGAATGAACCACGATGTCAGGATTCAATTAATCCCGTATATGTATTCCCTTCGTCACACGATATTTTACTTGCCCGAGATTTGATCGTCGGTATCACCATACCTAGTTCAATCTCGTTCACAGCAAGTACTTTACTCGTTCCGTAATCCGATATCACTTTGTGATTAACTCCTTAACCACATGCTTGCAAGCGGTGTTGATATCGATTACTGAGTGGGCCCGAAGTATATCTCTCCGACTTGGGAGGGACAAATTCCATCTCGATACATACAACCCAACAAGTACTTTCCGATCACCTGAGAGACACCTTTATTATCACCCTCACATAGGATGACGTTTGATGACTTCAAAGCTTTCTTCCGATACTAGGGAGTTGTATTATCTCATGGTCTAAGGAATACAATACATGACATAGAAAAGCTTCGCAAAGATGAACACAATGACACGATCTAATTGCTCTGCTTTATTTGGGTCTGTCCATCATATTATTCTCCTAATGATATGATCTCATTATTAATTGACAACACATGTCTATGGTTAGGAAACCTTAACCATCATTAATCAATGAGCTAGTCCATAGAGGCGTACTAGGGACACGGTGTTGTTCATAAACCACACAAGTATTAAAGTTTCCGCTTAATACAATTCTAGCATGGAATATAAATATTATCATGAACAAGAAATATGATAATAACAATATTATTATTGCCTCTAGGGCATATTTCCTTCACCTCCTCCATGCCGCCGCCCACGCCGACGCCCGCACCCGATTCCAACCGCCGTTACGGCTCCGATGGTCACCGGAGTTCACTCCGGTGACACTTAGAATTTTTTTTATTTTAGGAATTTATTTAGTTGGCATATTTTGTTAGTTTAGGAATTTAATTAGTTAGCATATTTTGTTAGTTTAGGAATTTATTTAGTTAGCATATTTTGTTAGTTTAGGACTTTATTTAGTTAGCAATTTATTTAGTTTAAATGCATATGGGGGCGTTGGCCGGGCGACGACGCGGTGAGGGGGTCCTCACCGCGTCGTCGCCCAGCCAACGCCCCCTTTTTTTGGTTATTGATCAAATATGTGTACTAAAAGGGGGCGTTGGCCGGGCGCCGATGCGGTGAGGGGGTCTTCCCCCCACCGCGTTGGTGCTCGGCCAACGCCCCCTTTTTTTTGGTTATTGATCAAATATGTGTACTAAAAGGGGGCGTTGGCCGGGCGCCGACGCGGTGAGGGGGTCTTCCCCCCACCGCGTCGGCGCTCGGCCAACGCCCCCTTTTTTTGGTTATTGATCAAATATGTGTACTAAAAGGGGGCGTTGGCCGGGCGCCGACGCGGTGAGGGGGTCTTCCCCCCACCGCGTCGGTGCTCGGCGAACGCCCCCTTTTTTTTGGTTATTGATCAAATATGTGTCACTAACTTGTTTTACCTGTCTTTAGAAGAGACATGGACAGTCAAAATGACCCAAGCCACCCTGAAGAATTCTTATATGGCATGATACGTGAGAATGTATATGTGCATCAAGAAGGTGCCGACCGAGAAGACCCCGGAGTAGCCGGCCGAGAAGGTGTCGGCCGAGAAGGTGCCGGAGAAGCTAAACTTGAAGAAGATGTTTCGTCGTTTCTTAACCCTTCCGGTGACGGAATGGAGATAGAAACATTTGACGACGAAAGGCAAACAAACACCGATGCCGAACGACAATTGCAAACAAATGCCGATGGCGAGGTATATAGATTTAGCTTTTGGTGATACGAAGGGAATATGCATATATGTATTAACGACTCTTTCTGTTTTCAGCCCTCCGGATCGAGCAAATCGTATTCTAAATGAGGTCCGAGCCAAAAGTTGAGTGCGAATCAGAAGCTGAGCATCGATCTAGTATCTCCATATGGCAAACCGTTGGAGCCAAAACAGCACGCAACAAAATTTATAAATCAATGCGGAGTGATTGTTAGGGACATGATCCCGATCACGGTTCAAGAATGGCACGAGCTAAAGAAGGCACGTCTTGGAGCTACTTTTGTGAACAAAAGATCCAAGAAATACCTTTGGAGGAAGCTCATGGCAAATTTTATTCTACCTCCGGAGTACTCCAAGATGGATGATGATGGTCATGAAATTCTGGGTGGATGTGAAAGGAGGAGGAAAGTCAAACAGTACGCTCTCAAGAAGATGGGTGAAGCATTCCAGAGCTTCAAGAAAATGTTATACGCGAAGTAATCACGAAAGAGAAAACTCCAGTATTCGAAGGAGCATACGAGAAGTTGAGACAACAGTGGCCTGAATTTGTGGCATTCAAGGCTTCTGAGAGAGCCAAGGAAATGTCGGAAAAAAATAAGGCAAATGCTGAGAAGAAGGCACATCACCATATTTTGGGGCCAGGCGGCTACAAGGGTGCAGTGCCTAAGTGGAAAGCTATGAAGAATGAACTGAGGAATAAAGGAATCACTCTAGGTACAGAGGGATGGCCCGAAAGGGCCAAGCACTGGTGGTACGGACATGGAGGATCGTTAGACCTGGCAATAGGGGAGTGTGTTCATCGGAAACAGGCCTTTACTCCCACAGCAAAACTTGTTAAGGCAATGGAGGATGCTCAAGCGGGATTGATCCGTGTCGACCGAGAAAACGATGAGCTGACACACGCCCTCGGGAATCCAGAACACACAGGACGAACAAGAGGCAAAGGCGCCAGTGTTCCATGGAAGGAAGGGTTTTCTTAGCACGAAGATCCGTACAGTTACAAAAGCCATAAGAGAAAGAAGGATCGGGAAGTAGATCGGATCGGCAAGGTAGAACGTGAATTAGCCAACATGAAGAGTATGATACATCAACTTAGCCAGGGAGGCAGATCTCGGCTGCAGGAAGATCCAGCATTGGATCTTAATAGTCAGCGGAGAAGCAGCGTGGCTTCCACGGAGGTCCCAGCTGATGAGCATGATGCACGGATTATCGATGATGCACCGGGGTCTCGCTACCCCGTGGATGATGTTAGGGAGATGGCAAATTGTGAGCTATATCAGCCAATGAAGAACATGACCTTCAAGGTGGCGAGCGGCGATGCTTTACCTTGTCTACCTGAAGCACTCCACCATGGGAACCCGATACCGGCTGGCTATGCTCGTGTCTCGGTGGTTGACATAGTCTCGGGGGTTCGAGGACCTAGATCTTTATTTTGCTACACCTGAAGGGGATCGGAGACTTGGAGATGTCAAGCGCCAAATCGTTTTATAGCAAAAAAATACATCAAGTTTCCAGGCTCAGCGCCATGGCCACCGACTCCGAGGAATCCAAGTCCACCCTTCCCCGGTGAACGTCGTCCACCTACGCTGCCCTCGAGTCCACCTCGGGCGCCGTGTCAGCCAACGCCACCCTCGAGTCCACCTCGGGCACCGTGTCAGCCGACGCCGCCCCCTAGTGCACCTCCCGCGCGCCAGCCCACGTTGTCCTCCAGTGCACCTCCCGCGTGTCAGCCCACGTCGTCCTCCAATGCACCTCCAGCGCGTCAGGCGAAGCCGCCCCCCAATACTACTCAGAAGGGGAAAAAGCGGAGCAGGGCCGCTACGATTAGTACTACTGATAAGGTAGTACATAAGTCCACAAAGATACCAGGGCCATCGCTAAAGCCTCTTCCCCAGAGAGCAGGTGAACGGACTTACAAGGAAAACAAAGTGATATCAGACGCCGAAGTGAAGGCCTTTTTTGCACCAAAATAGCCTGAGCCCAAACCGACATACAGCGATAAAGACAAGAAGTGGGCTATCGGTATGCTTACTGCAGAGCCCCAGTATAAGAGAAGTCTGCCATCAGACTATAAATGCGAAATTGAAAGGCAAAGTGACTTGGCTAAGGCAAAAAGAAGCGGGAAACAAATTGCCCAGCTTGGAGAACAGAAGAATCAATCGGTCCCCCCGCTCATAGTTGCCCCCCCCCCCGATATCCATACGGCCTTCAGAGCCGATTTTGATATGGACCGTGAGTTATTGGACCCCAGAGTAGTAAAAGCTGCAAAACTACTGGGTGTAACTGTAATGGAGGCCAAAGAGTCAGCGGCCGCATTGAATATTTCTCTTCTGGCTATGTTAGGCCTTGAAGAAGCGCCAGTGGGACAGATAGTAGAGAGATATGTTATGGGAGGGCCTCTGATCAAGCCTGAGGGGGAACGCGGTCTATCAACAAATATGCGAAATCTGCTCGGCTGGTACAAGGTGCATATACAAAAAAAGGACTTCAAACGTTTTATCCTCTTGGACGTTAGAGAGGAGCATTACTTCAAAAGATACCTGTTACATATTCCATTGGACGAATTGTTTCACATATTCAATCAGCGCGATCTCGGCAAGTCTACCATCAGTTGCTATTGTCTGTAAGTGATTTATATTCAAGTATCTAGCTAAGCTCGTTTATTGCCTATAATATATTATCTTAATTAACTATATGATTTTTGTACACTATTATGCAGATTTAAGATGTTCGAATGCAAACAAAAGGGAATCTATGACGTTGGGTTCATTGACCCATATATCGTTAATGAAAAGATGTTACAAGGTCACCCTAGAGACGTGGAGAATGACCTCTTCAGATTTTTTTCCAAGCAATGTCTTAAAAGAGAAATTCTATTTCCTTACAACTTCAGGTGAGTGTTTCTATCTTGTACACATTCTGTATTGCTTACTCCATGTTAAGTGTAATTGATGAATTATGCATGCGTGTCTGCAGTTTCCACTGGATTCTGCTAAAGATTCAATTTGACATATCAAGTGTTGAAAACTTGGACTCAATGGATAAGCCTGATGTCCTGTTTAGCGACATGAAAGCAATACTGCATAAGTAATTTCAATCATTACCCGACTATATCAGCTTCTTTCATTAATTTCCTGATATCAAGTATTTAATAACTCATTTGTTCATTTTCTTTGCCCTACAGCGTTTGGACACGTTTCAGAAGGTCGGTAGTAGGTGAATTCAAAGAACAGCTAACTTTTAAAAAGATAAAGGGTTTGAAGCAACCATCGGGGACCAATCTCTGTGGATTCTACATCTGCGAGTTCATCCGGTGGTACACCAGTGAGCGGAGAGCACATTCCATGGACTTTGATATACGTAAATAATATTCACAGTTTTGTTTTATTATAATCAATTGTGTTGAGTTTCATCTAACTTATATATATCCATATCGATCTTCTTAAAGTTGTATGTGATGCGGGAGAAGCTCCTACCAACCCAGCGCATAAAAGCAATTCAAGAGGAGCTGGCGGGATTCATGCTGAGGGAGGTCCTCCGTGAGAAAGGAGAACACTATGTGGAGGACGACGAACACTATATATAATTTAGTGATCTCCATGTAATTAACTTAGCTTGTTTGAAACTTGTTTGAAAAATAGTTGTATATAGACTTGTTTGAAATTGTTGTATATACAGTCGCAAGACATCATATAATATTATATATGCATGCACCAACGTGTAATGTGTATGTACTAGTCGTAGAATATGGGTATGGAAACTCGCTTGAAATTAAAGTGAACCCTAATTAACCATAAACCCTAAACCTATAATCTGAAACAGAAATGAAAAAAAACTCTTTAGTCCCTGTTCTTATTACGAACCGGGACTAAAGGTCCCCGGAGCAGGCGCTCCCAGCTGTGCCCACGTGGACGGCCATTAGTCCCGGTTCATTTGCAACTGGGACTAAACGGTGAGGGCTTTTAATCCCGCTTTGCTAGTCTCGGTTGGGAAACCGGGACTAATGACAGTTATAGACCGGGATCAAAGGCCTTTTTTCCACCAGTGAATTAACACATATGTATCTAGATGTTTTTTAGCATATAAGTTTACTTCTTTTGCTTCTAATCTACACACTAAAAAATGTCTAGATATATGCATGTCAATAATAGACTAAAATATATTATATTTTAGAACGGAGAGAGTACAAATGATGAGTGGACGATCTAACAAAATAGGGTAGCGTGTTCATCATTGTGAACATTCTTTCTCATAGCACTCCATGGACAAACGCATGAAGCATGTCCATGCACAAGCTGTGCTGACGGCGCTTCTTCTCATGAAGCTACACACACGGCAAACATCTAAAATTAATTCTTTTTGAAACGGGTAAGAGCTCTACTTTTCATTGACTAAGCAGTGACCATGATGCCGTAGTTCAAATAAAAATCACGTCACAAAAGTGAAGAGAAGCTCCCACCTAAGGCATGAGTTGTGCTAAATGTTAGGCTACCAGATTAATCCAAGCACTTCCTTCTTCCTTGATTTTTATCCTTCCATAATTCATAGCGCACGAAGATGATTGCTAATATAAGACCTTTATAAGGCCTTCTTCTTCCTTCATCGCATCCTCCGGTGTTGTGATATTTCTAACTCTAGCGACACTGCTCTATGTGCAAGCCAACCTAGGAGGGTCACCAGAGAAGTACAAAGCCATATGTAGAGGAGACGGGTGGCCTTGGTGGAGGCCGTCGATGTGACGGTGCTAACCATAGACTTTTCTACACGTACGAGGAAGGTCAGTTGAGAAGGGTAAGATGAACTTGTGAGAGAAGGAGGAGAGCGAGAGAGAGCGCCTATGACCGGGAGGGCACTTTTGGACGGTTGATGCAGACCCACCTCACATCAACACATCACCGCGAGGGAAGGGAAGAGGCCCACAACCAGTGACACCATGCGCGACAAGTGCCCTCGGAAGAGCCATAATCAGCCAAGCTTACATCTTTAGTTAATTTTTCCTTCCTCCATCACCTTTTAACCCTATGTGTGTGTGAGGTCTACAATTCAGGTCATTTATTCAAGATCTGATCCAAAAGCACATACTCGCACTCTTCCACATACTGTCTTGATTTCATGAAACATTCGTGAGCCCCTTGAGAGAGAAGCTAACCCTAGCCAAGATATAATCTTTCCATTTGGCTTGTTGTAAATCTTCGGATGCAGGGATACACGAAGCTAGTGGATTCATGGATTTAGTTGTCACATCCCTTTGTTATCTCGCCCCTAATTCCCTTTGGCTTGTTGTAAATCTTCGGATGCAGGGATACACGAAGCTAGTGGATTCATGGATTTAGCTGTCACATCCCTTTGTTGTCTCACCCCTAATTCCATTATCGATCCTTCTTTCCCATAGCTCCCGCACGCCTCCATGGCCACAATAATCTTCATCTCACACTCCTGGGGTGTCCATATGGCCTTCAAAGACGCTGTGATGCTCACCTTGTACCTCCACCGGAAGATCGTGATGAGTCGCTCCGCATCACCACCGCGCCGACGCTTTATGGGTACAATGTCTTGCTCGTGTATCTCATCTTTGGACTCCTTCACATGCCGAACTCGTATACAAATCACTAATTATAACATTTATCTCGAAAAACAAATTGGTATCTTCACAGACCTCGTAAATTTGTTCATGACGTGGTCTTCTCAATTTAACATACAAGCTCTATAGTGTTTTATTGCCTCAATAGACTATCATTGCCGGCTAAATGACGTGTGAACTAGACAAAACGATGACACTAAACAAACTAGTATTACAGTACCACGCAAATTGTAGATGCATTCAACAGGAACACTCGTCGGCACACACAATTCACCCACACACGACGCACCAAAAACATATATTTTGCTCACCTTAGCGTAGAGTGCAAACAATAGGTTAATTTCCACAACCCAAATATACATTTGTTATAATCATAGTGCCCCCTTTTTCGGAAGATAGCAACATTATATATAAACTCACCATGGTAAAACGATTAATACGAGATGGGAAACACGATAAGCCACATACACACAAACAATGCTCCCAAAAACCACAAAACTCTAGCTTTACGCACTAAAAGTATGTACTCGAAATACAGTATCCTCTCCGCTACATACTAATTGACTCAATTTTCTTTGAATTCATATATATATATCTTGCATTACAACGCGTTTAGATATATTCAAACCTAGTCGAGCCAATTAATCTTGAGCAGATTGAGTATATTTGTATATCTAACTTCTTACCACGTGTAGCATCATAAGAGCGTCGAACAAATATGTGCAGATAAGGAGCAATCAAGCATGTATATGCAAAGAAAGGTGCAAACTAACACATTCGGATTAATGACGTCAGCATGATCAGCCAGATTTCAAAACCGCATGAAACCCAAAATGCCTCCAAAATCTCGCTTTGCCCCGTGCAAACCCGGCACATCGACCCTGCTACGCAGCGCAGGCAAAACCTGGGATTTCGAACCGCGCTGATCGGCACTCCCCAACGTTCAAAACTCGGCTCCTCCTGCGCCATAGGAAGCACAGCGTGAAAGCACAGCCATGTTTGAGATCCCAGCACGGTGCAGGCCGACCAATGGGAGCGAAGCCCGCGGATCGGTGAGGTGTCCACCGTTATCTCTCTGACAGGTGGGGCCCGCCCCCTCGTGGCTCACGCTAAAATATCGGCGCGGGCTGAAATTTCCAGAATCCCGCCCAAGCCCCTGCGCGGGCGTTATTCTATTTAGCCCCCTCGAGTGTTGCCTAATAACGTTCGCACCCTCCGCAACTTGTACTTGGCGTCTGTACCCACCATATCAGTCAACATGACAGTGCGGGCCTACCGCCTCTCCGGCCCCACACGTCATAGCTGGGTAGGGAGAATCCGGTGAGGAAAGTGGGCGGGGGGGTACGAAAATTCGAAATAGGAGTTGTGCGCGGGCCCTCGGAGAGTGCGGGGAATCGCGGATACGCCCCTGGTGGGCGGAGCGCTTCTTATCCCCTCGTAGCACCTGCCCTCCTCTCTGCGTCCCCGTCTCCTCCCCCTCCTTCCTTTCCCCACCCACGCTCAGCCTCCCCTCCGTCGGACCCCAGGTGAGCCGCCGTTCCGCCCGATTTCGCCTCGATTCGCCGCCGTTTTGGCCGATTCCGGCGCGGCGCCGCCGGATCTGGCATGTTCGGTTGTTGATTTGGTGTGTTTGTGTGTTTTTGGTGTAGGAAATCAGCCATGAAGGGGGCCAAATCCAAGGGCGCCGCCAAGCCGGAAACCAAGTAAGCGACCGATCTCCCCTCGATTCGTGCTTACTAGATGTTGATGTGCTCTGTGGTAGATTTTTTGGTGGATTTGGGTTGCTGAGTGGTTCCCGATCTGTGGTTAGGTTGGCGGTGAAGAGCAAGGGGGCGGAGAAGCCGGCGCCCAAGGGCAGGAAGAGCAAGCCCGCCAAGGACCCCAACAAGCCCAAGAGGGCGCCCAGCGCCTTCTTCGTCTTCATGTACGTCTGCCAGCCAGACTCAGATCGATCCCCTTTTGCTTCCTGCTTATTACTTTCCGTGATTTCCGGGCGGCTGTCCTGATCTGGTGGCGGCTCTGTTTGTTTGTTTGCTTGCTAGGGACGAGTTCCGCAAGGAGTTCAAGGAGAAGAACCCCAAGAATAAATCTGTCGCTGCCGTAAGTTCCTTTCACAAAAGTCACTCCTAATTCGTTGACCAGCTTGTAGCCGCAACAGTTTTGTTACCCTGTGTCGATTGGATCATGATTAGTTGCTTCCGGTTGCAAATTTCCCAGGTCGGCAAAGCGGCCGGTGAGAGGTGGAAAAGCTTGAGCGAGACGGTAAGCTTCCTACCAACCCTAGCTAGCTTAGGTTTGACCAACAGATCGCTGCTGATTTACTGGTGCGTAACAAGCTAACACGAGCGATTTGCTGTCGCAGGACAAGGCTCCCTACGTAGCCAAGGCCAACAAGCTCAAGGGCGAGTACAACAAGGCCATTGCCGCCTACAACAAGGGCGAGGTATCGACGGTGCTGACCTAGCTCTTCTTTTACCTTGCAACATATCCTGTGTCTCCTTGTACTGTTGTATGGTGCTAACTACTGTGCTCTGTAACTTTGTGTGCAGAGCACTGCCGCTGCTAAGAAGGCCGCTCCTGCTGCCAAGGAGGAGGACGATGATGAGGAGGAATCTGACAAGTCCAAGTCCGAGATTAATGACGAGGATGACGATGAGGGTAGCGATGAGGTATATATGCCTCTCATGCACTGATTGCTTAAGCTTCTGAATTGGTTCGGACAGGATGCTGCATTCTCTATTAGCTGCTGTAGATTTACATGTAGTTGACCTACAAATCCTACTGTAGTTGGTACTGAATCAAGGCTATAACCTGTAAACCAAACACCTGTTTAGTAGATATCTGAACATGAGCTTGTTTCCACTGTGCAGGACGAGGACGACGACGAGTGAAGCCTCCCAAACAATGCTCCATTGGACAAGATGTGAGCTGCCTTCTGTGGTGGTGAAGGGCGTCACCAGGAGCCTATCCATCCATCCATCCGTGTACTAGAATTATTCAGTTTCGCTTCTCAACATCGTGATGTTGTTTTTACCTTTCCTCGTTGCTGCTATAACGATAGCGCTCCTTGTTGGCGCGCCGCCCGGTGGGGTGCCGTCCGCCCCCGCTTGTACCTAGAATTACTCTTTCCCATTGTCACCGAGCAGCGGCTAACATTGTGATAATATCAGTTTGGGTAATGTTAGATTAAATTGCTGTTTTCTTCTCGCTCACTATTTGGTTGCTCCTAGTCATGGTTGCCTGGTTCTATGATTGGCTTGGATGTTTTCAGCTCTTATATGTTGCTTTGCAAGTGTTGTTGTATTGCCGCTGTGCTTTGTACCTTGTTGGTCAGCTATTTTTCTACGTTGCTATCTACCAGCAGTACCATGCTTGCTGTTACTGGTGTTGTAGAACCATGTCGCTACTGGAGTAAGGGGGCTTGTAGATGCTTCATAAGGCAATCTTTAAGGAAAAAAGTCCACGAACCCGAACAGCTTGCTAATCCTTTACAAAGTTTGAACGTGGGGTAACTACATCATGATTAGTTCGGTCAAGCTGAGTGATAGAGTATGTTAATGATTGTGGCTAGTGTTGATTGGTTGTGTACATGTTGATAATTTCCATTGAGAATACATACGCTGCTTGTTTCACAAGTGCTTTCCTGCATTGCTGGTTACAGATCTTGTCTTGTCAATTAGTCCTCCCAATTATAGCTGAGATCGCTTCTCTTTGCTTGCTCTAAGGTACATTGAACAGCTCGAATATCTTTCCCCGGTGCCCAATCATTGGTAATCAGCTACATTGGACTTGCACAAGAATCCTGCCCAAACGTTCACACGATCGTGTAAATGTGATTGTGAGACGTCTATTCCAATTGCAACAAGTGTATGCGCGTGTATATGAGCGCTTGCGTTTGTACTGTGTTTCTCAAAAAAAAAAAAAAAAAGGTTGATGCCATATGGGCGAGCAGGTGTTGAAAGCAATGTAGTTCTGGGAGAGACAAGATGCCGGGGGAGATATGTTTGTTTGGAAATGAATGAATGGATCCGGTGGGGTGGGGGGAGGAGCGGGGGGCGGTACGGTAGGAGCCGTTGGGGCTGTCTGCTGCGGCTCCAGGCATCCATGAATGATGAATGTGATGATGATGCAGACGTACAGTGGCTTGCTTTCTGAGCCTGATGACAATGTCTGCCTGCCCGCATTTACACGGCCGACCGGCTGGACCGCTGCTGCAGCCTGCACGCTCGCCTGCATTCGGTTCACCGTACGGAGCAGTCAATAGTCTGGATTTGCAAGATCTATCCTGCCGTTTGAAATCTGAAAGCGACTGAGGTAAACCAAGAGTAACAATTTATTTTTTATGCAAATTAATCGACCATACAAAAAATATTTCATTCTCAAGTCATGTTCGTGCCTACTCCTCAACAGCATCTATTTCCTTTTCGCGTCCTGTTGGTGTCTAGACAATAGAAAATAGTTGCAACAGAGGGAGATTGGTGTTCTTCTGCACAAATAAGACCAACTGTTTTTTTTGAAACACACGCTTTATTAATCACTTAACACAATGTTACAATCAGCCTCTAGGCTGTGGTCTAAAAAAGCCGGTGGCTCAGCATCCCAAGAAAACGACCCCTCCTGTATGGCAGCATACTTTGCACAACAGTGGGCCGCTTGGTTAGCCTCACGACGGGTGAAAATAAAAGAAATAGAAGTAAAAACAGTACAGAGAACAGCGATCTCATCAAGAATCTGTTTGATCATAGATCTATCATTTACTCTATCTTTCCAATGCTTCAGTAAAACCTCACAACGGTCTCGAAGATGACTTTGTGGAAATCCCTCTCAGCAGCATACTTCACCGCATCTCGCAAAGCAAGAGCTTCAATGCATAGGAGATCCGAGATCCCTTGATAGCTTTTGCATATCGCACCTAGGAAGGAAGTGTTTCTTCGAACAACCACCCCTAATGCTGCGAAACCGCTCTCTGACCGAATTGCTCCATCAGAATTAACCTTCACAGTATCATCCGGTGGCTTCTTCCATTTACCGGTTTAGAGAGTTGTACCTCCTCCCTCGCCCTTGGAATATAGAGGGTGTGGAGCGTCTCCTCGATGAGCTCCATCGTCAAGGTTGGATTAAAACCAATCTTACCATGTGTTATATTGTTCTTGGAGGTCCAGATGGAGTATATTACCGAAGTAATAATACTCTCTCCTTCGCAGTAAACAAAGGCGCACATAGGATGTCCCTTATCCACGTGTTATATGCAGATACATCCATATTAGCGACAATTAATATGGATCAGAGGGAGTAACAATTTATTTCTTATGCAAATTAATCGACCATAAGAAAATATTTAATTCTCGCGTCATGTTCATGCCTACTCCTCAACACCATCTATTTCTTTCTCGTGTCCTATTCGTGCCTAGTCCATAGAAAATAGTTGCAACAGAGGGAGATCGGTGTTTTTCTACACAATAAGACCAACTGGTTTGATATGTCTATTTTAAATGACGTGGAAGCTTTGTCCTAATCTGCACCAAGAGCATGTTTGATTGTAAGGGGCAAAAGACCCAGGGAACAAAACCCTCATCGTTAGGGATTTCCATGAACAAGGATCCCCTCCCATCATGGGGAAAATGCACCCATCTCTGTTGCTATTTGCTAGCAAGGGGAGCGGAGGAAGTCCCATATCAGGAAATTAAGGAATTACCTGAAAGGGGAAAATTACAACATTCATTTTTTAAACGTGTACACGTGTACACATTGCTAGAACATCCATTTTTAAATAGATAAAAGCATAGAAAATAACAATTGTAAAAAACAAAAAGCAATTTTAAAAGTGGGAGTTCTTAAGATATAATATTACAAAAAATCATGCGCATGACTGCTAGAGGTTGCGTGAGCTGGACCTCTTAACGGGAGAAGTGCCACTGGCCACCACCGCATGCCCTTGATGTCGCGGTGCCATCGCCTTGGCGTACACTTGATCCCGGCGCTGGCTGCCGCCAATTCTCCTTCCCGCTCATCCTCTGCTTCTTGAACTGAGCAAGATCCATGCCTCGATGCGTCGTGGCTTCGAGCACATGTTGAGATGCACGAGGAAGGAAAGCGCACACACAAAACCAACAGATAAATTTGTCACTTGGCCCAAACAAAGGACAATTTTCCTAGCAGCCAACCCATACATCCTTCTTCCTTCCCCTTTCTTCTCTAGCGTGACAAATGGATCGAGCGAGACGATTAAGGACGAACACCGATCAACCAATGCACATATATACAAACTTTTTTTGACAAAAATCAAGGTAGGTTGACCGCTCTACCTCGCCCTACTGGGTCCGCCACCCCTGTGTTAGTTAACCTGGAAGAGTCACTCTACTAGTATGAGTAATCGTTTCATTGACATCAATGGAGAAATATCATTTATTTATAATAAACTTTTTGACTTCTTTGCAATTGCAACCCATTCTCTCGATATATGATCTCAACAAATCCTATTTTCTTGTATAGTTAGAAAAAAATAACCAGAGTCAAATCAGGATACACTTGTTTTTATTATGTTTTTTTAAACTTTGATAGTGGAAATGCAGTTATACTAAATATGAAGCGTATCTTACAATGCAACTTATGTTTGATGTTTCCTCGAGAGACTGTTTCTTAAATCACATTGATTAAATAGTATTCTTGGTAAATGAAGAAGGAAGGAACAATCACATGTCTTGCCACTTGGTCGAATAGATATATGTATGTCTTAAAGGGTATTTAGTTTCCGTAAATATCTTGAGCTACATCAAAATCTGACGGATGCATACTCACATGATTATCTATTTTAAGTGTATGTACCAAATAAAAAATTCTAGAACATACAAAATATCTAAGAGTAGTTGTCCACTAATTGTTGCATTGCCTATTTAGTGATATGCTAATGCCCAAGTACGTATTTCACATTCTCGAGATCGAGAATGGGTTGGCGTCACATGCTTACTTTGCACTTGGTATTGAAACAACTAGATGATACCCCGCGCGTTGCTGTGGAACCTTCTATCTTCAATGAAAAGCTCCAAAGAAACATTTACATCACATTAAACATAAAAAAAAATTCATGCAAAAAAACATAAACAGAATTTAAAATTTGAAGTTAAAGAATTGGGTATTATTGGTATTCGCACTTCGGATGTTCTGCAAAAACATTTCTGTAGACTATAAGAGAATTATTATCAAAAGGAAATCCCTACCCACTACAGTCAATTAGCTAGGCTTGTATGATCATTCAAACAATTGTTATGATATATTGGAGAATGGACACCTTCATGGCTTACAATGACTTTAAATGGGATATTTTTCACCTTTACCAAATGTTCAATTCTTGAAGAGTTCGAGTCTTATATACATCATTGAAAGAATAAACATGGCCATATGAGAGTAGAAATCGATGATATATAACTTTATTGAATGCAAGACTAATTCTTTTACACCTCAAAATTTGACATACAAAGATGCAATTGTATGTGACACATACGCCGATACGCGTTGATAGTAACAAAGATAGGACATGTAACGTAAGGAGTTGACATGAGAATCAAATTGCATCTGAATTTTGTGAACCTAGCCACCAAGCAAGGCGTGAGGATCAGCCATAAAAACATATGGTCTAAGCATTCAAATGTATTTTCGAATACAGCTGGTACAACAAATAGAACCAATGTTAATGTTTTGTCAGCCTGAAAGACGCATAGAAATACTGTGCATCCATATGCATGCTCCAATCTTCGTTTGCAACAATGTGAGCATCTCCTTTGTTACTGTAAAACCTAAAAAGAGAGATATCTGTACATGAAGGATAATAATATAAACCATGCATGATTTAGCAGATAAACATAAGGTAATGCATGTGTCAAGTGAATGTAGCAATGGGCAATAAAGATTCGAAATGGGACTTAACTGACACATGCATAGGAACACCTGGAAGTTTACATAAGTAAGAAAATAGCAGAGAATGGAAGAAGCAAAGAGCAGAAACCTGACATGGATAATAGGGACGATTTATTTAGCTTAGTAAGACTACATAGATGAATATGCTCACACTCAGAATTCAGAACTGATTGGAGAAGCAAGGTTCACCCGAAACATATGAGTCTAATCAAGAAGAAAAGCATAAGCAAACACTGAACCAAATGCTATTCTGTGAACATCAAAATGCATGGTCAACTATAGATGGCTCTTTAGCTCAACGATGGTATAGACAATCATACACAGCTGATATATCAAGATAACATTTACAACAATTTGGAAAAAAACACCCTGTTGATAGTAGCTTTGTTGTGCACAGTTTGGTACTCCTGAATATGATGTAGGTGCAACCTCATTTCTGAATTATGACTAAACTGATAAACAAAATATATGTGAAAATAGTAGGAGAAATGCAAAATTACCAACAAAGTACATTGGCTATTCTCTGCACCTGTAGTTTTGGAATTCATCTCTTTACACATGGTTTTCACAATGGAAATCAGAAGAGTAAAATAGGAGGAATCATACTACTTGTAGCCAACCTCAACAAATCTCCCATCTTCACAAACAACGGAGAATATTCTCTCAATCAAGGCCACCTGCGGAGGCGCGGAGTGATCAACACAGGTGAAAAGTTCCTAGGGGAGCCAAGTCTGCCGATTTTCTGAATTTTGAGAACTATCCATCTTTGCAACTGCACAAAGCTATTATGTTTCTGGTATTTTGACGGAAATTGCAGGAGAGCAAATTGCAATGTAACTAATTAATTCAGGGGACTATTTTAGAAGGAGCAGGAGATTAGAGGTTGCGTACCAATGCATGTTCTGCAGTGTTCGTACACAGTCCAGGCCTCCTAGTTTGAGCGAGCAGACTCACAATAATAAATCCAATGAAATCCCATAGGAATTCGGAGGGCTTGAGATAGCAATAGCGAATCCAATCAAATCGTGTGTGCGGGGAGTATGTCGAGCGGTATTGAAGCCGGAGCTTAACCTGGCAATATGTGAAGATATGTGTTGCATAAAAATGAGGATCGGGTAGGTACCAGTCTAGATGCCGCTGGCAGAGGCAGCGTCGGGAGGACGTCGGGAGATGGAAGAATCGCCTGCTTTTAACCTGCACGCTCCGGTGGATGACTTCAATTGGACAGTTTGCACTGGTTTCATGATGGGAGTTATCGATGGCTTCATGAGCATTTCTGAGGAGGATATCTGTGGCCGCGGCATGAAATTTGTGTGGGAGGAGTACGGACCGTTGCGGCGACGAAGGAAGACGAACAGAGCTGAGGCGGCAGCCTCCTTTTCCCACGAATGGGCTTCCCAACCCTCGTTGGTCCAGCCCACAAGGGACAAAGTGAAGTCAAGTGACGCCAGGCGACGGACTTCGAGCCGGGTCTCCTTCCAGCCTACCTCTGTTGAGGCCACAAACTAAAATTCGTGGGACGGAGCGAGGAGAAGTGACCACACGGGGTGAGAGAAAATGGGGTGACGTGGCTTCACCATAAGTCAAAAAAATAAGTTAGTGAGAGGTTCTTATTTAGATATAGAAGATATCATTCTTGTGATGTTTTTTAAATAACATTGCAACTTGCTCCATGTGTTCCTTTGCATTTATTGGCAGGAAGGCGGCTTAGGAATGGGTGATATTCAACAACGAATACTACAAAAAAACATGCATACACAACCGGCTTTCCATCATAAACCTGCGACAGTTATCATCTGGCTCTAACCGGTTTCCCAAACCAACACGAGAAACAATCCCTCGGACAGTTTCTAAAAATAGCCGTCTCCAATGACAGGAATTATGGAGACGGGCGTATATAAAAAGCCGGCGCCCGAGGGGGAGCCATTTGAAGTTCCACCGGCTCGGTAAAGTCGAGGTCCTTTGTAGATTCTAAGCTTCCCTAGCTCCTGCTTAATAGATTCTATATTTGATATAGCATTTACAATATCCATGTCCTTTGTTTGTAAAGTTTTTGATAACCCATTTGTTAAAGCTAAGATAGTCATCATCATGTGAAGAAACAATACATAATCAAATGTTTGAAAATATTTTAGAAGACTATTGGCTTGACGTTGCTTGTAAGCATCTTTTCCATCTTCTTCCACATATTCTAGTATTTTAACTACCGAGCGGAACATCTTAGACAAACTCAACAAAGTTGTATAGTGAGAATTCCATCTAGTATCTCCCAGTCTTTGAAGAAAAATCTCTTGGTTTAATCCAGATCTGTAGGAAGCTTGATCCCCCCTGCCAATGGCTTTCCTTACTTCTTCTTGATGATATTCTCTAAGTTTATCTCTTCTCTTGCATGTGTATCCAACTATAGTTACCAATAATGATATCATATCAAACAATTCACCAAGATCAATTATCTTCTTTGCAAGAGATACAACAACCAAGTTAAGCTTATGAGCAAAACAATGTACATAATAAGCTGAACTATTCTCTCTCATAATCTTAGTTTGCAAGCCATTGAACCACCCGCCATATTACTTTCTCCGTCATAACCTTGTCCTCTCACTTGTTGTAGACTCAAACCAAACTTTGCAACCATAAAATCAATTTTAGATTTGAGATAAGCTGCCGTTGTCTCCTCCACATGAACAACATCAACAAACCTCTCATTTGGCACCCCACATTTCTCCACATATCGTATAATTGCCATTTGTTCTTTGTCGGAAACATCACAACACTCATCAACCAACAAAGCTAAACACATCATAGACAATGTCCTTCAAGATACTTCCCATGACTTCTTCCGTAAAGCATAGTCGCCATCTGATTATTAAGCAAGTGGAGCATTTTTAAATGCCTTGGTTACAACATCATTTTGCATTATAGTATAATCCTTCAACTCGAGAAAATTTCCTTTATTTGTTGAGTCTTTTGACATCATCATGGCCGCGCAGCGGTTGCCCCTAATGCATCAAGAATCCACAAATATCAATTGCAGCATTCAATTGGACAAGATGCTCATTCTTCTCAATTTCAGTTTGTCTATGCAAGTCTTCTGGGATTGATTGAGAAGTATTCATTAGATCTTCACAGTTTTTGAGTGCCTTGTGTGGGACTATCACGATCACCCACATGTTTCACAAACCTCTCTATTGCCTTTTTCCAATTGAAGTATCCCTCTATCACAAATGCATCATGACCAAATTTGTTACCATTAATGTAGTCCATGAACAAATGGCAGCACAAGCAAGTACTATACTCTAACCAATTACCATGCACATCATACCAATCTGGATTAAAATACCGCTTGCTCTTTCCAATCATCCTAAGTTTAAACTTGGATTGATGAGGTTGATGAGGCCCCCATGTCAAGTACTTTCTCCTAATCTCCCTCTTGCTGATTGGGATTGAAATCTGTAATTCTCTTCCTTTTAGATGGATCCCGAAGAAGCTTGTCCAAATCAATCATTTCAGGCATGTTGGAACTTGATTTTGGATAAAATCTCTACATAGCTTGTCTGCACATTTCAAAATTATTTTTTCATATATCAATCAAATTGACAACCAATGCATTATAGTCATAATTAATCAGGCTCACTCATAATTTATAGCAAGGAATTAGAAAGAGTTATAATAATTCACAAATTAGAACAGAGAAAACCAGAAGAGAAATTGGGGAAGAACACACGGCTTACCTTGATGGCTTGATGTAGAATCAGAAGAGGTCAAAGACTCAAGAGGAACGGGCAGTCGGCAGCCGGTCCGCGTGCACGGCCGCGGAGGACTGCGGACGTTCCGGAGGCGAGGCCGCGAGTGCGCGGGGCGGGGAAGGCGGCCAACGGCGAGAGGACGAGGCCGCGAGGGCGCCGGGCAAGGAGGGCGGCAGGCGGCGATGCGTTACGTTTCTTGCTAAACTTCCGCCGCTTCGTTTCTTGCTCTCTCTCCTTGAATTTTGATCGCACTAGTTACAGCGGAACTGGTAGTCTTGTGTGCAGCTCGTACATGACCACGGCGGCAAGATCATGGTCAGCTCGTCATACTCGCGGCGGCAAGGAGTCTCTGGCACGTCATCTCGCCCAACAGCGTCGCCGGCGACGACGTGGTGTGGTCCCGAACCCGTGGTGGCAGCGCTCCTACTATGGGCATTCCATTTGTCCAGGTAGATATCTATGTTAGAAGTAATCGAGAGACAAAGCCAGAGACAACGAATAGAATAATTCAACTGTGTTCTTTATTGATGATGTTTATGTATATATACAATGAAAAGGGATGCATCCAAGAGACACGGCCGTTAGCGAAGGGGTGGATAAAGAGGAGCAACCGTAGGCGGTTGCCAAACTGACAACCGCGCACACATGTGGGAATGCGGGGATTCCCCTAATTAACCGCTTGAATTAATTACTCTTAACACTCCCCCTAATCACCGCTTGACTATATCTTTGTTCATCATCTTCATAAAGTCTCCTCCAAAAACCCTGTGGGAAAAATATGAGGAGTGATGTTTGATATGTCGCTAAAACTCCTTTAAACCCAGTGGGAAAATAAGGAGAAAATGATGCAACATATAATAGTTGGATATGCTGTTAAAACTCCTTCAAACCCAGTGGGAAAATAAGGAGAAAATGATACAACATATTATGATTATTGCCTCCGTTTACTCAATACGAAATAGTTCCATAGAATATAGAGTCAACAAATATGTCGTGTATACTTTTCTAAAAACCCCGATGGGGAAAACAAAAAGTATGACATATGATCTTGTGTTGATATTACCTCATTAAAAACCTTGATGAGAACCTTGATAGTAAACTCATAAAGGGAAAAAGAGTGTAATATGATGCTTTGAATAGGAGTAATCTAGAGAGATACTCCCCCTGATTCTTGCAAATCATGAAGCCGTTGAATACCAATTCCATGAAAATATTTCTGGAATATGAAAGTTGGTAGAGACTTTGTGAATAGGTCAGCAAGGTTATCGCATGATTTTGACTTGCAAGATGTTTATTCTCCGGCTATTAAGGAGCTCATGGAGATAAAACAATTTAGAGGCAATATGCTTAATTATATTGCTCTTGATGTATCCTATTTGCATTCATGCAACACAAGCAACATTATCTGTGTAGATAATGGTCGATGATTCAAGAGAATCAATACCACATGACTTATGTATGTGATTTATCATTCCGTAAAGCTACACGTGTAACGCGGCTTCATATTTCGGAATGATTGGTAGGTGTAGTCACTGAAGTCTGTTTCGAAGACATCAATGAAGTGACACTTCTACCATGTAGGTACATATTGTGAGAATCATTCAAGTAGCCAATATCAGTGTATCATGATGATATTGGATTTCAGATTTCTCTGAAATTACCAGAATAGGTCAAGTAATATGTGGTGCCTTGGAGATATCAAAAGATATTCTTGATTCCCAACCAGTTTGTTGGTGGGTCCAATGGCATTAAGATATGAAACTTCAAGTCCCAACATCCCTTGTACACCATCCCGTGGTTTGAGTGAATCTTTCTCTACGTCTAGAGATTGAACAACCGACATGGGAGGTGGATATGACTTGTCCATTCTAGGGTTCTCCAATATTAATGATATAGGCAACTTGGTGTACCATTATACTTGAGTGAAGTAACCCGAATTGTAGTATTAAGCACTGATTGGGTTTAACCAAATCCTTCATCTCAAATTCCGTCTTTTAGATGATCACGTGCTAGCACGCATGGGTAATCATCATTGTAGGAGTAATACTTGTGGATAAGGAACTCACTACGTCGGTTGTACCAAAATATACCGACAACAATAAGCCATGTAATGACTCATTGATTTTACACAATGCATGTTGCATTTACATTTCGATTCAGATAGAGATTCCATTGGGAACCATACATGTCTAAATCTAGTGATCCATATGAAATGTAGTCACTACATCTATCAACTGCATAGATAGACGATTTTGCACTGCCAATGATATAATTATGAAAAAAAATTGAGGATTCCAATCCTATCTGGAGAGTAGGTCTCGGATCTCTGCGGAAACCTGACCTTATGCTACAAGCCTTGCTTTCTCACCACCTTGTTGTTCTCTAGAAGAAAACATATTGATTCCCGTAGGGAAATCAATTGGAGGAGCGAGGCTAATTCTGCTTGGATTGCATCCTTTGTTTGTTTCAGTCCGAGCGAGTGGTTTACACTCTGCCATGGCCATGGTCTTTGGATCTGAATAATTTGAAGGATGTATGCAATCATACAAGAGAAATAATTGTCGACAATTGTAGGCTTTTGTTATGATTCTCCAGAATCGATATTGTAGGAGGAAATCTCATGCACCTATGATGACTCTTTGTGATTTCCCAATACGCGTGAGTCCAGGTATTTTGATGTCCCAGCCAGTGTGTGCAAGCTGAAGCTGGAGTTGTGGAGGTTTCCCTTCCACTGGGTGTATACTACCCATAAGGTGTTTGCCAACGCAAGGTTGACTTGCATTTACTGATTTAGAGGATATCTCCTCGATTTCCCTTGTTGGTTGTAGGAAGCTAGATCCTGGTTAGAGGCCGTACTACTCCCCCTCTTTTAAGGTACGGGGAGTTGAGTGGTTTTTGTTGGTACCTCCACTCTTTCGGGCGCATTTCTAGCCAGACTAAAGGATTTTGTAACACCTTTGAGATCAGTAAATGAATATGGCAGGTTATTTGCAATATGTTGCAAATATGTGAATTCAAGACGTAGTCCAAATTCTTGAATACGTGGATATAAGGTGGGACGTGGAGTCCCTATTAATTTCCGGCATTCCATGTGATACATGAAATCTCCCCCTAATGCCTGGAAATAATCCATCCTTTAATATAAGCAATCAACATACTGGGCTATGAATGTATCCCCATTTAGGGGTTCAAGGTACGTACTGATCGACGGAGATCTGTACCCCACATAGATCCTCAGTCTGTGGGCCCAATGATGTATGCTGTGGTGGTGAGATCGGTATGCGTGAAACACTTCCAAACTTACGCAGATAGGAAATGATCGGAGGATTTCCATGTATTAGTTGCAGAGAAGGAGTTTGCGATATGCAGTTAGTCAGTGAGCAGTGTGTAAAGCTGCATGACTCCAACGTGAAGTTGGTAATCGCAATTCATTAATAAAGGTCTTGCAATGAGTTTGATCCTCTTAATTATGGATCCAACCAAACCATTTTGAGTATGGACGTATGTGACAGAGTGCTGACAATCAATCCCAGGGCCATGCGAGTCAATAAAGCCACATGAGGAGAATTTTGTAACTTTGTCCATGCGAATTGATAAAATTCGACTTTCAAGATAATGGGCCTGTAACTTTATTACTTCCCTCATTATCGTGGTAAATGCATGATTTCGTGTGGACATAAGGCACACGTGTGACCATTGTGTAGATGCGTCAATGAATACCATGAAAATACCTAATATGGTCCACACAATGGTTGGATGAACACAAATGTCCGCCTAAATGAGTTCAAGGAACTGAAGTGGTTCATCTTGTAAGTTGAGGTGCGAAGGCCTCAGAATTGGCTTCCCAGTAGTGGCGCACGAGGTGCACACACATTCTAGTGAGGGAATTTGAACTCGAGCAAGTTGTGACCAATAGAATTGCTTTATATGCAACATGTGCTACGGGTTGGATACATGTGTAGTACAATCCAAACGATGGAGCGTGTACTTTTTCAAATACTTGTTCCTCATCCATCGGATTGCTTCCCGTAGAAATCTATATATCGAGTTAAAGGATTTCCAGGATTGAAAAATCTTTCTCAGTGACGAGGGTTAACTCGACAAATGTCCTAGATGAAGGACTTAGGATCGGGGAGATAGGGCGTCGGATGAACTCGAAGGTGAAGTTAGTCGAAATAGGTGTGTATCGAAAGTAAACTTGGATGTTCAACCTGGCTTGCTTTCAATCTGCCATACATCGTCCCCTCCTGGCCCCTATATATAGGTGGCCAGGTCTCGAGGATCGGGTAGGGTACGATACAGATTACAATATCGACATACGGTAAGAACTCGTATTCGACTATCATTACAATTGGGCCTAACACAACGGGCCTCAGGGGTACTCAACTAACGGGCTCTATTAGCTATACCCTTGTCAGTAGCCCCTGAGATTCTACCAGAATTGCAGATTCAGGTTGAATCTCTAATCTTCAAATCTTCGACTTGATCAGTTCTTCATCTTCTTCATATCTTCAAATCTTCGACTTGGTCTTTTCGACTTATGTTTTATGATAATCTACTCGCAAGGGGTTTTAATGAACAAGCCTGACAACTCTGACGGATCAAGAGGTCAGTTAACTGCCGGAACAGATACTTGTCACCTACTTCAAATTCAATCCCCTTGGACTTGAATTCGGGATACCGGTCAAACCCACTCTTTTGCCTCATTTAGGACTTACAAAAAATTAATCTCAGTGGTTCTCAGGGTACCCAGTGCGTCCACCAGGATTTTCTTCGCGTCGTAGACACGGATACATACCAGCAGAGCGCATCCATGTGCGTATACCAGGCCACACAGGACGGATCCTGGGGTCTTACCTTCGTGACAAGTCACGGCATTCGAGTTTCGTTGCGACAACGCAACTCGAGAATCTTATGTCGCAGTCAAATTTTGACTAAAAATATTCGGGTTTCTACAACCATAAAACTCGCTCCCAATGGGAGTAATACTTCTCCAATCTCCAATGCTTTACCAATAAATATCGTCGGGTGCGCGCTCAGCGCTCCCGATGGGAGTAGCCCCCGAGGCTATAGTCGAAAAAAGAGTTTTTCGAGTATAGGCTCAAGAGATAATGTAGCTCGTCATACTTCAACTCGAAACACTTTAACTTTGAAGTTCTTCAACTCGAGATACTTTCAAGAACACCATGTCGTCGAGTACGAGTCCACTACTTCAATGAAGAGCTCCATTCGATATTTTTGAAAGTAACAGCCCCCAAGGCTATAACCAAAAATCCTTCATATATGATCCTTTTTATAATTTCAGCATTTGTCGGCGCCATCCGTTTATCTTTATATATATATTTGATTTCGTCAACGAAGACGTGGCTCTTCATCAGTGCAGACCGTTTTATGGGCAGCACTGTAACTTTCACGATTTTTTTTACCGTTAGTGGGCTGCACGATTTTTGACCATTAGTGGGCTGGCGTTTCCGATCTTTGCGCCACGTCTCAGCCCACGACCCTTCTCCCAGAAGGTATATAAATGGCGTAGTGGGGAATCGTACTGTTTACCAGCTCGTTCCCTCCGCCGCCTCCATTGCTAATCTCCTCTATCTCTTCCTCTCTTGCGAAGCCCCCAAGCGCGCTTTTGTGCTGGATGCGCGTGAAACATCTGGCCATTAAGAGCACCATGGCCAAGACGTCTGCCACCAAGTGGGTGCGCTCCACCATCACCAAGAAGGAGGTGGAGAAGGCCACGGCGGACGGCCTCATCACTGCCCAGGACTCCATCCAATTTCCTAGTACTGAGCGGATCCCAAAGCCCCCGAGCGGTTATCGGGTAATATTTCTTGGTTTCCTCCTCCGCGGTTTGTCTCTTCCTGCCCATGAGTTTCTCCGTGGGTTGCTATTTGTCTACGGTGTGCAGCTCCATCAGCTCACACCAAATTCTCTTCTTCACATTGCTTGCTTCGTGACTCTCTGCGAGTCATTCTTGGGTATTGAGCCCCACTTCCTTCTCTGGAGATCAATCTTTCGACTCCTCCCCAATGTTTCTCTTGCAAGGAAACCCAAACTGGGTGGAGCCGTCATTTCTGTGCGTCCTGAAGCACAATACTTTGAATTTTCCATGGCTGCATCTGTCCAAGGATGGAGGACGAAGTGGTTCTATATCAAGGACCGCAAATCCTCGCCTGAAGACGAATTTGGCCTACCTCCTTTTGATGCTTCCCAGGAGGTAAAGAAATTGGCATCGTGGGACACACTCCCCTCAGATGCAGAAGCACAAGAAATTCTTCCTCTTCTTTCCCGCATTAAGGCTTTAAAAGGAGGTCAAGGGGGTGCTCTGTCGGGTATGCAACTCATGGCGTTTTTTATTCAACGTCGAGTTCAACCTCTACAACACCGCCTTACCAAACTTTGGAGTTACTCTGGCTTGGAGGATCCTACTCGCATATCTGAAGATCTGATATCGAAAGAAGATGTCGACAAGCGAGTCCGGAATCTCACCAAGCTCACCAAGGAACATGCAGTTGCTGAGTTGACTGCGGATTTCTTCGACTCTGTGCACCCTCTTCCTGAGGTATGTATTTCTGCGTCCACTTTTTTGTCAAACTTTGCTTGGTTCGACTCGCGTTATTCCTTGCCTTTGCATTCTGCTGACTTGTCCATATGCAGGGTCACCAATTCCTTGTTTCTCGCCCTCCTCTTCCAGAGGCAGGGCCCCTACTGGCATATCTTGCCTCTCCTGCATCTGAAGCCCCCGAGGCTGATGACAGTCAGGACGGAGATGATGTCAAAGAATCGGAAGATGAGACTAGCTCGTCTACATCACTTCCTCCCACATTTGCTGAAGATGTTGATGTCGACAAGAAAAGGAAACGTGTCGACGACATCGCTTCATCGAGTTCTGCGACGGCTGGTAAAGCTCCCGTTCTTGCAGAAGATATGGAGTACTTCGACATGCTAGCATCGTAAGTATCGTAGTCGAGTTCTCCAACTGCATTGTTCTTGTCTTGTTCTTATAACTTACATTCTTCATGCAGTGATGATGAAGAACCACAAACATATGGGACAGCTGCTCCACCACCTTCTCCTACGGCCATTGTCGAGCCTGTCGAACCAGATGTTGCACCGAAGGCTACCAGGTCCGGTTTGAAGAAGGTGACTCAGTCCCGATACCCTAAGCGCTCAAAGAAGGCTAAGGAAGGCGACGTTTCTCTGGAAGCCCACACATCTACGGTTTCTTCTGATGACGTGAGCGCTTCTTCTTTACTTGCTTTCTTTTCATGCACTTCTGCTCTTACACATTTCTTTTCTCAGGCTTTAGTCAAGAGATTTATTGCCCTCGGCACGGAGTGTGCAGGGTACCTAAAGGTTGCGAAAGCTTCCAAAGGTATAACTTTGATGTCCAATTACCACTTGTCTTCTGTACTTTTTCCCTTGTTGTCTATCTGACTCCCTATCGACTTCTTATGCAGCTGCTTTATCTACTGCCAATGCTCGAATTGCTTCATTGGAGGTGGAACTCAAAGCTTCGCAGAAAGCTTATGACGTTGCGACCGCTGCTAAGGCAATTTCTGAGAAGTCGCAGAAATCTGCACTTGCCAAGGCGAAGAAAGCTGAAAAAGCTTTAGCTGAAGCCAACAAGGAGCATGCTCAACGAGAACAAGCCGTGGCGGAGCATCTTCACACCATGTCCCGTGCTGCTGAAAGTAAGTTTCTTCGACTTGTCTTTTTATTTTCGACTTCTGTTGCACTTGTGTACCTGTTGTCACTTATATCTTCTTTTCTTTTCTATTTGCACAGAATTTATCGGGGTATCTCCGTCGGCTTTGCAAACAGACGATAATCCTCTGATGAATGCGGTTAACCTACTCGAAGAAAACTGGATATCTATCCAGGAAACTTTTGAGTTGGCTGGCCGCGTTCTGTCACGGCTATTTGTCGGGTTGTGGCCGAAGAAAAGGGCGACAATCCCGAAGGACAACCTGACTGAACTTGCCCAGTCCTTTGACACCGATGAAGACCCTACTCTCCAGCTGAAGGGGCTGTCCATTAAGCGCGGCGCCGAGGGTGCCATTGCACTTTCTCTTGCGCATGGTACAGACTTTAACTGGGAGAAGGTTAGCTCCCCCCATGGCCACACCCGTGATGAGATGAAGGTCTTTTTCGAGAGGGCTAAGAAGTTAGCACCTGCATTGCTGACGACGATTTCTCCTTCGGCGGCCTCTACTGTGCCTGCTGCACCCCCTCCAGCGGCGAAGAATCCAGTGCCACCATCGACTTCTAGCGAGGAACTGGCCGCGCCTCCTTCTTCCACGGAGCACAATGCTGAGGTGGCGTAGACTCGGCTTCTTTGTAGTTTTTCTAGTTTCCTCCTTTTGAATGTAAAGACTCTAGTTAAATGCAACCCGAGAACCTTTAGCCATAGGGTTGTGCTTTTATGTAAATATATCCTTTTCGTATGAAGTATTATGCTGCCTTTCTGAAATTCCTTTCTTTTCTTTTGTAGTCGATGCGCGTTCATGATCCTTTGACTCATGGTCCTGCTCCTTCTTCTGCTCATGGGTTCGATCCTCCGATTTCGTCGACTACTGGCCGATGCAGTCAATGCTCGAAATACTCTTCCAGAATCTTCGACCTTGAAACTCGTCTATCCTTGGCCAAATGCCAAGCACAGATGGCTATTAAAAAGGCTAGCCAAGCCAGTGGCTATATGAAGAAAATCTCTTCCCTTGAAGAGAAAGTCTCCAGCTTGATGGCAAAGGTTGTTCATAATGAAGAGTGCGAGTCTTTCATTCTTGGCATTGTCGAGTCTGCTTGCGAGCTGTTGCGATGTGGGTTTTCTTTCGACCCCTTCTTTCCCTGTTTGTGCACTGCTGCTTTTGTGACCTCTTTGCTGTTGCAGTACTTGTTTGGACTTTGCTGCTGAGGAACGTCGAGTTGCTGAGCGAAATGCTGCTCTAGAGAAAATGTTGACTGGCTGCGAGACTTTGTGGTCTGATCCTAGACGCCGGAGCGCCATTGTATTGCTTCAAGACCGTGCCCAGCATATTGGCGAGTCAGTTGATGGTTGCCGACGAGCTCTCACAACTATGCATTCCGTCATGCTTCCTCGTAATCCTTTGCCTGCGACTTTCCCACTTCTTCTTGATACTTTCAGATCGAGTCATTGTATTCATCGGCTGATAGAGCTGAACTTAGTGGCAGGTGCCAATTTTGCTCTCGGGTGGACACGCAAGTGGCACCCGAGGTTTAATTACAGCACTATGTCCCTGAGTTTGGCTCCAGGTGGAGCTAGCCTTCAAGTGCATATGGAGAACATGTTGCAGCCTGCCCGGAGACTCGTGTCTAGGCTTCTGGAAGCAGATGCTGCGTTTTTTTGCGAGTACCATTATTTGGACCCTTTAGGCGTAGATGACTCTGACAACCCGTTGTTGTGATGTTTTGTGCATATGGAACGCGAGAGTGTCTTGTTTTGCGACTGTTGTGTCAAAAAGTTTATTCTCAAAGCGTTACTGTGCAAGTCGTGCGTTTGCCGCATTTTCTCCTTTGAAAAGACTCATAAACTCGAATATGAGGAACAATTTATCTTTATTTATACTTATAATATAAGATACATGGGGTGATCCAAGAGATCCAGCCTATGACCTGTGTTCTGGATCTAGAGGGCATTGCCCCTGGTATAACTCGTGGCTTTTATAGCCTTTGTGTCCTGCTCTTTTCTATGTTTACGATGTCGCAATTTTCCCTTCTTCTCCTGCTCCTTTGCTTTCTCCTGGTGTTTCTACTCGTGGTTTCTTTGCCTCGGGCTCCGCGACGCGTCCCTCGAGTAGCTTGATGCCTTCTGTAGTCGTGTTCTTCACCTTTTCTGCATAGTTGGCTATCATGCCAAAGTTTTGCGCCATCTTGTGGAACTCCCTGTCGCAGAGATCTGAGTCTTCAAAACTTCCTTTGACTGTAATTATTCCTCTTGGTCCTGGCATTTTAAGTACTAAATATGTATAGTGAGGTACTGCCATGAATCGCGAAAACGCGGGTCGTCCGAGGATCGCATGATATTGAGATGGCCAGTCCATGACTTTGAAGTCTAATTTTTCTCTCCTGTAGTTTTGTCGGTTGCCGAAGCAAACATTGAGTGCTATCCGACCCAGTGGGTAATTGGCACTTCCTGGCACGATCCCGTGGAAGGAGCAATCTGTTGGTTTTAGGAATTCCAGCGATATGTGCATTGCCCTGAGTGTTTTCGCGTATATCAGGTTAATTCCACTTCCTGCGTCCATGAATATTCTGTCGACATCATACGCGCCGATCTGAGCTTTGAGCACCAAAGGCGCGTTTCCTGGCCGAGGTACTGTTATGGGGTGGTCCTCTCTATTGAACTCAATTGGTTGCTCTGACCAATGCAGATATTCTGTTGTAGCTGGAGGCGACATGACTGCTAGATTGACTTGTCGAGTTATACTCTTTTCTTCTTTGTTCGACTTGGGCACAGGTTGTATCATTGCTGTGATGTGTCCTTTTGATGGGACGTACCCTTCGTCGTCGTCGTCGTGTCTCTTGTTTTGTTGGTCTTGTCCTTGAGGAGCTCCGTTGTTTCCTTGCTGGCTCGTCGGGGGATTGTTACTTCCTTCAAATCCTTGGCGCCTTGCTTCGGTTTGTTTGTTTATTGCTGCTTCTTGTAATTTTAAGAATGTTGTGCAGTCTTTCATTGCGTGCCTTGATACTCGCTTCCCGTCGACGAACGCTGAGTGTATATGACAAGGCCCGTTGAGCATATCTTCTGGTGATGGGTTGTATTCTCTGGATTCCCTTGGTGGGAACTTCTTATAGTCCTCTTTTCCATAGCTTCGATATCCCGAGCTTCTGCGATCGTTTCCTTGATAACTGTTGTCTTTATATCCTGCGGCAACTTGGCTATGAGAGCTGTAGGTATCGTAGTTTCGGGATCGTCTCCTTTGACTTCCATATCTGTTTCTTCTGTCGTCCTCTGGAGATCGTGTCCGTTTGTTGTTGCACGCATCTTCTCCATCTGCAAATCTGTTTGCTGTGTCCATGAGATCTGACACTGTTTTTGGCTTGATTCTACCCATCTCTTTGACTAGGTCTCTTCGCCTTAATCCAATGATGAACGCGTCTATTGCTCTTTCATCTGAAACTTCGACTGCTGAATTTTTGATGAGGCTCCATCTTTGGATGTACGCCCGCAGTGTTTCATCGCGTTGCTGTACGCACGCTTTGACTTCTTCTATTGATGCTGGCCGCTTGTATGTCAACCTGAAGTTGCTTGTAAATTGCTTTGTGAGGTCTTCCCAGCTTCCAATGGATTCTTTCTCTAGTTTGCTCAACCATGACCTTGCTGCGCCGGTGAGGTGTAATTGCAAACTTTGCATTGCTGTTTCTTTGGTTCCTCCTAGTATTTGAACTGCTTGTAAGTAATCTGCGAGCCATGATTGTGGTTCCTGTGATCCGTCGTATTTTTGCTGATCATGAGGTAGCTTGAATCCCTTAGGAACTGGAGTGGTGCGAACCCTGCGGGTAAAGCACGATGCCCCCATCTCGTTTTCATCGTCTTCATAGTCGCGCCTTTCGTTTGGGGATCGCGATCTTCGAGTTCCACCATGCTGTTTTGGTGACGGTGATCGAGATCGGTGTTTACTGCTTCTATGTCGAGGACTGTTGTGACGACGAGGTGATCTTGCCTTGTGTACTTCCTTGTGATGATGTGCTTCTTCTCCTTTTGCTGATAGCTTGTGGCCTACCATGTTGAGTCCGTTTAATGCTGCTCTATGCATGTGCTCCCTAGGATCTCCTGGACTTGGTCGAGTTGTGAGCAGATATGCTTGTGCTGCTACTAATGCTGCTTTGGGAGTTTTTGGTAGGATGTTCCCTTGCTCGTCGACCGATAGGAAGGACGAGTCAAGGTTTTTTGAAATACTTTGCCTGTCGGAGTACTCGAGATTGTCATACCTTGAGCCGTGATGACGTTTTTTCCTTGCGTTGCTGTATGATGCGTCGCTTCGTGCTTTACGAGCAGCTTCGCTGGCTGCAATGGCTGAATCTTTTCTTCTTTGTATCTCTATCTTCTCCTTCGCTAATTGCTTTGCTTGCTGCCTTAGGGCGTAATGATACCCAAAAAGCATGTCTTTGCTGGAATTTGATGGTATTGGAGTGCCGTGTTCTACGGCTTCTCTTATTACTTTCCACTCGTCGACTGATAGTCGAATTTTTTCCCTGGTTGTGAGGGATTCTACTGTTTGCCCTTCTGCTAGGTGATTTGCTCCTCTATCGATATTTGCTGGATTTATCACTGGGTTGTTGTTTTCGTCGAATTCCTCTGAGTTGTCTCCCACGATGGCGAGTACCTGGCATTGCTTGCCGATGTTGCTATTGAGACTTGAGAAGATCGAGTCACTATCTTTAGAAAGTTCTAACCCTGTCTTCCATGTGTCTGTTGATTTGACTGAGATGTCGTCGAGGCAGATCATGAGATCGTCTAGTTGGATTTCTGCATTAAAGTTGTCCTTTGCTTTGTTGTCTTCTGCAATTTTCCTTTTTTGCACTTCTTCTAGGCTGACCGGCGAGTTTACCTCGCTGGATGAGCCGTTGGAATACTCCATTATTTCTGTTGCTTCAGGCTCATCTGCCGATGGATCTTGTTTCGTCGGATCCGAAAGGCGGGACAAACCCGATGGCCCGATGAGGATGCTTAAACTTCCGATGGTTAGTTCCACCTCTTGACTTCCGTCGACTTCTGAACTGCTGTTGGCTAAAAGCGAAAAAGCCGTCGAATTCATGATTCCAACGCCCACGGTCCCCACGGTCGGCGCCAATTGACGAGGGTTAACTTGACAAATGTCCTAGATGAAGGACTTAGGATCGGGGAGATAGGGCGTCGGATGAACTCGAAGGTGAAGTTAGTCGAAATAGGTGTGTATCGAAAGTAAACTTGGGTGTTCAACCTGGCTTGCTTTCAATCTGCCCTACATCGTCCCCTCCTGGCCCCTATATATAGGTGGCCAGGTCTCGAGGATCGGGTAGGGTATGATACAGATTACAATATCGACATACGGTAAGAACTCGTATTCGACTATCATTACAATTGGGCCTAACACAACGGGCCTCAGGGGTACTCAACAAACGGGCTCTATTAGCTATACCCTTGTCACTCAGATATATATAGAACTCATACAATCTTATTATATCAAAGTGCTGATACAATATATATGACAACAATACTTATGTTCTAATACAACTTCACACATGGACATAGATACATAAAGCGATCACTAAGGAGATAGTGGGACTAGCTAGTCAAAGTCTCCAAACATGTCCGTTGAGGCGTACTCAACCATCATGTTCTCCATGCCCAAAGGGTCCTCTGACGTCTGGAGGGTCGTAGTGCTGCTAGGTCCCAAAGGAACGTCTTGCGAGCAACCAGCTCCATTAGTGCCATCCAGATGAAGGTTGAAGTTGGCTTCAAACCTTTTCCCTTGAGGTCCTTTGCGTCCTTGGGATTGCTGGTAGAGAATGGCCAGATGCTTCGGGGTCTTGCACTTGTCAGTAGGATGCGTGTAGCACCCACACCTATCACAAAGCTTAGTTTTTTCAAACTTGGGCTTTGTGGTGCTATTCCCACAGTCCGAGTTTCTAGGCTTCTTGTTCCGCTTGGGCTTTCGCTTACCATTGAACTTTGATGAGTTGCCTTTGGAAGCACCATCAAAATTATGTCTATTCGCAACATTCATATGAACTTCAGGGAGAGGTTGGGAACCAACCGGGCGCTGAGAGCCATTCTTAGTGAGTAGCTCATCATGCTTTTCAGCCTGAAGTAGGATATGAATGAGGTCAGAATAGACTTGGTAGTCGCGAGCACGGTATTGCTGCTGGAGGAGCCTTTCAGATGGGAGCATAGTAGACAAAGTCTTTTCTATCTTTTTCGCATCAGTAGATTCCTTCCCGCAAAAGCGCAATTTAGAACTAATCTTATGAACCTCATGATTGTACTCTCCAATGGACCTGAAGTCCTGGAGTCGAAGATGGGTCCAATCATGTAGTGCTTCAGGCAAGATAACTGCCTTCTGCTGTTCATACCTCGTTTTGAGGGCCTGAAATAAAGTAAATGAGGATTCCTCCTCCAAATACTCGGACTTAAGATCTTGGTGAATATGGTGCCTTATGATGTATAAGGCAGAATATTTCTGCTCATCTCTTAGTGGCATGACTCCAGCCGGAAGGGGGTCCTCCGGATTCTGGATTGCACACACTAATCCACGGGATGCAAGAGCGATCTTGATGTCCATGGTCCAAGTAGGGTAGTTGCGGCCATCGAGCTCGAGTGGATCGAACTCTTTTCTAGCCATTAGTTACCTACATGGGTAAACCAGAGATTATTAATTTACGCATGGTAAATCAAAAACTATTATGGTTATGTTGTAATGAACAATGCAAAATTCATGGTAATTTCAAGAAGTGGGCTTGAAACCACTAGTGTGGACTTCAAGTTGTTAAGCATGACACATTGTAGATACTCCCCAGAAAGAATTTCAGGGTCCATCTCTCAGCACTAGAGAGTATAATCTGATGAAATCAGTAGATACTCATGTTTCTAGTACCTTATGTCACAATTTAATTAAAATGTATGGGAGATCACTTGATAAGTAATCACAGTAGCGGAGATAATCTGCAATGCATGCAGTAGTTCCGTGCACTACCTTTGATCCCAAACATCAACTTGAAGTAGTCACTTTGAATTTTGCATATCAACTTGTGCTCGTATTGAGCCGCAGGCTCAATTAAGACAATGAATTGATTTTATTTGCAAGAATTTGAAAAACTCATTGCAAATATTAGATGTAATTAATCTCAACATGTTGATAACAAGGAAATATGTATATTACATCACTCATATGTTCTGGAATACATTGTACTCTATAGAAATATAGTATTGAGATAGATGTACTATTTTAACAGAGTCTGAACAAGAATTAATCTACTGCTAGAACTGCTGTTAGGAGACTGATTTGCTAAAATTTGAAATATAGAAATAAATATGCAAATCAGAAGGATTTGATGGCTCAACCGCATGCACATGGGCTACTTTAGGCAGCCCAACCAGGAACATCTTGTACAGAAGATACCATAGGATAAGGATGTGGTCAACAGGAGCGCTGATGGCTCGACCGCTTAGCATCGCATCGATCCCCAATTCCTGCATGATGTGGTCAACGCCTTCCTCCACCACCATGCGCCCCTGCCACCGCGAAGCCGTTCACCGGCGACCCGAACTTCTCACGCCACGGACTTCCTCATTGGAGAAGTCACCACGGAGGCGGGTACCCAGGGTGGCGCTATTCGCTAGCCCGAGCGCCGCCAGGGTCCATTAGCAGGCGCGGAGGCAGCGTCGCGCGTCCACGCGCGGTGAAGGAGGCGGCGTCGTGGCACCGGCGCACCGCAAGGATGCGTGTCGGGCAACGCCACGGGCGTGGCACCACGACCGTAGCAAGCGCGGGCGCAGGTGAAGAGCGGCCGCCGCTGAGGATACCGAGGAGATTCGCTGTCAGGATCGAAGGCCGCCGCGCGCACCGGGCGCCGCCTCCGCCGGCAACAGTCGAACGAGGCCGAGGGCCAGGGCGCGCGCTGAGAATGTCGCTGCGAGGGAGCGTGCCGGAGGGCTCCACTCTCCGCGCTTTAGGTTGAGGACGCACATGCTGGCCTCCGGTGGAGGCGCCTCGGGGCGCGGAGGAGACCGCCGGCTATGCGGCTGGCACAGGGCGGCGGCGCGACGGGCGTCGCTGTCGGCACAAGGGCCGCTCCCGCCGCGGGCATCATCGTCGGGGAGGCGCAGTCGGCGGCGCGACGGCGTCGGCAGCGGCGCTCGGAGGAGCGCTGCCTCGCGTGGCCGGTCGCGGACAGCGCTTCGCCGCAAGGATGCAGACCGCGTCGCCATCGTCGGTCGTCCTGGTGTCATGCCGTCGGCGATGTTGTCGATTGGAAACGGAATGATGCGGTAAAGCATCGTTTCCTTACCTTTCTGTTCTTCCGTTCCTCTTCTCAATCTCTCTGTGATGTTGCTCTCGGTAGAGACAGTGCTGATAACGTGTTAGAAGTAATCGAGAGACAAAGCGAGAGACAACGAATAGAATGATTCAACTGTGTTCTTTATTGATGATGTCTATGTATATATACAATGGGAAGGGATGCATCCAAGAGACACGGCTGTTAGCGAAGGGGTGGATAGAGAGGAGCAACCGTAGGCGGTTGTCAAACTGGCAACCGCGCACACATGTGGGAATGTGGGGATTCCCCTAATTAACCGCTTGGATTAATTACTCTTAACAATCTGTAACCATTACGGTGGGCGAGCGGCTTTTGTTTCTTGCGCGCCACGCAGGAACCTTGCATTCACGTCCGTATGCTAGCCACATCGGGCATGCAGTTGAGTTGGGCGGAATCACTTTACCCTTTTAAAGCAATTTTTTTTGAAATCCCCCCACATTTTAGAGGTATAAGTGCAAATGTACAAATTGTAACTCTAACTCATGTGAGACATAAAACTATGGGATTTGACAAAAGGAAAGAATGTAGACGCAAGTATGTGATCAATGATTACTTGTGCATTCATGAGAGAAACCTGCTGGGCTGCTAAGAATATGCACCAGTCACACCTATATGAACTTAAAACACAAAAAAAGTAATGTAGCCATATGCATTTTGTTAACAAAAAAGGTATCTACTAATGAGTGCTTAATTGATAAGGTAGTTTCCGGGGTAGCTTAAACTTCCCTAATTAATTTTAAAAGTACTTCCATCCCAAGGCTTAAGGCATTTTTAAAAAAAGTCAAATTAAGTAAAGTTTGACCAAACTTTTAGAAAAATGTATCAATAAATATGATATTTTGTAAATACCACATAAAAATATATTTCACTATCTATCTAATGATATTACTTTTGTATTTTACATGTTAATGATTTTTAATAAAAACTTAGTTAAACTTGACATAGTTTGACTTTCTAAAAAAATATAAGCCTTAAGCCTTGGGATGGAGGTAGTATCAACCAATGAGTGCCTAATTGATGGTGCATGCAATTTCATAGTTAGTCATAACTCAAAATTGATCTATGAAATACATCATTTATATTTTTTCAGGCCGTTGGTAACAGTGTATCTTTCAAACACTAAACTAGCGATGCTTAGAGAAGACTTTGCGACACTATTAACATCTGTTGAAGGCAGCTCCATGTGGTCTCACAAACTTTAGAAAAGTTACTATTGACAAACTATTTACAATTGGTAGATAAAAAACAAAATAGAGGCCTGATCCGAAGAGAAAGGAGACAACTAAATTAGGATGGCTTAGTTCCCGGGCATGAATGTAAAGACAAAAAATAAGAAAACGATAACTTGTACGAGGAGCTATAGTATACACATACCGTTTATTTATACTGAACTTTTTTACTTTGGGCGATCAAAGCACATTTTCTTGATATATGATCTTAACAACTATTATAATCTATTATAGTTAGAAAAATAACAAGGTCATAATATAACAATCAAATAAGCATACACTTGTTTTTATTATGTAATCTAAACTTTGCCAGGAAAAAATGCAGCCATACGAAATATGAAGCATATATTACAGTGCAACTTATATGTTTGTTGGTTTGAGACACTATTTCATATAAATTCATTAGTTTAATTGCATTTTTCATGATTAGTGAAAAAGGAAGGAACATAATCTCATGTCTTTACATATAAAACTATTGCCACTCAAAAGAACTACAAATATGTGCATGTATGTCTTAATAGGTATCTTGTTTCCTTTAATATCAGGAGATACATCTAAATCTGATAGAGGCAAAGTGCATACGACATTGTCTATTCTAAGTGTATGTACCAAATAAAAGATTCTAGAATATACAAATATCTAAGAGCGGTTGTCCACGGGTTCACGGGTATTTCACGTTTCACGGGTTCGACGACTGGTTAGCGTCACATGCTCACTTTGCACTTGGTATTGAAATACATTCTTTGCAATGTCTTTTTATGTGTTGCTTGACATCTATGCGCAGGTAGGCGGATTCGGGATGGGAGATCTTCAACACCAAAACAACCGTTTTCTTATGAACTTTGTGCACAGGCTCTATCAACGTGAAGGCCTTCCATGGAATACCTGTTTAATTCGTCACCCCCTGCTGCGACCTTGCTGACTCCTCTTCTTATGTCTCCTTCGCCAGGTGCATTGTTCTCCATTGCCTTCCCCTCCCGCTCTACAGACCGCTCACTAGGTTTACCGTCCATGATGATCGAAGTACGTAGTTATGGGTTGACCGGTGGCTCCCTTTCGGGCCACCGTATCTTCTATTTCTGTTGTGGACATTCCGTTGACCGGAAGTTCATTTGTAACCTTTGTCCTGCATTCATTTATGTCTTTTAGGGACCTATATCCATTTAATTCATGGTAGATCCTCCCTTTAACAATCTTGTACTCCCTCCGATCGAAAATAAGTGTCGATGACTTTGTACTAGTTTAGTATAAAGTTTGTACTAAGTCATTGACACTTATTTCCGATCGAAGGGAGTACTTTTTTTTGCATTACTCCCTCCGTTTACAAATACTTTGCGTTCTAGGTTTTGTTGAAGTCAAACTCTATGAACTTTGACTAAATATCTATGAAAAAATACCAACATTTATAATATAAAACCTATTATATTATAATCTTCTCAAAGCATTTTTCCTATTATATCTATTTAGTATTATATATATTGATATTTTTTCTTAATTCTTCGTTAAAGTTTGCAAAATTTAACTTTGACTAAACCTAGAACGAGAACTAAATAAAAATGGAGGGAGTACAAATTGACACTTATTCCCTCCATTTCATTTAAATCGATGCAACATTTAAAATTTCCAGCAGCAGTAGCGCAACGCAGAGCGTCGATTAAATCAGACTAGTATGTAATTAGTCATGTATTTCTTGAAGCTATGTTAACAATTATCCATATTTTCCACAAAATTTGTACACCCTATTTTATGGAAAAGGGGTAGTATTTATAAGAGAGTGTGTCCCACGTGAATTATTACAACTCCATTTGATCAGAGTTTGTACTAAATCATCGACATTTATTTTTGATGGAAGGAAGTACTAATTTAAATCAAGGAGGCCCTATAACGCGGATTTTTTCAGGACCTTATGGCGCAAGGACTCTATCAACTACCGTCCATTACACCCCCTGCATCAAGATTTTTTTTTCGAGAATACACCCTGGAAGGTGTATTAATCATATAGAAGAAAGGCTAGAAAGCCGATACATCGCCAAGAAGGCTACAACTCCACACCCAACCGATACATCGCCGAGCGGCAAATAACACACCCTCTAAAAACCGATGATAAACGACTCCTTGCCCAATATCCTACCAAAATATGATGAGGAGATGTAGCACAAGGCTTCAGGACCGCGTCACGAACCGGGACACCACCATAGCTTGACCTCGACTCCAAGTTAACCCGGACCAACGTACCTCCCCTCTTATGCGCCTAGAGAACGACGAGTAAGAGGCAGGATCCTGATTAACTCAGGGAAGATGACGACCAAGTAGCGTCCGCCATGCCGTACATAGCGCCCCGGAAGCCAAGCTCTGGACAGGCTCGCTCCAACAGCACATCACTACCCAAGTCTCCACTTGTCACATCGGTCTCCCCAATATAGCCAAGGCGACGTCTTCAGGAAGATGACGACACCAGGGTGGCGGCGCCGCCGCCTGGCCCGGCGGACCGGACCTAGGGTTTCCCCCGGCATCAAGAGGAGGAGGCACGGTAGTGGCCACGAACACGCCTTCAAGAAGGAAACAGCGCCCGCAGGCGTCGACGTGCAGAGCTTTCGCCCTGGCCAACCACCGAGGCCCCGATATTACCGGAAGCCGGCTGACTGCTGGAGACGGGGCGAGGATGAAACCGCCGGCTTGAGCCGCCATCACAGAGAGGGAGGAACACTGACGTTGAAGAGGGGCATTAACCACCACCGGCATCACCACCAGCCAGCATGGGCTCGGAGGAGGAGGACCCCCGTGCTGGCCGGCATCACCACCATGGCCACAACGCCGGAGGTTTCATCCCGCACCGCCGTCGCGCGCCGGAGCCACGGCCCGCTCAGGCCCATCCAGACCCAGAACGGGCCCGGACGCCTAGCACCGCCCATGGCCGCCGGAGCACTCCGCGGAGGACCCTCCGCCCCCAGCCGCAACCACGCGCCCTCCTCGCGCTGCAGACGCACGCCGCCACGCCGACGAGCACCGCCGCCGCTGCCGGCCGCCTGCTCGCGCGACGGGAGGAGCACGCCGCGAGAGGCCCCGCCTCCGTCGTCGGCAGCACGGCTTCGCCGGCTGCGTCCTCCGACGGAGGCGAGGGAAGGGAGGAGGAGAGAGGGGCGTGAGGGAGGGGGCAGCCGGCGGCGGCAGCCGGAGCTAGGGTTTGGGGACAGAGGAGGAAGGTCGGGTCGGGGGAGCTGGCTGGGGACAGAGGAGGAAGGTCTCCTGCATCAAGATTGGTGATAGGATTTTTACGAAAAGAACCCCAAACTTTTTCAGATTATTATTAGGTGGTCCTTCTAGGATTTCTGTCACCATACTTCGTTATAAAGTTCCTGACGATTTCTTATTTGGATCCATTAATGAAAACATGAAGTTCCTGTGAATATATGGTTCGTGGTTCATGAAGTTCTTCCTGTTTGTTCATAAATAACACAGATTCATTCAAAAAGATCCATACACAACATGTTCAAACTGGTTTCTGCTAGATCCATATAAAGTTCTTGCAAATAATTGAGAAGAAACCATGGCTACAAATACAAAGATCTGTGAGATTCGCATCAAGATCCATGCACCCAAACACAAAAGCAACCGGATCTGGCCAAGATCTACACAACCCAAAAAGCCAAAAACAAAAAACCTAACAGATCTGGCCGAAAACCAAAAGATTTGGCCAAGATCTACACAAAAACCAACAACTTGCTCGGGGCTTGCTCGGGGCCGGCGACGGTGCGCCGGTGGTTGAGGAAGGCGTCCCCTCCACGTCGGCGGCGAAGTGGAAGACGACGAGGCCGACCGCCGGTCGTCGGGGCGCGAGGCCGGCCACGGTCGAGGCGGCGGTGATGCGGTGGATCTCCGGCCGCGAGGCGGCGGTGATGCGGTGGATCTCCGGCCGCGAGGCGGCGGCGAGGCGACGGCGACGCGGTGGCGAAGCGTGGAGGCGTCGGGAGAGCCAGAGGCAGAAGTGGGGAATGAGCCCGATCTAGGGTTTGCAGGACTTTTACATCGTGAGCCGGTGGACTGCAGGTGGAATAGTAATAAGGTTACAGGTTTATTTGCAAAAACGCGTTGCATGAATCTCCAACAGGTACGTACGTTCGGTGGTTGATAGAGTCATGGCGCCATAGCGTCATCGCCTAGTTAATTCTTACTCATGGACGCAAAGGCAAGACGATGGACGTGCCAGGATCAAACTGAATGTCCACTCCAGCCGGCCCACAGAATAAATTCTTTTTCTTAGTTGTTAGTATGACATACTGTTGCTGCTCCACTAATCTAACGTTTGGTCGTGCACGGGACTCCTCTTCACCACGAAAGTGCATCTCGCAGCAATGGAGGGACACCATTGTTGCTATGGTAGCAGGTGATGCAAATTAAGCAGAAGAAACCCATTCGAAGACGACGGCATTCCTCCTCGATCGTGTCACCAGCACGGCCGGCCATTTTCAAGAATCTGATCGGCACACAAAGAGCAGCCAGGTGATCGATCGATGCGCGGCCAGCCGAGCGTGATCGCCCGTCTCATGGGCATGGAAGCTCCCGCGATCGTCCCGGCCACGGCCACGCCCGCGGCGCCGGCGGCGGTGATGGTCCAGGCGGAAGAAGACACCGCCATGGTGAACCTGCTGAAGCCGTCCTCCAAGTCCAAGCTGAAGCAGTTCAAGTGCAGCCCGCTCCCGCACCACCGCCGGATCAGTGCGGACTACTACAGGTACTGCCTGAACAAGATGAAGCCACGGCGGAGATTGTCCCGCCGGTCCTCTTCTTCCTCCTCCTCGTCGCGCGGCCATCGCCGGGATCATCCGCAGGAGGAGCTGCTGGAGAAAATCAAGGAAGAGTTCCGGGCGTCCTGGCAGCAGGCTTCCGTGACACCGGAGAATGCGGCGGTGGCCTCCGCGAGCGCGTCGGGGAGGAGTAGTAGCGGTGAGCGGACAGGGTGGGTGGACGGGCGGTACATCCAGAGGGTCGCGCAGGAGAACCTGCGCCGGGAGAAGATGGCCAGGTACGGCCATGTCGCCAACGGCAAGACAACGGCCGCGGAAGAAGAAGACGTTAAGGCGGCGGTGAAGGAAGCTGAAGATGCAGAGCTGCAGCAGCAGGGTGATGCAGAGGTTGCAGCGTCCGAAGTTTCTGAAGAATTCTGCAGAGGAATCGACGCGGCCAATGGTGACCATCGGAGCGACACGTCTGAGAATTCGCGCGGCACTCCCACAAGGATAGCGATTCTCCGGCCGATCGTTGGCACGGGCGCCGTGGACGATCGTGGGGAGCGGGCGTTGGGCACGCCGCCGCCGTCCTGGAAGGCGGCTAGGGACGGCGGCGGCGGCATGGAGGAGTTCCTCCGGGCGGTGAAGGAGCGGCTCGACAAGGAAATGAAGGCCAAGACCGGTGCGGGCGACGTGGTGGCAACGACGACAACGACGACGAGGAGACTCTGGGGAAGCGTCGACCCGGAGCAGCAGACGGCTCGAGACACGGCGAGGCGGATCAGGGAGGCCGCCGGCATGGCCAAGGAGGACTTCGGCAGGCGGCTGTCCCGGCTGGAGTCCTTCCGCGTGTTCAGAGGCGACCGCGGCCGGCGCGAGGCCGCCGCCGTCTTGTCGCCGGAGCACAGGATGCTTAAGAGGGTCAGAGCGAGGATCGAGGCCATGTCGCCGAAGAAGACCAAGTTAAGCGGCTGCTCGTCGCCGGCGTCGAGCAGAGGAGGAAGGGTCTGGAGCTCACCGCCGGCGGATGTAGGTCACGCATCATCCCTGTCAGGCATCGGCTCTGACGACGAGGAGGAGAGCTGCTGCAGGGGTGATCGGCAGGGCCTGATGACGAAACCGTGGAAGGTGCATGGCGCGGCGCCTGCCGTCGTGTCGTCCACGCCGTCGCCGCGGGCGCTTGTCAGGTCGTTTTCCGCGCCGGCGTCGTCGGGGATCTCCAGCGGAGCAGAGGTGAAGCTGAGCAGGAGCAGAAGCTTCAGTCTGTTCAGAGGGACGATGGCCAGTGGCATCAGTCTGGGCGGGAAGCTGCTGACGACGATGATGCATCTGTCCATGAAAAAGCCATCGATGACGACGGATCGTTCATCGCCTCCTCAGGACTCTGGCACCGCTGCACAGGCAAGAGCTACGTCGATCTCGATCTCCGGTAGAAGAATAGCCATTAAAATTGTTCATGACCTGCTGTCACTAGAATTTCCATGATTTTGTTTACTGAAGATATGCATTGCTGATGTTATTGCTGTCATGGAAGGCTGATTTCCTGGCCGGAGTGGCGCCTCCGAGCCCGGTGTCGCCGCTGGAGGTTCACGGCCGCAGCCCCCGCCATTTCTCCGGCTGCACATTCCTCCCAGGTAGGAACTGAAATTTCCCAAACAAAAATCATACGTACTACTAAATATTTTCATTTCTGTTGCATCAGGCAGTAGAACTGATGTCTGTACCGATTTTTGCTCTGCTTATTTGCAGAGTCGAGCCCGAGACGAAGTCCCAGGTGTTCGTCGGAATTCGAGGCATCTGTGGTCGGCGGCGAGTCGCCATGGAGATGGAAGATTGATGGCGCAGGAGAGAACGACGACGACCCTGACAAGGCGTACGTGAGGGAGCTGCTCATCACCGCCGGGCTGTTCGACGACGACAAGGACGAGGACGGCGTTGGCGGATCATGGGAGGACACGTCTGTTGGGAGTACGGACTGGATGGCAGTGCCGATCGTCATCTCCGACGACGTGTTCGACGAGGTCGAGGACGCGTACTACTACCGGCGCCTGCGCCGCCGCGTGGAGGAGGAAGGCGGCGCCGGGGAAGAAGACGAAGACGGATGGCACGACCGTCGCAGGCTGCTCTTCGACCTGGCGAACGAGGCGCTGCAGGTCATGCAGGCAGACCCGTCGTCCTCGTCGGCGTCGCTGCGCCGGTGGCTCATCGAACGCGGCAGCGACGTGTCGTCGTCGCGCCTGCGGTCGCGGGGGATGGAACTGGAAGACGACGTGTGGCGGCGGGTGGCGCGGGTGATGACGGCGGACGACGTCGCTCCGGCGCCCGCGACGACGGTGGACGGCATGGTGGAGCGCGAGGTCGGGAGGTCGCCGTGGATGGCGCTGCGGGAGGATGTGTGCGCCGTGGGGAGGAAGGTCGAGCGCGCCATCTTCGACGAGCTGGTCGGCGAGGTCCTGCACCAGGTGTTCGTCCGAACCTGATCGAGGACGTGCTGACTTGAAGTTGTACTCCATTTCTCCCTCTTTTTGTTTCGGGCGTGCTGTAGAAATTTTGGACTAACAAGCGAAGTAAATGCAGTGTTTCGAACCTTACGAATTTTGAGCCACCTCATTGGCAATATGGTTTACATGATTGAAAGAAACAATAAAAAGTTAAATGATAAATATTTGATAAAGGAGGTGGGTTTTTTTTTGGCTCTTAGGTGTATATGAACCTGTTAAAAAAATACATAAAAATAAATTTTAAAAGGTAAAGAGGTCTGAGAAAATTCTTGTGTACATCTAGCCATTCTATGTTGGCACACAAGTTTTCGAAAAAAATATCTCATGTATATCTAAAATGTTTGGATGTATATGCGATTTTTTCTTCTGATATATTGACATTTTAAAATGTATCAATGACTCCACTTTGCACTATCATTGTCCTACGGTGCTAAAAAAGGGTAGCACCTCACTAGCGGGTTCCACCTTATATATGTGTGGATATTGCCATAGGCTCTCATATGGTCTGCTAAGGTCGCCACCGACAAGCAAACCTGAGCTGGATTTGGAGGCACAATGTTCGTGGGAAGCAAGCACAGTACAAGGACTGCACTGCCCCGATTTTTAGGCATGTCATCGACATTCCGTAACCTCGTGCCTAGCGGTAGGATCTGTTGCCTAATCCCTGATCCCGATCTTGCCAGGGTGCCTTGTTTGTGCGAGTTTCCAAAGTTTTTGTTTGCCATGCTTGTACCATACGTGGCCCAACAATTACATGGGGTGCTCGAGGAATCTACACGATGTCCATTCATCCACGGATGCGGCACACCTACATGGTGAAGATGAAGAAACCTACATGTGGGCCCCACATGCAAGTGAGAGAAAGAGAACAATCATGAATGAGCGGCGGATCTTTAGAAATCTGCACTAAGGGAAAATGGTGTGGCCGACTCGATTGTGGCCCAAAAACTTTAAGGGATTACCTTTTCCCCTTTCATTATTTTTGCCTTCCAAACATATTTGATAGTTTTATTTTTTAAAAGATTCAAAAATAGTTTGAAATTTCTAAATATAACAGGTACCTGTTAAACATACTAGAGAAGCTCCAACTACTTTATTTGAATTTTTTGTAAAACTTTTAAGGGCATTTAGAATACAAGGAAAAAGGCAAATTTAGGGCTTCTACATTTCCCTCAATGCATCATTTCTTAGGATATATAATGATGCTTGCCATGCTTATGACCAATAACCTCACTCGTTATTACAAAACTGAGAAGTTATACAAACGTGACTTAAGTCTACTTTACATGTTGAATGACTTTCATTCTGGCGAAAATTTTGTTTCTACATTGACAACACCCAACCGCACCCTTTGACCAAATGAGTGAAACCTTGCTAAGGAGCTTACCACTTCTACCGCAACAACTAAAATTTAGATATTTGTTGTTTCAAAGAAGTGGATATTTTACCCTCTAGAAATATTAAGGGGCAATCTTGAAAACATTCAAGTGATGTCGGCACTCGGATTTGAAAGCCACACCTTGTTTGTCGATGCCGCCCTCTCAACTTGCCACCTTCCTCGTTCGACAGCGCGACCATCACCACCGCATTGCAGATCCACTTTGCGACTCTACACATTGTCAATCTTTGTTTTTTGCTGTGGCAAAATCAGTCGCCTCACGACCTCCTGCTCCATCTTCTGCCCCAACCACAGATGTGGGTTCTTCCCATGTGTTGTTGTCCTCGTGCCACAAATCCTAACCCATGGCTAGAGTCGTCTCCTCCCTCAACCACATGGTAGTAACCCCTCCTAAGGTGTTGAGCAGGATCCTATCTACATCCCTCTTCTAGTTCAAACAATGATTTCTTGTTAAAATTTCGCTAGAGTCGATGGACAAGATGGAGGGAAGGCAACACGAATCACAAAGCAAATCGACTCGACGAGAGTTTGTTTGATTTGTAAGGAATAAAGCACCACCATGGTTACTCTACCAATTGCCAACTTCACATTCAAATGGGACACCATCTCTCTCTAAAACAAAAGTCCAATGGGACAAATTCAGACTTTACACTGCAGCAGGAATTCTTACACCATGGTCAAAAACCAAGAAATGAAATCCAAGTTTGGCGGAGCAGGTATAAAAACGAAAACTGCATCTGACAGGAGACTCCTCTTCTCTTGGGTTTTGGTTCTTCCTCCCTCCTCCTCACAAGTCACAGCACGGGCGCCGGCCTCCTCATACCACACAAATTCCTCAACAATTCCGCACCGATCTCCGCCCAATCTGCTGAGGTAGGGTTTCTCGTCTCAGCTCCAATTGCACGAGCCCTAGATCCGATTCGCCGCGAACTTCCGCCTTCCGGTGATGCTAAAGGGACGATTTTTCTGTTGTTTCATTTTGTTTCTCGCTAGGGCCGGGATGCGGCGAGGATTCGTCGGCTCGCTGTAGCGATCTTCTGGCGGCCGCCGAGGCTGGATGATCTGCGCTGCGATCTAGTAATGGAGCCGTCGGATCTGAACACGCACCTGCCGCCCCGGAAGCGGCTGCTCGCCGGGTTCAGGACGGCGGCCGCGGCCTTCTCCGATGCCTCAGAGCAGTCCCCGCCGCCCTCGTCCCCGCTCATCCTCCCCGAAGATCTCGCCGCCCGGCTCCGCGGGATGATGGGCCCGCCGGCGACGCCCCCGCCCTCGCCTGAGGAGATCATCAAGGCCGCCCGGCGCGCCGCCTCGGCCGCTGCCGATGCCGCCGCGGCCGCCCGGGCAGCTGCCGAGGATAAGGCGGCCGTGGCTGCCAAGGCTAGGGCTGCTGCTAGGGCGGCCATGGAGTTCCTCGATTCCATCTCCATCTCCAGGTCCAGAAATGGGATCCAGCTCAAGTCCAAGTCCAGGAAGAAGCATGTCCAGGTCAAGCTCTTGTACAGGCCGCCCGGCGAAGGCCGGGCAGGAGAGACGGGGAAAGACACTCTTGGCGATGGTGATGCTCCTCCCAGTCCCAGGCCTCGTAGGTCCAGGGAGAGCGACGAGGAGGTCGCTCGGAAGCTGCACCGCGTGATGAACAGCTCGCCACGGATATCTTTCACTGGACCCAAGAGGCCCCGTCACATTGTTGCTGCCGGGAAAGATGGATTTCATAGTGAGGGTGAGGATGATGTTTGCAATGGCTCTTCGACACACACGCTAACTGAGGTTGGCGGGTTGGTTGAGGGATGCTCTGTAGGGAAATCTGGGGAGAGAACTGTTCATTTTACCAAGATTAGGGCTTCAGATGATGGTGAAGAGTCTTCTTGGAACTCTGCAAAGACTAGGCACATTGCTGATAATGGAGTTGGGATTGGAAACTCAAGCGCTGGTCGGAAAGTGAAGATCAAGAGGAAGCAACTGTTTTTGAACCACCATAATAGTAAAGAGAGAGAAGAGCGTAAAGAAACAGAACCATCCATAGATTCTATAGGATATGCTGAATTGAAGTCAAATGGCGCAGAAAAGCGACCAAGTTTTGCAGATGCCAGGGCACCACCTGGGGATGATCCTGTGCCAATGAAGCTCTCATCTGTATGGAAGTTTAAGAAGTTTAAGCCATCACATTGCTCTTCCGACAGCAAGATGTTGCACAACGTATGTTCCTCGAGCTCCGCGGCTGAAGCATCTGCTTCGGTGAAAGCTGATTAAGTGAGGTACCGTAGCTTATAGTTGGCAGATGCTTGTCTTAGCTATGCTTGTTGTGAGATTTTGTATGTTGAAATTACTACTATTTGGACAATAGCGAGAGGAGGTAATCTCTCTCAGTAGATTCCCACCTTTCATTTGATTTTTATACAAATGTACTTGCTTTATGGTATAGAAGTTACTGGGTATTCCTACCAAATTATTTCTGTTTTGTACTTTCCATTTTGTACCAGTAATGACAGAAACTTTGACAAATTTGTGGAGTTACTAGTTATACATGTTGTAGTCGATGCCAAATGCTCTCTAAACTTGTAGCTACAGTCTTCCTGTGAGTAAAACATTCTCTTTGCCTCTCTTAAATTACAAATTTATTTCGTTCTTAAAATCTGATGGCTGACAATTTTAAATGACTCTTATTACAACTGACTTCGATGCGCTTTGCAATTAACTACTAAAGACTGTTTGCTTCCGTGGCTGAATTGCTGAATTCGGGTTAACGATTATGTGAGGGCTCCATACATGATTGCTAATTGAGTGTGTTTTTGTTGCTTCTTTGATCTGAATTCAACAGGAATGATTCTAGAACATGAATGAACTACTTTAGTTAAATTCTGACCATCAGTCTACCTGAAATTCATCACTTAAATTGAGATTATCATGTGCACTATTTTGTTGAACTAAATAGGTTTGATATAAACTTTGGGAGCTGACCATCAGTCTATCTGAAATGCATCACTAAAATTCTACAATCTGAAAAAAAATTCACCATATTCACGGGAAACTAATGTATGCTCTACCAAATATTTAGTTCAATATCACCAATATTTTTTTTTTCAAAGTTCGTAGCAATTTACGAGTGTTAATTTTGTAGGACTACTGATAATATGCTGAGAAAATAATATCGCCATGGCACAACATTGAAAGCACATCGGTGTATTATTATAGCCACTCAAGTCTACAGGACTATCGGCCTTGCAAGTTTGGACATGTCAATTCCATTTTCCGAGTGTCGATAGATCTTACCCAGATGTCCCAGGTCCCAGCAGTTCCTGTCGGTCTTCTGTGCCCCTAGAGTGGAATTGGGGTGTGTGTGTCTGGGTGGGTGGGTGGGGGGGGGGGGGGGGGGGGGGGGGTGGGCTTGTTGGGGCATGGGAACTACTACCTCCATTCTGGATTATAAGAACTTTGTCTTGCTTGCTGTGGTCTGATCTTGCCATGTTGTATAAGGCATATATTTGCTGTATGTTATGTTGTTGATATGCTGTTAATTTCAACAGGAATGATTCTAGAACATAAATGAAATGATTTAGTTAGATTCTGACCATCAGTCTATCTGAAATTCATCACTTAAATTGGGATTATTATTTTGTTAATCTTAAATAGGTTACATATAAACTTTGGGAGCTGACCATGTCTATCTGAAATGCATCACTTAAATTCTACAATCGTAAAGAACTTCATTATGTACACGGGACACTAATGTATGCTCTTTCAAATAGTTAGTTCAATATCACCAATGTTTCTTTCCAAAGTTGTAGCCATTCACAAGTCCTTATTTTGTAGGACTACTGATAATATGCTGAGAAAATAATATCGATGTGGCACAACATTGAAAGCATATTGGTGTACTATGGCCTTGCAAGTTTGGACATGTCAATTCCGTTTTGTGAGTGTCGATAGATCTTACCGAGATGTCACAGGTCCCAGCAGTTTATGTCTGTCTTCTGTAGCCCTAGAGTGTGGAGTTGATGTGGGGGGTTGAGGCATGGAGCTATTTGATTTGCTCATAACTTTGTCTTGCTTGCTGTGATCTGATCTCGCCATGTTGTAGAAGGCATATTCTTGCTGTTATGTTATGTTGTCGACATGCTTGTACGTGAAGCAGTTAGTAGGGAGAATAAGGCATTTGGTTCAGGTTAGTGCTTGCTTGGTATATATATCTTTGAAATATTACAACTCTTTGACAACTCCGCCTTATTTTGCCTGAATATGTGGCTTCTCAACTCAGTCAGCTGAGCTGAGATGGCTGGACTGGGTGAAAGAAGATGCTTGCTTGGTAGGTTGGCTCTCAAGATGCCCATATGAAACCCATGTATTGACACAACATGCAGGACTTCCTGAAGCAGAGGCGGCGTCTGCTTGGCCAATCGGATCTGTGAACCGTATGAATCTGGTGATCGAAATGTGCAGCTATAGTTATCTATTTGTCCAAAACTATCTGCGTGCCTCGAGAGTATACGTGCCTCAGGGTGGAGCCTGAAATTAAGCAGCCAGGCTGGCTGATTGTCTGGTAAGCTTGGTGAAGGTGATGTTGCACCAAACCAACGTGTGTGTATCTACACAGCACACAGGTCGTCTTCACATGTAGTACATACATTCATGATGCTCAATCCTATCTGCACGATGCATCATTAATTAATTAGTTAGATAGTTAGCTCCAATTCATCTCCAAAATATCTTACAATTGACATTTAGAAAGATAGTACTATTATTGGTACTCACATAATTAATATTTGTTGGTACATAGAAGCATACGCTCTTGGATGAATAAAAAAAATGAATAAATATAAACCTTTGCAAACAACCAACCGAATATATGCATGTCTAATATTTTCCATATTTTTTGACATCCATGAAGTTATTTTTCTGTATGCAGGAGCCCAATTGCATTTCCGGCTACATAGGCTCTATTTTAGGACTCCATTTAAAGCTCAAGGTGGATACTTGCACATACATGCATGGCCGATGATGTGATGTAAGTTGGATTTTAACATCTCCATTTTAGTTACTGAGTGTTGGAATCCATGTGGACATTGTCGCAGGTACTCAAAAAATAATCAAAAAACACATATAACATTAAAAAAGTTTTAAAAATTGTTTTCTTTAGGCGAGAATACACCCTGGGAGGTGTATTAATCATATAGAAGAAATGCCAAGATGGCCGAAACAATGCCAAGACTGGCTACAACTCACGCAACACCACACGATACACAGCTTACAACGCCAACCATAGCACACGACAACGAAGGCTAGCCTTGCACTGCCATCCACCAAGAATGGCGAGGGGCGAGGCATAGAGCCGAAGGGCCGCATCACGCCCGAAGTAGAGCTCCCGAAAGCCGACCTCGAGTCCAGGAGCCAACGAATCAACGTAGTGCAAACTCATAAGCGCCTAAAGGAGTCGGCGAGTAGACAGCAGAACCCAATCAGTTTGGAGCGACATCGACGAAGGAGCTTCACCACGGAGTACACTGCGCCCCGGAGGCTCACGCTCTGAGCAGGTGCCAACATCGACGCCATCCACCGTTTGAGGAACCACCTGAGCAACCAAGGCGACACCTTCAAGAAGGGAGCGACATCATGATGCCGCCGCCGCCCAATCCGGTCTGGATCTAGGGTTTCCCCGGCGCTCGATGTGGGAAAGAGCAGTCAGAGCCATGGCGACGCCCCCAAGGAGGAAGATGGCACCCGCGGGTGTCGCCGTCGCTAGCAAAAGAAGGGATTTCTCCCGGCTGACGCCAACCCCAAAGCCCTGCAGAACCGCACGGACGGACACGATCTTTTGCACACCATCGCCGAGAGGCTTGCCACAGACGTCGCCGGAGCAGAGGAAGGCGCCGACCACCACCCACCAAGACCACCATCGGGGACCGGAAGGTGGGATCCGGCCCGCCGCTGCCTGGCCAACTACCGGCACCGCCATGGTGCCCAGCAGCGGACGACGTAGGCACCACCGCGCCTGGGCCAGCCGCTGGCACCGCCGAGGTGCCCAACAACTAGCACCAGGCGCCACCGCGCTTGCCTATCGCAGCAGCCCAACTGTTGGCCCGCCCCAGCCCAGATGGGCCGAGCAAGCCTGAGGCCGCAGCTGCAACAGCAGGGGCGCCTCCGTCGCGGGAAGGTTGCGCGCCCACCACTGGAGCCTCGCCGCGCTCGTCGCCGACCCCCGCGACACCACGCCGCTGGACCACCGCCGCTGCCACCAGGGTTGATGCGGCGCTACCGCGCGAGGGAGAGGGCCCCGCTGCCGCTGTCACCGTCGCCGTCAGGGCTTCGCCCGATGGGTCCTCCGGCGGCGGCAGAGGGGAAGGGGGCGAGGGAGGAGAAGGGAGGGGCTGGCGGCTGGGGAGCCCCCCTGTGTCGCCTAGGGTTAGGCGACGCGGGGGCGACAGAGCAAGGGGGGCGTTCACTTGAATGACTTCCAAAATTGTTTTCTTTACACAAGTACAATTGCAATAAAGAAATATGTTTATTTGAGTAGTACACACTTAAGTTACAAATACATGGGTATATAACAATGAATAAGGAGGAAATGCTCATTTGATCTCGAGCTCTGTTGGTGCGTAGTCTTGACTACCAGTTGGGAACCCCAAGAGGAAGGTATGATGAGCACAACAGTAAGTTTTCCCTCAGTAAGAAATCAAGGTTTAATCGATCAGTAGGAGAAAGAAACCACTTCTGAAGGTTGATGCTAATTGGCTTTTGGCAGGACGCACTATCGGCGCCAGGAGCAACGTGGAACCTGCACACAATACAACCAAGATACTTTACCCCAACTTGCAGTGAGGTTGTCAATCTCACTGGTTTGCCGAAAACAAAGGATTAAACGTATCGTGTGGAAAAGGATATTTGTTTGCAGTAAGTAAATAAATAATGCTTGCGGAAAGTAAACGGTGCTTGCAATAGATGGTAATATATATGTAAAAGAATGGACCGGGTTTCACAGTTCACTAGAGGTGTCTTTCCATAAAGATAAATAACATGATGGGTAAACAAATTACAGTTGGATAATTGACAAAATAAAGAATGCATGGCAATACATGTATATGTCATTAAGATCACTATGATAATCACTTGGGCATTACAACATAATACATAGACCATAATCCAACTGTATCTATAACTAATAATCCACCCGCAGGATATCATCCGAACAACCCTTGGGTATTAAGTTGTGATACGTCTCTAACGTATCTATAATTTTTTATACTCCATGCTTGTTTTTACACCATTTGCTTAGTGTTTCGTTATACTTCATGGCATTTTTATGCATTTTCTGGAACTAACCTATTAACGAGATGCCATAGTGCCAGTTTCCTGTTTTTGTGTTTCAGAAAAGTTACACAGGAAATATTCTCGGAATTGGACGAAACAAAAGCCGAACATCCGGAAATTTACCGAAGCTTCCAGAGAACCAAAGAGGAGACGGAGAAGGGCCACATGGCAGCCATACCACAGGGCGGCGCGGCCTGCCCCTGGCCTGCGTCCCCTGGTGGTGAGGCCACCCTGGCCAACTTCTTACGCCGCCCGTTTGCCTATAAAGACCATGGGTCCATAGCAGTAGCTAGTTGGTTGTCTTTTCTCCACCATGTGCTTCATATTTTGATCTCGTGAGCTGTCTTGCATGATTGAGATCACCGTTATGTAATTCTACATGTTGTGTTTGTTGGGATCCGATGAATATTGGTGTTATGATTGAGTTGATGTGTTGAATATTATCTTATGTTATCTCTATGTTGTTTATGATCTTGCAAGCTCTCCGTTGTTAGTAGCTATCTTGGCCGAGTAGTTGCTAGTGACTCCAAGAGGGGGTATTTATGCTCGATAGTTGGGTTCATGCCTCTATTTAATCTGAGGGAGTGACAGAAACCTCTAAGGTTGTAGATGTGCTGTTGCCACTAGGGAGAAAACAACATTCATATGCTCAAGGGCATATGCTTTGTTTACATTACACACTTTTCTTAATGCAGTTATCTGTTGTTCGCAACTTAATACTTGTGGAGTTCTCGGATTGATTCGCCATAAGTGGATTATTAGTCATAGATGCAGTTGGATGACGGTCTATGTATTTTGTTGTAATGCCTAGAGTAAATCTCATAGTGATCCTCTCGACATATGCACGTTGTCTTTATTCTATCAATTGTCCAACTGTAATTTGTTTACCCAGCATGTGTTATTTTATCTTATGGAGAGACACCACTAGTGAACTGTGGACCCCGGTCCTATTTCCATTATATTGCTATCACCTGTTTACTTTACTCGCACTGTTTACTTTACTCGCATACTACTATTGCTTTCCACTCGATACGCTCATTCCTTTGTTTCAAGCAAACCGGTGAGATTGACAACCTCATCGTAAGTTGGGAACAAAGTATTTGGTTGTGTTGTGTATAGGTTCCATGTTACCGCTCGCAAAGCAAAGCTTGGACGAGGTGCCCTATAAATTGTCCGGAGCTGTCGCGAAGCTAGCGGGCATCACCTTCTGGAGTATTGTCTTTTTCCTACTGGATTGACTACCTTGGTTTCATAACTGAGGGAAAACTTGCTGCTATATTCATCAAACCTTCTCTTGGGGTTTCTAACTGGCCGGTTATTTTACTTCATCAACAAACGCAATCAAGCTTTCTAGCATCATCATCATCGCGCCACCAACAAGTTTTTCTGGCACCGTTACCGGGGAAAAAGAAGACTTCTGCAAGGGGAGTTTCGCACGCACATCCTTTACTTTGTTTAAGTTTTGCTTTACTTTATTTTTACTTGCATTGTTTTATCAAAAACACAAAAAAATTAGTATCCTTTATAGTTGTTTTTACTTGCCTGCTTTTAGTTTTGCTAGAATGACTACTCCTGAGAACACTAAGTTGTGTGACTTCACTAGCATGAATAATAGTGATTTTATCTGCACTCCTATTGCGCCACCTACTCCTGCTGCAAATTTTTATGAGATTAAGCCTGCTTTGTTGAACCTTGTTATGAAAGAGCAATTTTCTGGTGCTAGTACTGATGATGTTGTAGCTCATCTCAACAATTTTGTTGAGCTATGTGAGATGCAGAAATATAAGGATGTAGAAAGTGATATTATTAAGCTTAAGTTGTTTCTTTTTCTTTGAGAGGAAAAGCTAAGAATTGGTTGCTGTCTTTGCCTAAAAATAGTATTGATTCATGGGCTAAGTGTAAGGATGCTTTTATTGGTAGATACTATCCTCCTGCTAAGATTATAGCTTTGCGTAGCAATATTATGAAGTTTAGTCAATTTGATAATGAATATGTTGCTCAAGCTTGGGAAAGAATGAAATCTATGATAAAGAATTGTCCCACTCATGGACTGACTACTTGGATGATTGTTCAAACTTTTTATGCAGGACTGAATTTTTCTTCAAGGAACCTACTTGATTCAGCTGCTGGAGGCACTTTTATGTCCCTTACCTTGGGCGCCGCAACTAAGCTTCTCGACAATATGATGGTAAATTACTCTGAATGGCACACCGAGAGAGCTCCACAAGGTAAGAAGGTAAATTCTGTTGAGAAAACCTCTTCCTTGAGTGATAAGATTGATGCTATTATGCTTATGCTTTCTAATGATAGGACTCATGTAGATCCTAATAATGTTCCTTTGGCCTCTTTGGTTGCTCAAGAAGAGCATGTTGATGTAAATTTCATTAGAAATAATAATTTCAACAATAATGCTTATAGGAACAATTTTGCTAGTAACAATTATAGGCTGTTTCCTTCTAATGGTGATAATAGCTATCTTGGTAGACCTAAAATGCCTAGTGAAGAAAGGATTTTAGAACTTGAAAAGGCTACCAAGAATTTTATGCAGGTGTAATATGAGCAGAACATGGCTTTCACCAAGACTATGGAGGAGCAATCAGCTCTGTTGAGGACTATTAGTCATCAACTTGAAAATTTAAACAAGGCTATTCCTGAGTTGCAAGCTAAGGTTTCCAAAGCTGAAACCAATATTTCATCTTTGTCTAATGCGCAATCTTGTTTGGTTAACAGAATGTCCACTAAGCCTGATCCTTTTGCCCCTGCTAATGCTATCCAAGTTAGAATTGATGAAAATGTTAGGATGCTAGCAGAATTGCATGCCAGGTGGGAAAGAGAAGATGAGATGGCTAGAAATATGAAGGTATGTACCATTACTACCTCTAATGATGTTATTCCAAATGCTAGCAATCCTCTTACTTTGATTGGTGTAGAGAAAACTCCTGCTCCTAGTGTTAAAAAGCCTAAAGCAGCAAAAACTTTTTCTCAAAAGAGTGCTGAAATTTTTCGGAGTGTAGGAAATGATAGCTCTATTTCCTTTAATGCTTTTGATGTTGATGGCTGCAATATATCTGAAGTTATTTTGTTCTTGCAAAAGCTTCCTTTGACTCCCAATGCTAGTTCTTTAAATGTTGCTTTTACTAAGCATATTACCAATGCTCTTATGAAAATTAGGGATGAAAAGTTGAAGCAAATAGCTTCTATTCCCAAGAAGTTAGAAGATGGTTGGGAACCCATCATTGATATGCATATTATTGGTTTTGATTGCCATGCTTTATGTGATCTAGGTGCTACTATTTCTATCATGCCTAGAAAGATTTATGACATGCTTGATTTACCACCGCTTGAAAAGTGTTATTATGATGTTCCTATTGCTGATGTTGCTAAGAAGAAAACTTTTGGGAAGGATTAATGATGTTCTTATTATGGTTAACAATAACCTTGTTCCCGTTGATTTTCTTGTCATGGATGTTGAATGCAATGCTTCATGTCCTATTATTTTGGGAAGACCCTTTCTTCGAACTGTAGGTGCTATCATTGATATGAGGGAAGGCACCATCAAATATCAATTCCCACTAAAGAAAGGTATGGAACACTTCCCTAGAAAGAGAAATAAATTACTTTTTGACTCTATTCTTTGAGCAAATTATGATCTTGATCCTTCATCACTTGATATTACTTGATTCGCACTTTCTGCGCCTAGCTCAAAGGCGTTAAAGAAAAGCACTCTTGGGAGATAACCCAATGTTTTTACTTTCAGTTCTTTTTCTTTTATTTGAGTCTTGGAAGTTATTACTACTGTAATAACTGCTCCTTATCCTTTTTATTTCGTTTTTGTGCCAAGAGAAGCCTCTAATTTGAGTGAGGTAAGATTTGGAGATGTTGCTGTCCTGAAACAGTTTTCAGTGCTGCACCATAAAAATTCGTGACAATTCTCAGAATATCTTTTGGACCTGCGATTTCTTGTGCATATGACCCAGGTTATATCCAAACTTTAATTAGCTGAAAACTTTTTGATTTGAGCAACATAAAACCCTCTAAAAATTCGACCTTTGTCAGCTGTTCTGTTTTGACAGATTTCTGCCAATATTTTGTTTGCCTCTTTATCGCTTTCTTTTTGAGTTCTTTTGATCACGGAACTTTTGGGGAAGTTGATACAGTAGTATATGCTTTATATATGGTGGTTTTGAGTTGAAACCTGAAGCAAAAAGGGTTGATTCATTGCTATGCTTACACTAATGTTGCTAATAGAATTATGTTTAGTTTTGTATGAAGGAAGTTTTCAAGTGTAGGGATTGGAGAATGATGAGATGAGTTGAAGAATGAACAAAAGCTCAAGCTTGGGAATGCCCATGCACCCTAAGAATTATCCAAGATGTACAAGCGTCAAAGCTTGGGGATGCCCCCGAGGCACCCCTTCTTCATCGGCAAAAATCAGGTCACCTTTCAACACACTATATTTTTATTGCTTCATGCATTATGCGTTTTTCTTGGAGCGTTAGTTGTTTTTAGTTTTAAGTTTTGTTTATTTTTGTTTGCTGCAATAAATGCTTGGACCCCAACAAATTCCTTTTGGAGAAGTTGCCTTGCTTTTCATTTGCCAAGAACACTCCGTTTTTCACTCTTATTATTTCAATGAGTGTTCTTCTTTTTCTAGAACTGCGTTTAGCTTTCGATTTTCGCCTTGATTTTTGTTCAGATCTTGTTATATCTTTTTATCAAGGTGTATTTTGACCTCTGGTCCATGTTGGTTGTCATCAAAAGAGTTATTTCAAAAAAGTTCGAATGGTGTTGGAAAAGAGAAAAAGCTTTATGAAAAAAATTGGTACAAGAAGGAGCTTGTGTAGACTGCGGCCTAGGCTTTTGCATGTCATGCTTGATGTCTTTTTGATAGTATGCTTAGTGGTTTTGCTGTAGCATGACTTGTCTCAAATGACTGAGATTGCTTAATGAGCCTTTGAAAAAATCATGCGTTGTTTTAATTATTTGGAAGCATTATTTTGGTTTTCTCCTTGATGCTTTATTTGGGTTGACTTGGCGCATGCTCACACATGTTTGACTCATACAAAGTCACCATTGCCTCTATGATCATTAAGTTTTTGACTTTTGATGCCATCTTATGCTTCTTTTAATGTCACTTTGTCGCTTTGCATGATTATGGCCGTTATTGCTCTCTTAGTTGGTCGCTCCCAGTCTTTTGCTAGCCCTCATTTTGTACCGAGTATGAGCTCTACTCGTGCATACAACTCCTAAAAACCAAGTTATTCCAATGTGTCCACCATACATACCTATTTGCAATTTGCTATTCCAAAGTACATTTGACTTGCTTTTATCTATCCTTCAAATTAAACTCTTTTTGGTGTTATGCGAAAATTGGTCAGTAAAGCTCTCACGAACCTGATGGCACACTTTACTTTTCTCGTTTTAAAATTTTGACATTGTGGCTCTCTTATGTTGAGTTGTTACGCTTGCAAGTTGTAAGTTGGAAATTAGCCCAGCCATGCCGTCATGGGGCAAGCTTTCAACATTGCACTATCTTTCATTTGAGTTGATATCGTGATCTTTTGTTTATGGATACTCGCGATGTGAAATAAGTTGGAAATCTTGCGGGATCATGGAGTTTTTATATGTGTTAGGGAAACGCCTGGGCTGCTAATCTAAGCCATGCATCATTCATGGTGGAAATTTACAGCATGCCTATAGTGAACATTCGACGACGCATCTCACAATAAAAAGCAATACCAATGGTAAATAAAAGAGATGTCGAGGTGTTCATTGTCTGTTTGTCCTATCATTTTGATGTGAGCTTGTTCCATGTCATCGGGCATGGAGGTATCCTGTTGGCGGTTCTCGATGATACACATATATTTACAATGACAAGAGCTTGCTTGGGACTCTAAGTCGAGTAGCATGAGGTTTGGGTATTCGTATTTCACGGGACACGAGGTTTTCAACTTATGATTTGTCAAGCATATGCAGCATAAGTGTATTCGCATTAACTTTAACCATTCAAGATGCCTATGATGGGGGGCAATGAGAGCTCAAAGCCGGTAAGTACCATAATTTTTGAAGGTTTATAAAACTTGCAATCACTACTTCCCTCCGCGAAGGGCCTTTCTTTTACTTTTTATGTTGAGTCTCCACCTTCTACCTTTATGCACCATCTAAGAGAGCATAGTTGTCATTCTGAGTATAATATGCATTGTCCCAAAGTTTTCATTGATAGATTCATGATGTTGGTTTCACTTGTTCTCAAATTACTTGTATCTAGTCGCCCTCTTAAACTTGAAGGTGTCCTATGCATTTATGTTTTGCTCTCTCATGAAGGACAAGCTGAAAACCATTTGCTATGTTTTTCCATATGATTTGAACACACATTTGACTTTCATTGTTTCATTTTCATGATCTTTCATTTGTGTTCTTTCTCATGTTATAACATGGTTGCTAAGTTTCTTCTATCAAGATTATATCTTTCATGCCCATGTTTTAAGTTCTTTTGATCCTAGCGCACAACGCTTACATAGATAATCAAGATTGTGTAGGTGCATGTCACCTCAAAAATTATTTCTTTTGTTATCACTTACCTACTCGAGGACGAGAAGGAGTTAAGCTTGGGGATGCTGATACGTCTCTAACGTATCTATAATTTTTGATGCTCCATGCTTGTTTTTACACCATTTGTTTAGTGTTTCGTTACACTTCATGGCATTTTTATACATTTTCTGGAAGTAACCTATTAATGAGATGCCACAGTGCGAGTTCCCAGTTTTCTACTGTTTTTGTGTTTCAGGAAAGTTACACAGGAAATATTCTCAGAATTGGACAAAACAAAAGCCGAACATCCGGAAATTTACCGAAGCTTCCAGAGAACCGAAGAGGAGACGGAGAAGGGCCACAGGGCAGCCACACCACAGGGCGGCGTGGCCTACCCCTGGCCCGCGCCCCTAGTGGTGAGGCCGCCCTGGCCCACTTCTGACGCCGCCCGTTCGCCTATAAAGACCCCCCGACGGGAAAAACCTAAACACCCGATCACTTTTCCAGAATATATCGCGATCCACCGCCGTCGTCGACCCGAGATCGGGAGGGTCCAGAAGCTCTTCCCGGCACCCTGCCAGAGAGGGGAATCGCCACAGGAGGTCTTCTTCATCGCCATGCTTGCCTCCGGCGCGATGAGTGAGTAGTCTACCTTGGACTATGGGTCCATAGTAGTAGCTAGATGGTTGTCTTCTCCACCATGTGCTTCATGTTTAGATCTTGTGAGCTACCTTACATGATCGAGATCACTGTTATGTAATTCTACATGTTGTGTTTGTTGGGATCCGATGAATATTGGTGTTATGATTGAGTTGATGTGCTGAATATTATCTTATGTTATCTCTATATTGTTTATGATCTTGCATGCTCTCTGTTGTTAGTAGCTATCTTGGCCGAGTAGTTGCTAGTGACTCCAAGAGGGGGTATTTATGCTCGATAGTTGGGTTCATGCCTCTATTTAATCTGGGGGAGTGACAGAAACCTCTAAGGTTGTAGATGTGCTGTTGCCACTAGGGAGAAAACAACATTCATATGCTCAAGGGCATATGCTTTGTTTACATTACACACTTTGCTTAATGCAGTTATCTGTTGTTCGCAACTTAATACTTGTGGAGTTCTCGGATTGATTCGCCACAAGTGGATTATTAGTCATAGATGCAGTTGGATGACGGTCTATGTATTTTGTTGTAATGCCCAGAGTAAATCTCATAGTGATCCTCTCGACATATGCACGTTGTCTTTATTCTATCAATTGTCCAACTGTAATTTGTTTACCCACCATGTGTTATTTTATCTTATGGAGAGACACCACTAGTGAACTGTGGACCCCGGTCCTATTCCCATTATATTGCTATCACCTGTTTACTTTACTCGCACTGTTTACTTTACTCGCATACTACTATTGCTTTCCACTCGATACGCTCATTCCTTTGTTTCAAGCAAACCGGTGAGATTGACAACCTCATCGTAAGTTGGGAACAAAGTATTTGGTTGTGTTGTGTACAGGTTCCACGTTGCCGCTCACAAAGCAAAGCTTGGATGAGGCGCCCTATAAATTGTCCGGAGCTATCGCGAAGCTAGCGGGCATCACCTTCTGGAGTATTGTCTTTTTCCTACTGGATTGACTACCTTGGTTTCATAACTGAGGGAAAACTTGCTGCTATATTCATCAAACCTTCTCTTAGGGTTTCCAACTGGTCGGTTATTTTACTTCATCAACAAACGCAATCAAGCTTTCTAGCATCATCATCACCGCGCCACCAAGTTGCAAGCAACAGATTATCGCCTTAAGCAAAGTGTGTAATGTAAACAATATAAATTTCCTTGAACAAAAGATTATTGTTTTCTCCCTAGTAGCAACAACATATCTACAACCTTAGAAGTTATTGTCACTCTCCCAGATTACTAGAGGCATAAACCCACTATCAAGCATAAATACTCCCTCTTGGAGTCACTAGCATCTACTCGGCTAAGATATCTACTAGCAACAGAGAGCATGCAAGATCATAAATAACATAGACATGATAAATCAACAATCAACTTGACATAGTACTCAATATTCATCGGATCCCAACAAACATAACATGTAGAATTACATAACGATGATCTTGATCATGATAGGCAGCTCACAAGATCTAGACATGAAGCACATGGAGGAGAAGACAACTATCTAGCTACTTCTATGGACCCATAGTCCAAGGTAGACTACTCACGCATCACTTCGGAGGCAGGCATGGTGATGAAGAAGGCCTCTGGTGATGATTCCCCTCTCCAGCAGGGTGCCGGGAAGAGCTTCTGGACCCTCCCGATCTTGGGACAACGATGGCGGCAGCTTGCAGTATGTTTCATGGAAAAGTGTTCGTCCCTTTAGAGTTTTCCCATCGAAGGGAATGTATAGGCGGAAGGACGATGTCAGGGGGTGGACCAGGGGTCCACACCACCTGGTGGCGCGGCCAGGGGGTGGCCCGCGCCACCCTATGGTGCGGCTGCCCTCTGCCCCCCTCCGTCCTTCTTTGGACTCCGTCTTCATGTCAGGTAAATAGGAACTTCGGCTTTCGTTTTGTCCAATTCCGACAATACTTCTTGTGAAACTTTTCTAAAACACAAAAATAGCAGAAAACATGAACTGGCACTATGGCATCTCGTTAATAGGTTAGTTCCAGAAAATGCATAAAAATGCCACGAAGTGTAAACAAAACACAAATCAATTGGTGTAAAACAAGCATGGAGCATCAAAAATTATAGATAATTTTGCGACGTATCAAGCATCCCCAAGCTTAACTCTTGCTCGTCCTCGAGTAGGTAAGTGATAACAAAACAATAATTTTTGAGGTGACATGCACCAACACAATCTTGATCAAGTTAAGGTAAAGCATTGCATGCTGAGATCAAAGTACTCTAAACATGGGCATAAGAGATATAATTCTAACCAAAAAACTTAGCAACCATGTTACAACATGAAAAGAAACACAAATAAAAGATCATGATTAATAATGCATTAAAAGTCAATTGTTAGTTTCGAGCATATAGAAAATATAGCAAAGTGGTATTCAGCTTGTCCCTCATGGAGTAGCAAAACATAAATACATAGGACACCTTCAAAGTTCAAGAGGGTGACTAGATACAAATAATTTGAGAACAAACAATGCCATAATCATGAATCAATCAATAATAAATTTTGGGACTATGCATATTATACTCAGAATGACAACTATGGTCTCTTAATCGGTGCATAAATATAGAAGATGAAGACTCAACATAAAAGTGAAAGAAATGCCCTTCACAGAGGGAAGCAGGGATTTAACATGTGCTAGAACTTTTCATTTGTAAAACAGAGATAAAAAATGTTTTGAGAGGTGGTTGTTCTTTTCAACAACTGGCAATGGGGTTCTTGCTATCTTCCATACTAAACAACTCGGGAGCGGTTCTGAGTTCTTGAAAATGTTTATAAAGTTTGGCATATACATGCTCTTTTACAAAGTTTGGCACTCCTCCCCACTTTTCCTTTCACAAACCATGGCTAACCGAATCATTCGGGTGCGAACTTTCACATACCATGGAGGAGTGCCTTTTTTCTTTTTCTTTTTTTAAGAGGTTACAATGGTCTGACCAGCTCTCTTCCAAAATTAATGACGAGTAGATGAAGCATGCAAGTTGAGGGGTACTTAATTCAATATGGAAGATAGCAAACCCGACCACTACGTCCTCATGAGCTAAAAACAGTGTCACAAAATGAGAAATATTTAAAGATTTTGAAAGGTAGCACATGAAAATTTACTTGGAATGGTTTGAATATCATGCATAGGAATTTATAGTGGACTCTTTGAAAAAACTTTGGTTTTTGGGAATTGGATGCTCGAGAAGTATTCCCTCTCAATACAGGTGAATGCTAGCAAAAGACTGGGAACGACCAATGATGTCTACGCACGCTTCTGTTCTTGTAGACAGTGTTGGGCCTCCAAGTGTAGAGGTTTGTAGAACAACAACAAGTTTCCCTTAAGTGGATCACCCAAGGTTTATCAAACTCAGGGAGGAAGAGGTCAAAGTTATCCCTCTCAAGCAACCCTGCAATTACGATACAGAAAGTCTCTTGTGTCCTCAACACACCCAGTACACTTGTCAGATGTATAGGTGCACTAGTTTGGAGAAGAGATAGTGAAATACAAGTAGCAGTGATGATTATGAGTAGTAAATGTAATCTAAAATAAATATTGCTGCAAGCAAACATGTAACAAAACTGAAAGGAAACGGTGTGCAATGCTTGGAAACAAGGCCTAGGGATCATACTTTCACTAGTGGACACACTCCCAACAAATATAACATAATTGAACCAATAGATACTATCATCAATATGCAACTCAAAACAATTTTCCAATGGAAAACGAACACTAATCATGCGTAGGGCTACGAAGCACTCCTCAAAGTCCATAAGTACCCGAACTAGATTGTCCCACACTATCACCATGAACACACTAGATGGTTCTAACAAACACCAACAATTCATAGAGACATTAACCAAAAAGATACACATGATGCACACGCTAGTCACCTTCACACCATGATACAAGGTATCTCCGGAGATTACAAATATAAAGCACGTGAGTAGCATAATATCTGAATAATAACATCTACCAATTCAACTAGATACAAAGCTCACGATCACATAAAGATCACATCATGGGAGAGAGAGGTGAACCACATAGCTACCGGTAGAGCCCTCAGCCCCGGGGGAGAACTACTCCCTCCTCATCATAGGAGACAACAAGGTTGATGCAGATGGCGGTGAGGTCGATGGAGACGGCGGAGACGGCGATGGAGACCAATGGAGATGGCTCCGGGGGCACTTCCCCGTCCCGGCAGGGTGCCAGAACAGAGACTTCTGTCCCCCGAAATTTGTCTTCGACAGCGGCGGAGCTGCGGAACTGTTCTGGGAAAAACGCCGATTCCTTTAGGGTTTTCTGTCAGGAGGCTTCTTATAGGCAAAGGGGCATCGTCAGAGGTGGACCAGGGTGGTCTCACCACAGGTGGGCGTGGCCAGGGGCTGGGCTGCACCCCCTGGTGGTGAGGCCAGCCTCTGGCCCCCCTCCGGCTCTCGTTCGGTCTTTGGTCCTCTTCCGGGAAAAATAAGACTTCTGGAACTTGTTACGTCCAATTCTGAGAATATTTCCTGTGTAGCTTTTCTAAAACACAAAAACAGCAGAATACAGGGAACTGGCACTGTGGCATCTCGTTAATAGGTTAGTTCTGGAAAATGCATAAAAATGCCGTGAAGTGTAACGAAACACTAAGCAAATGGTGTAAAAACAAGCATGGAGCATAAAAAATTATGGATACGTTGGAGACGTATCAGCATCCCCAAGCTTAACTCCTGCTCGTCCTTGAGTAGGTAAGTGATAACAAAAGAAATAATTTTTGAGGTGACATGCACCTACACAATCTTGATCATCTATGTAAGCGTTGTGCGCTGGGATCAAAAGAACTTAAAACATGGGCATGAAAGATATAATCTTGATAGAAGAAACTTAGCAACCATGTTATAACATGAAATGAACACAAACAAAAGATCATGAAAATAAAACAATGAAAGTCAAACGTGTGTTCAAATCATAAGGAAAAACATACAAATGGTTTTCACCTTGTCCTTCATGAGAGAGCAAAACATAAATGCATAGGACACCTTCAAGTTTAAGAGGGCGACTAGATACAAATAATTTAAGAACAAGTGAAACCAACAATATGAATCAATCAATGAAAACTTTGGGAGAATGCACATTATACTCAGAATGACAACTATGCTCTCTTAATGGTGCATAAAGGTAGAAGGTGGTGACTCAACATAAAAGTAAAAGAAAGGCCCTTCACGGAGGGAAGCAGTGATTAAACATGTGCTAGAGCTTTTCATTTGTAAAACAAAGATAAAAATTGGGTTTTGAGAGGTGGTTGTTTCATGTCAACGACTGGCAATGGGGTCTTACTATCTTCCATAATAAACAAGTGAGAGCGGTTCCGAGTTCTTTGAAAAATTGGCACATTGGTGCTCTTTTATAAAGCTTTGGCACTCCTCCCCACCTTTTTTCCTTTCTCAAACCATGGCTAACCGATTCCATCGGGTGCCCACCAACATTCAGATACCATGGAGGAGTGCTGACGAGGGTTAACTCGACAAATGTCCTAGATGAAGGACTTAGGATCGGGGGAATAGGGCGTCGGATGAACTCGAAGGTAAAGGTTAGTCAAAATAAGTGTATATCGAAAGTAAACTTGGGTGTTCAACCTGGCTTGCTTTCAATCTGCCCTACACCGTCCCCTCCTGGCCCCTATATATAGGTGGCCAGGTCTCGAGGATCGGGTAGGGTCCGATACAGATTACAATATTGACATACGGTAAGAACTCATATTCGACTATCATTACAATTGGGCCTTAGCTTAACGGGCCTCAGGGGTACTCAAATAACAGGATCTATTAACTATACCCTTGTCAGTAGCCCCTGAGATTCTACCAGAATTGTAGATTCGGGTTGAATCTCTAATCTTCAAATCTTCGACTTGATCAATTCTTCGATTTCTTCATATCTTCAAATCTTCGACTTGGTCTGTCGACTTACTTTCATGATAATTTTTCGCAAGGGGTTTTGATGAACAAGCCTGACAACTCTGACGGATCAAGAGGTCAGTTAACTACCGGAACAGATACTTGTCACCTACTTCAAATTCAAACCCCTTGGACTTGAATTTGGGATACCGGTCAAATCCATTCTTTTGCCGCATTTAAGACTTACAAAGAATGAATCCCAGAGATTCTCAGGGTACCCAGTGCGTCCACCAGGATTTTCTTCGCGTCGTAGACACAGATACATACCAGCAGAGCGCATCCATGTGCGTATACCAGGCCACACAGGACGGATCCCGGGGTCTTACCTTCGTGACAACTCACGGCATTCGAGTTGCGTTGCGATAACGTAACTCGAGAATCTCATGTCGCAGTCAAATTTTGACTAAAAATATTCGGGTTTTAACAACCATAAACCTCGCTCCCGATGGGAGTAACACTCCTGCACTTCTCAAACTCTAATGCTTTACCAAGAAACATCGTCGGGTGCGCGCTCAGCGCTCCCGATGGGAGTAGCCCCCGAGGCTATAGTCGAAAAAGACTTTTTCGAGTATAGGCTCAAAATATAGTGTAGTCCATCATACTTCAACTCGAGACACTTTGATGATATCCTGTCGTCGAATACGCGTCCATCACTCCAGTTAAAAGTTGCATTCAATATTCTTGAAAGTAGTAGCCCCCAAGACTATAATCAAAAATCCTTCACATATAATCTTATCTATAAATTTTGCACTTGTCGGCGCAATCCTTCTTCTTTCTTATATCATCTCCTTTATGACGTCAATGAGTACGTCACTCTGTATGAGTGCGAACCATTTTATGGGCAGCACTGTAATTTTCGCAATTTTTGACCGTTAGTGGGCTGCCGTTTCCGCTCCGTGCGCCACATATCAGCCCACGATCCTTCTCCCAGAAGGTATATAAGGGGCGTAGTGGGGGATTTTACTGTTTACCAGCTCGTTCCCTCCGCCGCCTCCATTGCTGATCTCTTCTTCCTCCTCCTCTCGTGCATAGCCCCCAAGCGCACCGCATTTAGATGCACGTGAAACACCTAGCCACCAAGAACACCATGGCCAAGACCTCTTCTGCCACCAGCTGGATGCGCTCCGCCATCATGAAGAAGGAGGTGGAAAAAGCCAGGGCGGACGGCCTCATCTCCGCCTAGGATTCCATCAAGTTTCCATGCAGTGAGCGGATCCCGAAGCCCCCGAGCGGTTATCGGGTAATGTTCCTTGCCTTCCTCCTCCGCGACCTTTCTCTTCCTGCCCACAAGTTTCTCCGTGGGCTTCTCTTTGTCTACGGTGTGCATCGCCACCAGCTCACACCAAACTCCCTTCTGCATATTGCTTGTTTCGTGACTCTCTGCGAGTCATTCTTGGGCATTGAGCCCCACTTTCTTCTCTGGAGGTCAATCTTTCGGCTTCGCCCCAATGTAGCTCTGGCTAGAAAGCCTGAATTGGGCGGAGTCGTTGTCTCTACGCGCCCTGAGGCGCAGTACCTCGAATTTTCCTTTGCCGCATCTGTCCAGGGGTGGAGAACCAAATGGTTCTATATCTAAGATCACAAAGCCTCTCCTGAAGACCAATATGGTTTAGCCCCTTTCGTAGCCTCCAAGGAAGTGAAGAAATTGGCGTCGTGGGATGCGCTTCCCTCGAATGCAGAAATAGCACAAGTTCTTCCTCTTCTATCTCGCATTCAAGCTTTGAAAGAAGGCCAAGGAGGAGCTTTGTCGGGTATCCAACTCATGGCGTTCTTTGTGCAACGTCGAGTTCAACCCCTGCAGCACCGCCTCACCAAGCTTTGGAGTTACTCTGACTTGGAAGATCCTACTCGCGTCTCTGAAGATTTGATAGAGAAAAAAGATGTCGACAAACGAGTCAGGAGCCTCACCAAGCTCACCAAGGATCATGCGGTTGCTGATTTGACCGCTGACTACTTTGACTCCATGCACCCTCTACCCGAGGTATGTATCTTTGTGTTCATTTGTTGTCGAATTTTGTTTGCTTCGACTTGTGTTGTTCTTTGCCTTTGAACTCTGCTGACTTATTTATATGCAGGGTCACCAATTCCTTGTTTCGTGCCCTCCTCTTCCAGAGGCAGGGCCCCTTCTGGCTGATCTGGCCTCATCTGTATCTGAAGCCCCCGAGGCTGACGAGAATCAGGACGGAGATGATGCTGAAGAATCAGAAGAGGAAACTAGCTCGTCGACATCGCCTCCTCCCGTGCTTGCTGAAGATGCTGGTATTGACAAGAAGAGGAAGCGTGTCGATGAATTCGCTTCTTCGAGTTCCACAGCGGCTGATAAAGCCCCTGTTCTTACAGGAGATATGGAATTCTTCGACCTCCTGGCATCGTAAGTGCTTTATTTGAGTTCTTCAATTGCACCGCTATTGCCTTGTTTCTGTCGTGTTATACATAATTTGTTTTCTTTTCGTAGAGATGACGAGGAGCCTCCAAAAGATGCTACAGCTGCTCCTTCGACTTCACCTGTGACTGCGGATGAGCCTGTCGAGCAAGAGGTTGCGCCGAGGGTTACCAGGGCTTCTGTCAAGAAGATTCCTGTAACTCAAAACCTCAAACGCTCGAAGAAGGCAAAAGAAACCGATGTTGTTCTTGAGGCCCATGCATCAACGCTTTCTCCCAGTGATGTAAGTAACTTCTGTTGACTTGCTCTCTTTGTATTTATTTATGTTCTTACACGCCCCCTTTTTCCCAGGCATTGTTGCAAAGATTTGTCGCCTTGGGCATTGAATGTGCTGAGTACTTAAAGGTTGTGAAGGCTTTCGAAGGTACACTTTTGACATCCAGGCATTACTTTTCTTCTGTGCTTATCCTTTATTGTTAATCTGACTTCTTTTCGTCTTCTTCTGTAGCTGCTCTAGCAACAGCCAATGCTCGAATTGCGTCGCTGGAGGCGGAGCTTAGTGCTTCGCAGAAAGCTTATGATGTTGTGGCCGCTGCTAAAGCAAACGCTGAGAAGTCACAGAAATCTGCGCTTGGTAAGGCAAAGAAAGCTGAAAAAGCTTTAGCTGATGCCAACAAGGAGCATGCTCAGCGAGAGCAAGCCGTGGCAGAGCGTCTTCGCACAATGTCTACTGCTGCTGAAGGTAAGTACTTCGCCATGCCTTCTATTTCGACTTCTGTTTGCACTATTGTTCTTGTTGACACTTTTCTTTCCTTTTCTCTTCTATCTTATTTTATTGTGCAGGATTTACCAGGGTATCTTCATCATCCCTGCAACCGGACGATGATCCTCTGATGACTGCGGTTAACCTACTCGAGGCAAACTGGATATCTATCCAGGAGACTTTTGAGTTAGTTAGCCGCGTTCTATCACGGTTGTTCGTCGGGTTGTGGCCGAAGAAGAAGGCAGAAGTTCCGAAGGAGAACTTGGGCAAGCTTGCCAAGGCTTTTGATACAACTGAAGACCCCACCCTCCAGCTTAAGGGGCTCTCTCTGAAGCGTGGTGCTGAGGATGCTATTGCACTTTCTTTTGCCCATGGTGCGGACTTTGACTGGGAGAAGGTGAACTCTTCCCATGGCCGCACCCGCGATGAGATGAAGACTTTCTTCGAGAAGGCAAAGAAGTTGGCGCCTGCGCTGGTGGCGATTATTTCTCCTTTAGCAGCCTCCGCGACATCTGCTGCGCCACCTCCAGCGGCGGAAAACCCTGCGCCTCCGTCGACTGTTGGCAAGGAATTTATCATGCCTTCTTCTGCCACGGAGCAAAATGCTGAGGTGGCGTAGACTCGGCCTTCTTGTAGTTTTCCATTTATCCGTTTGAATGTAAAAACTTGTAGTCGCGTGCAACCCGAGAATCTTAGTCAAAGGGTTTTGCACTTATGTAAATACATTTCCTTCTTATGAAGTATTGTGCTTGTCTCTCTGAAATGTTTCTTCTTTCTTTTCTTTTGACTTCCAGTCGATGCATATCAATGATCCTTTGACTGGCAGACCTGCTCCTTCTGCTGCCCGCATGTTCGGTTCAACGATTTCGTCGCCTCCTAGCCGATGTAATCAGTGTGCAGAGTACTCTTCAAGGATTTCTGATCTTGAGTCTCGCCTGACTTTGGCTAAACGTCAAGCACAGATGGCTGTGAGCAAAGCTAGTAAAGCTTGTGGTTATCTAAAGCAGATATCTTCTCTTGATGAAAAGGTTTCCAGTTTGACGGCGAAGATTGTCCATAATGAAGAATGCGAGTCTTTTATTCTTGGCATTGTCGAGTCTGCCTGCGAGATGTTGCGATGTAAGTTTTCTTTCGACTTCTCTTTTCCTTGTTTCTTCACTGCTATTTTTGTGACATCCCTTGCCGTCATAGGCACTTGTTGGATTTCGCTGCTGAAGATCGTCGGGTTACCGAGCGAAATGCGGCTTTGGAGAGAATGTCGGCAGGCTTTGAGACTTTGTGGTCTGATCCTCGGCGTCGGAGTGCCATTGTACTGCTTCAGGATCGTGCCCAACATATTGGCGAGTCAGTTGATGGTTGCCGACGAGCTCTCACAACTATGCACTCTGTTATGCTTCCTCGCAATCCTCTGCCTGCAACTTTCCCGCTTCTTCTTGATACTTTCAGATCTAGCCACCGTATTCATAGATTGATAGAGCTGAACTTAGTGGCAGGTGCCAATTTTGCTCTCGGGTGGATACGCAAGTGGCACCCGAAGCTTAATTATAGCTCTATGTCCCTGAGTTTGGCTCCAGGTGGAGCTAGCCTTCGAGTACATATGGAGAGCACGCTGCAACCTGCTCGAAGGCTCGTAGCTAGGCTGCTGGAGGCGGATGCTGCATTTTTTCGCGAGTACCACTCTTTAGATCCCCTAGGCGTAGATGATTTTGATAACCCATTATTATAATATTTTTGTATATGTGGAACGCGAGAGTATCTTATTTCACGACTTTATGTCGAAAATTTGTTCTCAAAGCGTTATTGTATGATTCGTGCGTTTGCCGCATTTTTTCTTTGAAAGACTCGTAAACTCGAACATGAGGAACGTTTTGTGTTTACTATACTTGCAATGTAAGATACATGGGGTGACCCAAGAGATCCGGCCTGTGACCTGTGTTCTGGATCTAGAGGGCATTGCCCCTGGTATAACTCGTGGCTTTGACAGCCATACTCTTCTTCCCTACTTTTTTTTGTTCTTTGATGCTTATGCCGTCATGGCTTTCTCCTATTCTCCTGTGTCTTTATCTTCTCCTGATGCTTCTACTCGTGATTTCTTTGTCTCGGGCTCCGCAGCGCGTCCTTCGAGTAGCTTGACGCCTTATGTAGTCGTGCTTTTTGCCTTCTCTGCATAGTTGGCTGTCATGCCAAAGTTTTGCGCCATCTTGTGGAACTCCCTGTCGTAGAGATCTGAAACTTCAAAACTTCCTTTTACTGTAATTATTCCTCTTGGTCCTGGCATTTTAAGTACCAAATATGTATAGTGAGGCACTGCCATGAATCGCGAAAACGTGGGTCGTCCGAGGATCACGTGATATTGAGATGGCCAGTCCATGACTTCGAAGTCCAGCTTTTCTCTCCTGTAGTTTTGTCGGTTGCCGAAGCAAACATTGAGTGCTATTCGACCCAGTGGGTAATTGGCACTTCCTGGCACGATTCCGTGGAAGGAACAATCTGTTGGTTTCAGGAACTCTAGTGATATATGCATTGCTCTGAGTGTTTTTGCGTATATCAGGTCAATTCCACTTCCTGCGTCCATGGATATTCTGTCGACATCATACATGCCGATTTAAGCTTTAAGTACCAAAGGCGCGTTTCCTGGCCGAGGTACTGTTATAGGGTGGTCTTCTCTGTTGAACTCGATTGGTTGTTCTGACCAATGCAGATACTCCGTTGTGGCTGGAGGTGAGATGACTGCTAGGTTGACTTGTCGAGTGATACTCTTTTCTTCTTTGTTCGACTTGGGCACAGGTTGTATCATTGCTGTGATGTGTCCTTTTGATGGAACATACCCTTCGTCGTCGTCGTGTCCCTGGTTTTGCTGGTCTTGTCCTTGAGGAGCTCCGTTGTTTCCTTGCTGTTTTGTCGGAGGATTGTTGCGTCCTTCAAATCCTTGTCGCATTGCTTCGGTTTGCTTGTTTAGTGCTACCTCTTGTAGTTTTAAGAATGTTGTGCAATCTTTCATTGCGTGCCTTGATACTCGCTTCCCATCGACGAACGCTGAGTGTATATGACAAGGTCCGTTGAGCATATCTTCTGGCGACGGGTTGTACTCTCTGGGTTCTCTCGTGGGAAACTTTTTGTAGTCCTCTTTTCTGTAGCTTCGATATCCCGAGCTTTTGCGATCACTTCCTTGATAGCTGTTGTCTTTGTATCCTGCGGTGACTTGGCTATGGGAGCCGTAGTTGTCGTAATTTCGGGACCGTCTCCTTTGACTTCCATATCTATTTCTTCTATCGTCCTCTGGGGATCGCGTCCGCTTGTTGTTGTTGCATGCATCTTCTCCATCTGCAAATCTGTTTGCTACGTCCATGAGGTCTGACACTATTTTTGGCTTGATTCTGCACATCTCTTTGACTAGGTCTCTTCGCCTTAATCCAATGATGAACGCATCTATTGCTCTTTTGTCTGAAACTTCGACTGCTAAATTTTTGATAAGACTCCATCTTTGGATGTATGCCCGCAGTGTTTCGTCGTGTTGTTGCACACACGCTTTGACTTCTTCTATTGATGCTGGCCACTTGTATGTCGACCTGAAGTTGCTTGTAAATTGCTTTGTAAGGTCTTCCCAGCTTCCAATAGTTTCTTTCTCTAGTTTGCTCAACCATGACCTTGCTGCGCCGGTGAGGTGTAGTTGCAAACTTTGCATTGCTGTTTCTTTGGTTCCTCCTAATATTTGTACTGCTTGTAGATAGTCTGAGAGCCATGATTGTGGTTCCTGTGATCCGTCGTACTTTTGCTGGTCATGAGGTAACTTGAATCCCTTGGGAACTGGAGTGGTGCGAACCCTGCGGGTAAAGCACGATGCCCCCATCTCTTTTTCGTTGTCTTCACAGTCGCATTTTTCATTTGGGGATCGCGATCTTCGGGTTCCTCCGTGTTGTTTTGGTGATGGCGATTGAGATCGTTGATTGCTGCTTCTGTGCCGAGGACTGTTGTGACGGCGAGGCGATCTTGGCTTATAGGTTTCCTTATGGTGGTGTGCTTCCTCTCCTTTTGCTGATAGCTTGTGGCCCACCATGTTTAGTCCGTCCAATGCTGCTCTGTGCATATGTTCTCTAGGATCCCCCGGGCTTGGTCGAGTTGTGAGCAGATAAGCTTGAGCTGCCACTAATGCTGCTTCAGGAGTTTTTGGTACGATGTTTCCTTGTTCATCGACCGATAAAAAGGACAAGTCGAGGTTTTTCGAAATGCTTTGCCTGTCGGAGTACTCGAGGTTATCGTACCTTGAACCATGTCGACGATTTTTCCTTGCGTTACTATATGATGCGTCGCTTCGCGCTTTACGAGCGGCGTTGCTAGCTACAATGGCTGAGTCTTTTCTTGTCTGTATTTCTAGTTTCTCCTGTGCTAATTGCTTTGCCTGCTGCCTTAGGGCATAATGATACCCCAAAAGCATGTCTTTGCTGGAATTTGATGGTATTGGCGTGCCGTGTTCTACGGCTTCTCTTATTATCCTCCATTCGTCGACTGATAGTCGAATTTATTCCCTGGTTGTGAGGGATTCTGCTGTTTGCCCTTCTGCTAGGTGATTTGCTCCTCTGTCGATATTTGCTGGGTTTAGCACTGGATTGTTGTTTTCGTCGAATTCTTCTGAGTTGTCTCCCACAATGGCGAGCACCTGGCATTGTTTGCCGATGTTACTATTGAAGCTTGAGAAGATCGAGTCACCATCTTCAGAAAGCTCTAGCCTTGTCTTCCATGTGTCTGTTGATTTGTCTGAGATATCGTCGAGGCAGATCATGAGATCGTTGAGTTGGACCCCTGCGTCAAAATTTTCCCTTGCTTCGTTGTCTTCTGTGATCCTTCCTTTTTGCACTTCTTCTAAGCTGACCGGCGAGTTTACCTCGCTGGAAGAGCCGTCAGAATATTCCATCATTGCTACTGTTTTGGGCTCACTTGCCGACGGATCTTGTTTCGTCGGATCTGAAAGGTGAGATAAACCCGATGGCCCGATGAGGATGCTCAAACTTCAAATTGTTAACTCCATCTCTTGACTTTCGTCGAGTTCTGAACTGCTGTTGGCTAAAAGCGAAAAAGCCGTCGAATTCATGATTCCAACGCCCAGACTCCCCACGGTCGGCGCCAATTGACGAGGGTTAACTCGACAAATGTCCTAGATGAAGGACTTAGGATCGGGGGAATAGGGCATCGGATGAACTCGAAGGTAAAGGTTAGTCAAAATAAGTGTATATCGAAAGTAAACTTGGGTGTTTAACCTGGCTTGCTTTCAATCTGCCCTACACCGTCCCCTCCTGGCCCCTATATATAGGTGGCCAGGTCTCGAGGATCGGGTAGGGTCCGATACAGATTACAATATCGACATACGGTAAGAACTCGTATTTGACTATCATTACAATTGGGCCTTAGCTTAACGGGCCTCAGGGGTACTCAACTAACGGGATCTATTAACTATACCCTTGTCAAGTGCCCTTTTTCTTTTCTTTTAAAATTAGATTGCAATGGTCTGACTAGCTCTCATGCAAAATTAATGACGAGTAGATGAAGCTGCCTAGTCGAGGGGTACTTAATTTAATATGGAAGATAGCAATTCCGACCACTACGTCCCCATGAGCTAAAAACAGTGGCACAAAACGAGAAGTAGTTGAAAGTTTTGAAAGGTAGCACATGAAAATTTACTTTGGAATGGCTTACAAATACCATGCATAGGAATTTATAGTGGACACAATGGCAAACTTGGTTTTTAGGAGTTGGATTCACGAGTAGAGCTCATACTCAGTACAAAATGAGGGCTAGCAAAAGACTGGGAGCGACCAACTAAGAGAGCAATAACGGCCATAATCATGCATAGCGACAAAGCAACATTAAAAGAAGCATAAGATGGCATCAAAAGTCAAAAACTAAATGATCATAGAGGCTTATGGCGACTTTGTATGAGTCTAACATGTGTGAGCATGCGCCAAGTCAACCCAAATAAAGCATCAAGGAGAAAACCAAAATAATGCTTCCAAATAATTAAAACAACGCATAATTTTTCCAAAGGCTCATTAAGCAATCTCAGTCATTTGAGACAAGTCATGCTACAGCAAAACCACTAAGCATACTATCAAAAAGACATCAAGCATGACATGCAAAAGCCTAGGCCGCAGTCTACACAAGCTCCTTCTTGTACCACTTTTTTGCATAAAGCTTTTTCTCTTTTCCAACACCATTCAAACTTTTTATAAACAACTATTTTGATGAAAACCAACATGGACCAGAGGTCAAAATACACCTTGATGAAAAGATATAAAAAGATCTGAACACAAATCAAGGCAAAAATCAAAAGCTAAATGCAGTTCTAGAAAAAGAGAACACTCATTGAAATTATAAGAATGAAAAACGGAGTGTTCTTGGCAAATGAAAAGCAAGGCAACTTCTCCAAAAGGAATTTGTGGGGGTCCAACCATTTATTGCAGCAAACAAAACTAAACTAAACAGAAAACTAAAAACAACTCACGCTCCAAGAAAAATGCATAATGCATGAAGCAATAAAAATATAGTGTTTTGAAAGGTGACCTGATTTTTGCCGATGAAGAAGGGTGCCTACTAGCATGTAGATGGCGGTCCTTGTGCGTGGTGAATAACCAGCCCGTTGGGAACCCCAAGAGGAAGGTGTGATGAGTATAGCAGCTAGTTTTCCCTCAGTTAAGAAACCAAGGTATGTCGATCTTGGAGAGGAGAGACAAACGACTGAAGGTGATGCTTGCTAGCTTGCGACAGCTTTGGACAATTTATATATGGCGCCTCGTCCAAGCTTTGCTTGCTAGCTGCAATGCGGAACCTGCACACAACAACCAAGTACTTTGTTCCCAACTTGCGATGAGGTTGTCAATCTCACCGGTTTGCTTGAAACAAAGGTTATGAGCGTATCGAGTGGAAAACAATAGAGTATGCGAGTAAAGTAAACAGTGCGAGTAAAGTAAATAGGTGTTAGCAATATGATGGAAATAGGACCGGGGTCCACAGTTCACTAGTGGTGTCTCTCCATAAGATAAATAACACATGCTGGGTAAACAAATTACAGTTGGGCAATTGATAGAATAAAGATAAATGTGATATGTCAAGAAGATCACTATGAGATTTACTCTGGGCATTACAACAAAATACATAGACCGCCATCCAACTGCATCTATGACTAATAATCCACTTGTGGCGAATCAATCCGAGAACTCCACAAGTATTAAGTTGCGAACAACAGATAATTGCATTAAGCAAAGTGTGTAATGTAAACAAAGCATATGCCCTTGAGCATATGAATGTTGTTTTCTCCCTAGTAGCAACAACACATCTACAACCTTAGAGGTTTCTGTCACTCCCCCAGGTTAAATAGAGGCATGAACCCACTATCGAGCATAAATATCCCCTCTTGGAGTCACTAGCAACTACTCGGCCAAGATAGCTACTAACAACGGAGAGCATGCAAGATCATAAACAACATAGAGATAACAAAAGATAATATTCAGTACAACAACTTAATCATAAACACCAATATTCATCGGATCCCAACAAACCAAACATGTAGAATTACATAATGGTGATCTCAATCATGTAGGGCAGCTCATGAGATCTAAACATGAAGCACATGGTGGAGAAGACAACCATCTAGCTACTGCTATGGACCCATGGTCCAAGGTAGACTACTCACTCATCGCTCCGGAGGCAAGCATGGCGATGAAGAAGACCTCCAGTGGTGATTCCCCTCTCCGGCAGGGTGCCGGGAAGAGCTTCTGGACCCTCCCGATCTTCGGGTTGACGGCGGCGGCGGATCGCGATGTGTTCTGGAAAAGTGATCGGGTACTTAGGTTTTTTCCGTCGGGGGGTCTTTATAGGCGAAGGGGCGATGTCAGAGGATGGGCCAGGTGGCCTCACACCATGGTGGCGCGGGCCAGGGGCTGGCCGCGCCACCCCTGTGTGTGGGCCCCTGGTGGCCCGCCTCCTACTCTCCTTCGGATCACTGGAAGCTTCCGGGTAAAATAAGACTTCAGGAACTTGTTTCGTCCAATTTCAAGAATATTTCCTGTGTATCACTTCTGAAACACAAAAACAGCAGAAAATAGGGAACTGGCACTGTGGCAGCTCGTTAATAGGTTAGTTCCGGCAAATGCATAAAAGTGCCACGAAGTGTAATGAAACATTAGGCAAATGGTGTAAAAACAAGCATGGAGCATCAAAAATTATAGATACGTTGGAGACGTATCAAGCATCCCCAAGCTTAACTCCTGCTCGTCCTCGAGTAGGTAAGTGATAACAAAAGAATAATTTTTGAGGTGACATGCACCTACACAATCTTGATCATGTATGTAAGCATTTGTGAGCTGGGATCATAAGAACTTAAAACATGGGCATGAAAGATATAATCTTGACAATAAAAACTTAGCAACCATGTTGTAAACATGCAAATGAACACAAACAAAAGATCATGAAAATGAAACAATGAAAGTCAAACGTGTGTTCTAATCATAAGGAAAAACATACAAATGGTTTTCAGCTTGTCCTTCAAAGAGAGCAAAACATAAATGCATAGGACCCCTTCAAGTTTAAGAGGGCGACTAGATACAAATAATTTGAGAACAAGTGAAACCAACAATATGAATCAATCAATGAACTTTGGGACAATGCATATTACACTAAGAATGACAACTATGCTCTCTTAATGGTGCATAAAGATAGAAGGTGGTGACTCAACATAAAAGTAGAAGAAAGACCCTTCGCAGAGGGAAGCAGTGATTACAAGTTTTATAACCTTCAAAAATTATGGTACTTACCGGCTTTGAGCTCTCATTGCCCCCATCGTAAGCATCTTGAATGGTTAAAGTTAATGCGAGAACAATTATGATGCATATGCTTGACAAATCATAAGTTGAAAACCTCGTGCCCCGTGAATATGAGTACCCAAACCTTATGCTTCTTTACTTAGAGTCCCAAGCAAGGCTCTTGTCATTGTAAGTATATGCATATCATTGAGAACCGCCAATGGGGTACCTCCGTGCCCGATGACATGGAACAAGACCACACCAAAATGATAGGACAAGCAGACAATGAACACCTCGACATCTCTTTTATTTGCCATTTGTTTAGCTTTTTATTGTGAGATGCGTCGTCGAATGTTCACCATGGGTATGCTGCAAATTTCTACCATGAATTATGCATGGCTTAGATTAGCGGCCCGGCGTTTCCCTAACACATATACAAACTCCATGATCCCCACAAGATTCCCAATTCATTTCACACCGCGGGCATCCATAAACAAAAGATCACGATATCAACTCAAATAAGAAGTGCAATGTTGAAAGCTTGCCCATGACTGCATGGCTGGGCTAGTCTCCAACTTACAACTTGCAAGCATAACAACTCAACATAAGAGACCACAATGTCAAATTTTTAAGAACAGGAAAAAGTAAAGTGTGCCTTCCGGTTTGTGAGAGCTTTACTGACCGAATTTCGCATAACACTGGTAAGAGTTTAATTTGAAGAGAAAATAAAAGGAAGTCAAATTTACTTGGAATAGCAAATTGCTAGTAGGTATGTATGGTGGACACTTTGGAAAACTTTGGCTTTTAGGAGTTGGATGCACGAGTAGAGCTCATACTCAGTACAAGGCGAGGGCTAGCAAAAGACTGGGAGCGACCAACTAAGAGAGCAATAATGGCCATAATCATGCAAAGCGACAAAGCGACATTAAAAGAAGCATAAGATGGCATCAAAAGTCAAAAACTAAATGATCATAGAGGCTATTGGCGACTTTGTAAGAGTCTAACATGTGTGAGCATGCGCCAAGTCAACCCAAATAAAGCATCAAGGAGAAAACCAAAATAATGCTTCCATACAATAAAAACAACGCATGATTTTTTCAAAGGCTCATTAAGCAATCTCAGTTATTTGAGACAAGTCATGCTACAGCAAAACCACTAAGCATACTATCAAAAAAACATGAAGCATGACATGAAAAAGCCTAAGCCGCAGTCTACACAAGCTCCTTCTTGTACCACTATTTTGCACAAAGCTTTTTCTCTTTTCCAACACCATTTGAAATTTTTATAGACACCTCTTTTGATGAAAACCAATAAAGATCAGAGGCAAAAATACACCTTGATGAAAAGATATGGTAAGGTCTGAACGCAAATCAAGGCGAAAATGAAAACCAAAAGCAGTAGCGGAAAGAGAAGAACACTCGGTGAAATTGTAAGAATGAAAAACGGAGTGTTCTTTGCAAATGAAAACGAGTACATCTCCTCCAAAAGAAATTTGTTGGGGCCCAACCATTTATTGCAGAAAACAAACAAACTAAACTAACTAAGAAAACTAAAACAACTGACGCTCCAAGAAAAACACATAGTGCATGAAGCAATAAAAATATAGTGTCTTGAAAGGTGACCTGATTTTTGCCAATGAAGAAGGGGTGCCTCGGGGGCATCCCCAAGCTTTGACGCTTATACTTCTTGGATATTTCTTGGGGTGATGCATGGGCATCCCCAAGCTTGAGCTTTTGTCCATTCTTCAACTCATCTCATCATTCTCCAATCCCTACACTTGAAAACTTCCTTCATACAAAACTAAACACAATTCTATTAGCAACATTAGTGCAAGCATAACATATAATCAATCCTCTTTTGCTTCAGGTTTCAACTCAAAACCACCACATATATAGCAAATACTACTGTAGTAACTTCTCAAAAAGTTCCATGATCAAAAGAACTCAAAAGAAAGCGATAAAGCGGCAAACACAAATATTGGCAGAAATCTGTCAAAACTGAACAGCTGACAAAGGTCAAATTTTTGAGGGGTTTTTTGTTGCTCAAATCAAAAAGTGTTCAACTAACAAAAGTTTTGATATAACCTGGGGCATATGCAAAAGAAATCGCAGGTCCAAAAGATATACAGAGAATTTATACGAATTTTTACGGTGCAGCACCGAAAACAGTTTCAGGACAGCGACATCCCCAAATCTTTACCTCACTCGAATTAGAGGCTTTTCTTGGCACAAAAACGAAATAAACAAGATAAGGAGCGATCATTACAGTAGTAATGACTTCCAAGACTCAAATAAAAGAAAAAGTACTGAAAATAAAAACATTGGGTTATCTCCCAAGAGTGCTTTTCTTTAACGCCTTTGAGCTAGGCGTAGAAAATTGCGAATCAAGTAATATCAAGTGATGAAGCATCAAGCTCATAATTTGCTCTAAGAATAGAGTCAAAAAGTAATTTCTTTCTTTTCCTAGGGAAGTGTTCCATACCTTTCTTTAGTGGGAATTGATATTTGATAGTGCCTTCCCTCATATCAATGATAGCACCTACAGTACGAAGAAAGGGTCTTCCCAAAATAATAGGACATGAAGCATGGCATTCAACGTCCATAACAAGAAAATCAATGGGAACAAGGTTATTGTTAACCACAATAAGAACATCATCAATCCTTCCCAAAGGTTTCTTTTAGAAACATCAGCAATAGGAACATCAAAATAACATTTTTCAAGCGGTGGTAAATCAAGCATGTCATAAATCTTTCTAGGCATGATAGAAATACTAACACCTAGATCACATAAAGCATGACAATCATAACCATTAACATGCATATCAATGATGGATTCCCAACCATCTTCTAACTTCTTGGGAACGGAAGCTTTTTGCTTTAACTTTTCATCCCTAATTTTCATGAGAGCATTGGTAATATGCTTAGTAAAAGCAATATTTATAGAACTAGCATTGGGAGTCAAAGCAAGCTTTTGCAATAACAAAATTACTTCAGATATATTGCAGCCATCAACATCAAAATCATTAAAAGAAATAGAGCTATCATCTACCACACTCCGAAAAATTTCAGCACTCTTTTGAGAAAAAGTTTTGGCAGTTTTAGGCTTCTTAACACAGGGAGTGGGAGTTTTCTCTACACCAATCAAAGTAAGAGGATTGCTAGTATTAGGAGCAACATCATTAGAGGTAGTAATGGTACATACCTTCATCTCTCTAGCCATCTCATCTTCTCTTTCCCACCTGGCATGCAATTCCGCTAACAATCTAATATTTTCATCAATTCCAACTTGAATAGCATTAGCGGTAGCAAAAACATTGTTCTCTTTCACATCATTAGGCAACACTTTTAATTTTAGAAGTTCAACATCATGAGCAAGGCTATCAACTTTAGAAGCAAGAATATCAATTTTGCCTAACTTTTCCTTAATAGACTTGTTAAAAGCAGTTTGCTTACCGATGAAGTCCTTGAGCATTACCTCAAGCTCAGAGGGCGCGGCCCTAGTGTTGTTGTAGGAATTACCATAAGAATTACCATAACCATTACCATTGGTAGAAGGATACGGCCTATAATTGTTACTAGCAAAATTGTTCCTATAAGCATTGTTGTTAAAATTATTGTTTCTAATGAAATTCACATCAACATGCTCTTCTTGAGTAGCCAGAGAGGCCAAAGGAACATTATTAGGATCAACATGAGTCCTATCATTAGCAAGCATAGCCATAATGGTATCAATCTTATCATTCAAGGAAGAGGTTTCCTCAACAGAATTTACCTTCTTACCTTGTGGAGCTCTCTCGGTGTGCCATTCGGAATAATTTACCATCATGTTGTCGAGTAGCTTTGTTGCGGCGCCCAAGGTAAGGGACATAAAAGTGCCTCCAGCAGCTGAATCAAGTAGGTTCCTCGAAGAAAAATTCAGTCCTGCATAAAAAGTTTGGACAATCATCCAAGTAGTCAGTCCATGAGTGGGGCAATTCTTTATCATAGATTTCGTTCTTTCCCAAGCTTGAGCAACATGTTCATTATCAAACTGAGTAAACTTCATAATATTGCTACGCAAGGATATAATCTTAGCAGGAGGATAATATCTACCAATAAAAGCATCCTTACACTTAGCCCATGAATCAATACTATTCTTAGTCAAAGACAACAACCAATCTTTAGCTTTTCCTCTGAAAGAAAAAGGAAACAACTTGAGCTTAATAATATCACTTTCTACATTCTTATATTTTTGCATCTCACATAGCTCAACAAAATTGTTGAGATGAGCTGCAGCATCTTCAGTACTAGCACCAGAAAATTGCTCTTTCATAACAAGGTTCAACAAAGCAGGCTTAATCTCATAAAATTTTGCAGCAGGAGCAGGTTGTGCAATAGGAGTGCAGATAAAATCACTATTGTTTGTGATAGTAAAGTCACACAACTTGGTGTTTTCAGGATTGGCCATTTCAGCAAAACGAAAGTAAACAAGTAAAAACAACTACCAATGATTCTAATTTTTTTGGGTTTTTGATATAAAACGATGCAGGTAAAATAAATAAAGTAAAGCAAAACAATAACAAAGTAAAGGATGTGCGTGCGAAAACTCCCCTCGCAGAAGTCTTCTACTTCCTCCCCGGCAACGGCGCCAGAAAAGAAGCTGCTGGTGCCAAGTTGACGTGGGAATATGCAGTTGATGTGGGAGCTTATTCTTCTTAAATCCCCGGCAACGGCGCCAGAAAAGAGGCTGCTAGCATGTAGCTGGCGGTCCTTGTGCGTGGTGAATAACCAGCCCGTTGGGAACCCCAAGAGGAAGGTGTGATGAGTATAGCAGCTAATTTTCCCTCAGTTAAGAAACCAAGGTATGTCGATCTTGGAGAGGAGAGACAAACAACTGAAGGTGATGCTTGCTAGCTTGCGACAGCTTTGGACAATTTATATATGGCGCCTCATCCAAGCTTTGCTTGCTAGCTGCAACGCGGAACCTGCACACAACAACCAAGTACTTTGTTTCCAACTTGCGATGAGGTTGTTAATCTCACCGGTTTGCTTGAAACAAAGGTTATGAGCGTATCGAGTGGAAAACAATAGAGTATGCGAGTAAAGTAAACAGTGCGAGTAAAGTAAACAGGTGATAGCAATATGATGGAAATAGGACTGGGATCCACAGTTCACTAGTGGTGTCTCTCCATAAGATAAATAACACATGCTGGGTAAACAAATTACAGTTGGGCAATTGATAGAATAAAGATAAACATGATATGTCAAGAAGATCACTATGAGATTTACTCTGGGCATTACAACAAAATACATAGACCGCCATCCAACTGCATCTATGACTAATAATCCACTTGTGGCGAATCAATCCGAGAACTCCACAAGTATTAAGTTGCGAACAACAGATAATTGCGTTAAGCAAAGTGTGTAATGTAAACAAAGCATATGCCCTTGAGCATATGAATGTTGTTTTCTCCCTAGTAGCAACAGCACATCTACAACCTTAGAGGTTTCTGTCACTCCCCCAGGTTAAATAGAGGCATGAACCCACTATCGAGCATAAATACCCCCTCTTGGAGTCACTAGCAACTACTCGGCCAAGATAGCTACTAACAACGGAGAGCATGCAAGATCATAAACAACATAGAGATAACAAAAGATAATATTCAGTACAACAACTTAATCATAAACACCAATATTCATCGGATCCCAACAAACCAAACATGTAGAATTACATAACGGTGATCTCAATCATGTAGGGCAGCTCATGAGATCTAAACATGAAGCACATGGTGGAGAAGACAACCATCTAGCTACTGCTATGGACCCATGGTCCAAGGTAGACTACTCACTCATCGCTCCGGAGGCAAGCATGGCGATGAAGAAGACCTCCGGTGGCGATTCCCCTCTCTGGGAGGGTGCCGGGAAGAGCTTCTGGACCCTCCCGATCTTTGGGTCGACGACGGCGGCGGATCGCGATGTGTTCTGGAAAAGTGATCGGGTACTTAGGTTTTTTCCGTCGGGGGATCTTTATAGGCGAAGGGGCGATGTCAGAGGAGGGGCCAGGTGGCCTCACACCATGGTGGCGCGGGCCAGGGGCTTGCCGCGCCACCCCTGTGTGTGGGCCCCTAGTGGCCCGCCTCCTACTCTCCTTCGGAGCACTGGAAGCTTCTAGGTAAAATAAGACTTCAGGAACTTGTTTCGTCCAATTCCGAGAATATTTCCTGTGTATCACTTCTGAAACACAAAAACAGCAGAAAACAGGGAACTGTCACTGTGGCAACTCGTTAATAGGTTAGTTCCGGAAAATGCATAAAAGTGCCATGAAGTGTAACGAAACATTAGGCAAATGGTGTAAAACAAGCATGGAGCATCAAAAATTATAGATACGTTGGAGACGTATCAGTGCCTCGGGGGCATGTGACACCCCCGAATTTATCACAAATTCGAAGTGCCCGTTATGTATTCCACCACAATCCCAGAATCATTGTTGTGATACACATAACGTAGTTGGTAACCAGTTCCATAGGCATTACAATACGATGGTTCAAACACACTGGTCATAGTGACCAAGTTCATATTACAACACAACATAGCAGCGGAAATAACGTCTTCGGGTCCATGCATTCACCCTACAGGCAATGGCGACTCAGTAGAAGATCTTAGTTCTGATACTCTTCTTCATAACCTTCCTCCGGATACTCTTCCCCATAGTCTGGCCAAGTTGATAGCCAGGGACACCGCCATGAGTACATTGGATGCACTCGCAAAACCATCTTATAAAGGAAATGATGAAGTAGATATGCAAGTTTGATATGGTGGACTAAGCACTAAGTTTATTTGCAAAAGCTAGTTTTATTTCCCAAGAATGTTCCTTAGTAGAGAAGAAGCTTTTAATTCTCTAAGTTCAATCTAAAGAGGAACTTCAAGTGTGTCAACATCAATGTCAAGTCATTCACCAAGTTCACCATAAGTTATTATCATTCTTGACAAAAGTCAAGTATAGGTTGCCAACTGTCCATGACCACGGACGCGGCTATTCGAATAGTTTTAAAACCTCTGCAGAGGGGTACACTTTACCCACAAGAGTCGATACATCTGCCGGGAGAAATCCACGGATCGTCATACACAAAGTATGTGAGGTTCAGATAATCAAACAAACTCCTTCACTTGTCTACTCTAGTATAGGATTCTTCCCTAAGAGTCCATTTTGGCACTCCTAGTTTTGCCCGCTGCAGAGTGCTGCATGAATGGAAATTTTCCACTCGGTTCGGAAGCACCCACGCATGGCTTACTTCTATAAAAGATGATACAAGATGTCCCATACTAAAGTAAACAAGCTACAGACTAAGCCCCTTCCCATTTAGGGGTAATGTGGTCGTACGGTATGGTTGGCTCACATGGTACATCACTTAGTATCATTTAGCAAATACATTCCATAGTCCTTAGTCAAGATTATTTCCCTTCATAAAACCATCATGTAGGAGAAATCTCCAATTCAAGTTTTCAAGTTCAATTCACCAATTTCAGATAGGGTTCCCCTTCTTAGATGGCCTCCATTTTATTAGCGACTAAGCAACTACATTGAATAAGGATACCACTAAATAAGGTTGGATAAACTCAGCTTGATGCTCTTGCTAAGCAAGATATCACTACACATCTATCATTCTACTCTAGCAATTCAATCATGCAATTTACTTAAAACAAGTAGAATGCAATAATAAAACTAGGAATTTGGAGTATGATTCAAAAGATGGCTTGCCTTGGTTGGCAAAGTGTCCGGGGTAGTCTTCTTCTTCTTGATAAAATTCCCCCTCAATATCCTCCTCAGCAACACTAGCGTCTAATAACGAATAAACTCAAGGCACACAATCACTACACAATGCTAACAACACACCAAGCACACATACTTGCTTTCAAACAATAGCATTCATGTTGGATTTTATTGAGTTGGGTTGCAAGGTTTCTTCCAAGTGTTCATCAAGTGTGTAGGTTAGATTTTTCTACCATGGGCCATATGTGGTTTCCTTTCTAAGCCTTGGTATTGAACTAAGGGTATTAGGACTAGTTCAAGTGGAGAGGGATTAACTAAGTGAATTGGTATGGAGGGAAAAATTAAACTAAGTGTATAATGAAGAGCTATTATTTTATGCTACACACTAGGGTTGGATTTGGCTTAATTGATGGTACTAACAAAGTGTTAATTGAATAAGGTTGGACTAAACAGTAAGTAAGTTAATTAGTGAGTTCATAAATGAAAGTTTCAAGATTTTAGGAGGTTTAAATAATTTTCCAAGATTTTCCTAAGCTTAATAAGGTTATGGTCAAAGTATTCTTATTAAATTAAATTACTAACTCAAATTGGATTCTAACTAGTTTCAGAGGCTAGACAATTTCCTAAGCTTTCCAACGCATATTTATTTGCTAGAAATGGATTTCTAAAACTCTTGGAATTAAAGTTTGAAAATCATATCTGAAACATATTTGAAACAATTCAAAATGAGCGGGAAAATAAATAAAAACGATTCGGACCGAAACTAACTGAACCGGGCCCAATTCTGAATAATCCCGAACGGGCCGGCCCAGTACCGCTTCGCACGGGCGGGAAACGTTTGAAATCGAACTGACAGGTGGGGCCTACGCGTCAGGTGACTTAAGTCACCCGAATCGGTACGCTGCCGTTGGATTCTAATCCAACGGCGCGTCTGCGTCGTGTTCGATGGCGAGGAAGGGGGCTCACCGGCGTCCAGAGAAGAAGACGATGGCGACGCGCGTAGAGGAAGCAGGGCTTGACGGCGAGGGGCGGAAAAGACTCCGGCGGCACTCCGCCTCCACTTCCCGGCGTCCGCTTGCCCAACGGAGGGCAAACGCGGCGGCGCCTCCCGCGTCCAGTAGCTCATCGACGTCGACGGCTGCTGCGAACGAGGGCGAACGGGAGGAAGAGAAGGTGTCTGGGAGCTAGCTGGGAGTGGTGCGAGTTCAACTGCGTGATCGGAGGGGCTTTTTATAGGCCAGGAGGGCGGGGACAAGGGCGTCCAGTGGGTGGCCGGCGCAGGGTGTTCTGGCGACGTGCACGGGCGAAGCCGGGCATGGCGGCCTTGGGGGCATGCTGGCGGGGCTTGGTCGCGGCGACGGGGTACTGTGGGTCGGCGCTGGCGAGGCCACGACGGTTGGCGTCGTGCAGAGCGAAGGGGGACAGAGAAGGGGGTCCGGGCGGCTTCTTCCTTCTCCTCCCATGTCGCACGGCCTGGGTCGGGGCAGAGGGGGCTGGGCTCGACCAAGGAGACTCCCCAGACATGGCTACAGGGTTCGAGCGAAGGTTCGAGCGAAGGGTTCGAGCGAAGGTGAATAACGACGTTCACAGTGAAACCGATTTTCCCGGATTTTTGCCCTCCAGGTGCTCGACACAATGCCCGCAAGAAATTTGAATTTGAATTTTTGAAAATGGCCACTGTGGTTTGTCAAGATATTGGACAAGGGTTCTAGAACTATTTTTGTTTGGAGAAAATATCATTTTTTGCAGAAATCACATTTGAATTTTAGGGTATGGTCACTGTTTCAGATTCAAACTTTGGCTGATGTTTGAGTTAGGTTCTGATATGAATTTTGGTTTGAAACTTCTTGGTCAAGTTAGTATGCAGCCTGGACAAGCTCAAGTAACTGACCACACCCTTACTTAAGTTACAGATTTCTTATTCTAAGTGTCCAAAGTAGGGTAGTCAATAATAATTTCTAGATCAACTTTTTCTTTCTTTCTTTTGTTTCTGGTTTCTTTGGCTCTTATAATTCTTCTCTAATGCTTCTGTTGGTTAAGTTAGAATTAACTAACTATTGCACAACAAATTATAACACACATGAAATCATAAAAGACATATAATAGAAAATACATGCATATATGCAATATGAATGAAAAAGTTTTATTTGGTCCAAAATTTGGCACTTTAATTCATAGGAAATGGATTACAAATATTTGGGTTGTTACAATCTTCCCCCCTTAAAAAGAATCTCGTCCTCGAGATTCACTAACTAGGAACTGAAAAGATTGGGAAATTCTTTCTGAAGGTAATCTTCTCGTTCCCAAGTGGCTTCCTCTTCGGTGTGATTACTCCACTGAACTTTCAGAAACTTGATGCTTCGGTTTCGAGTGGTTCGATATGCTTCCTCGAGGATACGGGTAGGCACTTCACGATAGGTCAAATCCTTGTTGATGTCCACCGAACGGTGATCAATATTCTTGAAGATTTCTGGCTTCTCCGGAACTTCAAGACATTTCCGAAGTAAGGACACATGAAAAACATCGTGCACTTCAGACAATTCAGGGGGCATTTCCAACTGATAAGACACTTCTCCTCGGCGACCTAGTATCTTGAAGGGTCCAATATACCTTGGTGCAAGCTTTCCTTTTACTTGGAATCTCTGCATTCCCTTGAGAGGTGATACTCTAAGATAGACAAAGTCTCCAATTTTGAAGGTCAGTTCTCTACGTCTCTTATCGGCATAACTATTCTGTCTAGACTGGGCTGCCTTGAGGTAATCACGAATCATACGAACCTTCTCTTCAGCTTCTTGCAGAATGTCCGGTCCAAATATCTTACTGTCTCCGGTTTCAGACCAATTTAAAGGAATACGGCACTTTCTTCCATATAAAGCTTCAAATGGGGCCATTTGCAAACTGGCTTGATAACTGTTGTTGTAGGAAAACTCCGCGAAAGGTAGACAATCTTCCCACTTAGCTCCATAGGCTAGAACACAGGCTCTCAACATATCTTCAAGTATTTGATTTACTCTTTCAGTCTGCCCATCAGTCTGAGGGTGGTAAGCGGTGCTAAAGGCTAATTTGGTTCCCAAGGCTTGGTGCAAACTTCTCCAAAATCTTGAGGTGAATTGGGTTCCTCGATCGGAGACTATGGTTTTAGGGACTCCATGCAAACTAACAATTCTGGATAGATAAAGATCTGCCAGCTGTCCTGATGTATAGGTGGTCTTGATAGGAATAAAGTGGGCAACTTTGGTCAGTCTATCCACAATGACCCAGATAGAGTCATTTCCGCGGCTAGACCTTGGAAATCCAGTGATGAAATCCATTCCAACAGATTCCCACTTCCATTCCGGAACTTGCAAAGGTTGCAACAATCCAGCAGGACGTTGATGTTCAGCCTTGACTCTTTGAAAAATATCACACTTAGATATGAACGATGCAATCTCACGCTTCATCCCATGCCACCAAAACTGTTCCTTTAAATTTTGATACATCTTAGTTCCACCGGGGTGGATGGAGTAAGGTGTCTCATGGGCTTCTTTCATAATAACTTCCTTCAATTCTGAGTTAGCAGGCACACAAATACGTCTTTTATACCAAAGAACTCCTTGATCATCTTCTTCAAATCCTGGCACCTTGCCAAAACTAATTCTGCGCTTAATTCCGTCCATACTCTCATTTCCCTTCTGTGCTTCTTTGATTTGGCTCATCAAGGTGGGTTGAAACTCCAGGTTGGCTAAGAATCCTTGACTGACTAGTTCCAATCCAATTTTTTCAAACTCTTGGTGCAACATGGGTTGCTCCTCCTTGATCATTATATTCAAGGTGCATGGCTTCCTACTCAATGCATCGGCCACTACATTGGCCTTACCGGGGTGATAATGAATTTCCAGATCATAATCCTTGATCAACTCTATCCATCTTCTTTGCCTCATGTTCAACTCCTTCTGGGTAAAAATATACTTCAAACTCTTGTGATCAGTGTAGATCTCGCAACGGTTGCCCATAAGATAGTGCCTCCAGGTCTTCAAAGCTAGAACTACGGCTGCTAACTCCAGATCATGGGTTGGATAGTTTTCTTCATGAGGTCGAAGCTACCGGGAGAGGTAAGCTATGACCTTGCCTTCTTGCATTAACACACAACCCAGTCCAAGTTTGGAGGCGTCGCAATAGACATCAAAGTTCTTGGTGATATCGGGCATGGTTAGGACGGGGGCGGTTACCAATCGCTTCTTGAGCTCTTAAAAACTTTCTTCACACTTAGGGGTCCATTCAAACTTCTTGTCCTTTTTCAACAATTGGGTCATGGGCCTGGCAATGCTTGAAAACCCTTCAACAAATTTGCGATAATATCCCGCTAATCCGAGAAAACCTCTAACTTCAGTTTGAGTGGTAGGGGCTTCCCAATCCATGACTGATTTGATCTTCTTTGGGTCTACTGAAATTCCTCCAGCTGATAATACATGGCCTAAGAATCCAACTTCCTTCAACCAAAACTCACATTTACTCAATTTCGCATATAGCTGATGCTCTCTCAGTGACGAGGGTTAACTCGACAAATGTCCTAGATGAAGGACTTAGGATCGGGGAGATAGGGCGTTGGATGAACTCGAAGGTAAGTTAGTCGAAATAGGTGTATATCAAAAGTAAACTTGGGTGTTCAACCTGGCTTGCTTTCAATCTGCCCTCCCCCGTCCTCTCCTGGCCCCTATATATAGGTGGCTAGGTCTCGAGGATTGGGTCGGGTTCGATACAAATTACAAATATCGACATACGGTAATAACTCGTATTCGACTATCATTACAGTTGGGCCTAACTCAACGGGCCTCAGGGGTACTCAACTAACGGGCTCTAGTATCTATACCCTTGTCAGTAGCCCCTGAGATTCTACCAGAATTGCAGATTCAGGTTGAATCTCTAATCTTTAAATCTTCGACTTGGTCATTTCTTCAAATCTTCGACTTGGTCTTTCGACTTATGTTTCATGATAATTCGTTCGCAAGGGGTTTTGATGATCAAGCCTGACAACTCTGACGGATCAAGAGGTCAGTTAACTGCCGGAACAGATACTTGTCACCTACTTCAAATTCAATCCCCTTGGACTTGAATTCGGGATACCGGTCAAACCCACTCTTTTGCCTCATTTAGGACTTATAAAGAATGAATCCCAGTGGTTCTCAGGGTACCCAGTGCGTCCACCAGGATTTTCTTCGCGTCGTAGACACGGATACATACCAGCAGAGCGCATCCATGTGCGTATACCAGGCCACACAGGATGGATCCCGGGGTCTTACCTTCGTGACAAGTCACGGCATTCGAGTTTCGTTGCGATAACGTAACTCGAGAATCGCAGTCAAATTTTGACTGAAACAATTCGGGTTTCTACAACCATAAAACTCGCTCCCGATGGGAGTAATGCTTGTCCAATCTTCAATGCTTCACCAATCAACATCGTCGGGTGCGCGCTCAGCGCTCCCGATGGGAGTAGCCCCCGAGGCTATAGTCGAAAAAAAAAATCTTTTTTTTCGAGTATAGACTCAAGAGATAATAATGCTCGCCATGCTTCAACTCGAACCACTTCATCTGTGAAGTTCTTCAACTCGAGATACTTTCAATAACACCCTTTCGTCGAGTACCGACCCTCTTCTTCAAATGTAGAATTCCATTCGATATTTTATGAAAGGAGCAGCCCCCAAGGCTGTACTTAAAAGATCATTCTTATATGATCCTTTATATAATCTCTGTATTTGTCGGCGCCACCTTTTTACCTTTATATATATTGTTTTTATCGCGTCAATGATGACGTAACTCTTCCTTAGTGCGAACCGTTTTATTGGCAATTCTGTAACTTCCACGTTTTTGTGACCGTTGAACAGGCCGCACGATTTTTTACCGTTGGTGGGCTGCCGTTTCCGATCTTTACGCCACGTCTCAGCCCACGATCCTTCTCCCAGAAGATATATAACTGGCGTAGTGGGGAATCGTACTATTCACCAGCTCGTTACTTCCGCTGCCTCCATTGCTGATCTCCTCTGTGTCCTCCTCTTGCTCAAAGCCCCCAAGCGCACCTCGTACTGGATGCGCGTGAAGCACCTGGTTACTAAGAGCGATATGGCCAAATCTTCCTCCACCAGCTGGGTTCGCTCCACCGTCACCAAGAAGGAGGTGGAGAAAGCTACGGCGGACGGCCTCATCGCTGCCGAAGATTCCATCAAGTTCCCTAGCACCGAACGGATCCCGAAGCCCCCGAGCGGTTACCGGGTAATATTCCTTGCTTTTCTCCTCCGTGGATTGTCCCTTCCTGCCCACAAATTTCTCCGTGGGCTACTATTTGTCTATGGTGTGCAGCTTCATCAGCTCACTCCCAATTCCCTTCTTCATATTGCTTGTTTCGTGACTCTTTGCGAGTCCTTTTTGGGCATTGAACCTCACTTCACTCTCTGGAGATCACTCTTTCGACTCCGTCCCAACGTTTCTCTGGCAAGGAAACCCGAACTGGGCGGAGCCGTTGTTTCTGTGCGCCCTGAGGCGCAATATCTTGAGTTTTCCATGGCCGCATCTGTCCAAGGGTGGAGGACAAAGTGGTTCTATATCAAGGACCGCAAATCCTCTCCTGAAGATGAGTTCGGCCTTCCTCCTTTTGACGCTTCTCAAGAAGTGAAGAAATTGAAGTCGTGGGATTCGCTTCCCTCAGATGAGGAAGTTGCACAAATTCTTCCTCTTCTATCCCGCATTCAAAATCTTAAAACAGGCCTAGGGGGTGCTTTGTCGGGTATCCAGCTTATGGCGTTTTTCATACAACGTCGAGTTCAACCCCTACAGCACCGCCTCACCAAGCTTTGGACTTATTCTGGCTTGGAGGACCCTACTCGCATATCTGAAGATCTTATGTCGAAAGAAGATGTCGACAAGCGAGTTAGGAATCTCACCAAGCTCACCAAGGAGCACTCAGTTGCTGACCTGAAGTCAGATTTCTTCGACTCCGTGCACCCTATTCCTGAGGTATACATCGCTGCATCCACTTGTATCCAACTTTCCTTAATTTCGACTTGCATTATTCTTTGGTACTCAAACTCTGCTGATTTATTGATATGCAGGGTCACGAATTTATTGTTTCTCGCCCTCCTCTTCCGGAGGAAGGGCCCCTGCCAGCTGATCTCGCCTCTCCTGCATCTGAAGCCCCCGAGGCTGACGATAGTCAGGACGGCGATGATGTCGAAGAATCAGAAGATGAGACTAGCTCATCGACATCGCTTCCTCCCGTAGTTGCTGATGAGGTTGGTGTCGATAAGAAAAGAAAACGTGTCGACGACATCGCTTCCTCGAGTTCTGCGGCGGCTGGTAAAGCCTCTGTTGAAGTGGAAGACCTTGAATACTTCGACATGCTAGCTTCGTAAGTATTGTAGTCACGCTTCTCAGTTGTATCTTCTTCGACTTGTTTTTATAATTTGCCCTTGTCATGTAGTGACGACGAAGAGCCGCCGGCGTATGCTACAACTGCCCCCTCGATTTCTCCTGCGGCTATTGAGGAGCCTGATGAACCAGCTGTTGCGGTGAGGACTACCAGGTCCACTGTGAGGAAGGTGCCTCAATCTCAAACCCGAAACCCCAAACGCGCGAAAAAGACCAAAGAAGTCGAGGTTTCTCTGGAGGCCCATGCTTCTGCAGTTTCTTCTGATGATGTGAGTGAGTCTTTCGTTCCTTCTTTCCTTTCATGCAATTCTTCTCTTATACCCTTATTTTATCAGGCTTTGATCAAGAGATTTATCACCCTGGGCACAGAGTGTGCGGGGTACCTAAAGGTTGCGAAAGCGTCCGAAGGTACAATTTTTGACGTTCAATCACTATTTGCCTTCTGCACTGCATCCTTCATTATATACCTGATTCCTTGTCGATTTCTTGTGCAGCTACTTTAGCAGCCGCCAATGCTCGAATTGCTTCACTGGAGGCAGAGCTGAAAGCCTCGCAAAAAGCTTATGATGCTGCGACCGCTGCTAAAGCCATTGCTGAGAAGTCGCAAAAATCTGCGCTTACTAAGGCGAAGAAAGCGGAAAGGGCTTTGGCTGATGCTCAGAAGGAAAATACTCAGCGGGAGCAGGCCGTAGCAGAACGTCTTCACACTATGTCTTCTGCTGCCGAACGTAAGTTTTTCGACTTGTCTTCTATTTTCATCTCCTGTTGCGCTAGTGTGCTTGTTGACACTTGCCTTTTCTTGTCTTTCTTATTGCTGTAGAATTCACAGGGGTATCCCCGTCGTCCCTTCAAACAGATGACGATCCTCTCATGGATGCGGTTAATCAACTCGAAGCAAACTGGATATCTATCCAGGAAAGCTTTGAGTTGGTTAGTCGTGTTTTATCGCGACTGTTTGTCGGCTTATGGCCGAAGAAAAAGGCGACAGTTCCGAAGGATAACTTGACTGATCTCGCCAAATCCTTCGACACCACTGAAGACCCTCTTCTCCAGTTCAAAGCTCTTTCCATTAAGCGTGGAGCTGAAGGTGCCATTGCGCTATCTCTCGCTCATGGGACGGACTTTGATTGGGAGAAAGTTAACGCCCCTCTCGGCTACTCCCGGGATGAGATGAAGATTTTCTTCGAGAAGGCGAAGAAGCTAGCGCCTGCGCTGCTGTCGACTATTTCTCCTTCGGCAGCCTCTTCAGTGCCTGCTGCATCGGCTTCGGTGGTGAAAGATCCAGTACCACCATCGACTTCTGGCGAGGAAACTGCCGTGCCCTCTTCTGCCACGGAGCACCATGCTGAGGTGGCGTAGATTCAGCCTCTTTGTAGTATTTAGTTTCCTCCTTTTTAATGTAAAAGACTCCAAGTAGGTACAACCCGAGAAACTTAGTCATAGGGTTGTACTCTTATGTAAATATATCCGCTTCGTAAGAAGTTTTTATGCTGCATTTCTGAAATAGCTTCTCCTTTCTTTCTTTTTGTAGTCGATGCGTGGCAGTGATCCTTCTTCTCATCCTTCTGCTCCTTCCTCTGCTCGCGGATTCAATCCTCAGATTTCGTCGACTCTTAGTCGATGTAGTCACTGCGAAGAATATTCTTCCAGGATTGCCGACCTTGAGACTCGCCTATCCTTGGCTAAACGCCAAGCGCAGATGGCTATTAAAAAGGGTAGCCAGGCCAGTGGCTATATGAAGAAAATCTCTTCACTTGAAGAAAAGGTCTCCCGCTTGACGGCGAAGGTTGCTCATAATGAGGAATGCGAATCTTTCATTCTTGGCATTGTCGAGTCTGCTTGCGAGCTATTGCGATGTGAGTTTCCTATCGACTCCTTCTTTAGCTGTTTGCGCACTTCTTTTTGTGATATATTTGGCATTGTAGGTACTTGCTTGGATTTTGCTGCTGAAGAATGTCGAGTTGCTGAGCGAAATGCTGCTTTGGAGAAGATATCGACTGACTACGAGACTCTGTGGTCTGATCCTCGACGCCGGAGCGCCATTGTATTGCTTCAAGACCGTGCCCAGCATATTGGCGAGTCAGTTGATGGTTGCCGGCGGGCTCTTACAACTATGCACTCCGTCATGCTTCCCCGTAATCCTTTGCCTGCAACTTTCCCACTTCTTCTTGATGCTTTCCGATCTAGCCAGCGAATTCATAGGCTCATAGAGCTGAACTTAGTGGCTGGTGCCAATTTTGCCCTTGGGTGGATACGGAAGTGGCAACCAAGGTTGAATTACAGCACTATGTCCCTAAGTTTGGCTCCAGGTGGAGCTAGCCTTCAGGTTCATATGGAGAGCACGCTTCAACCTGCTCGAAGACTTGTAGCTAGGCTTCTAGAGGCGGATGCTGCGTTTTTCCGCGAGTGTCATTATTTAGATCCTTTAGGCGTAGATGATTCTGACAACCCGATGTTGTAAGGTGTGCGTGGAATGCGAGAGACTCTTTATTTCTCGACTATATGTCTGAAATTTATTCTCAGGGCGTATTTGTATTGTTCGTGCGTTTGCCGCATCTTCTTTTTGAAAGACTCGTAAACTCAAATATGAGGAACGATTTATCTTTATTTATACTTGTAATATAAGATACATGGGGTGACCCAAGAGATCCGGCCTATGACCTGTGTTCTGGATCTAGAGGGCATTGCCCCTGGAGTAACTCGTGGCTTTTCCAGCCTTTATTGTTCTACTCTGTCGCCTTTTTGATGCTTATGTCGTCGTGGCTTTCCCTTTCTCTTCTGCGCCTGTGTCTTCTCCTGATGTCCCTGTTCGTGGCTTCTTCGTTTCGGGCTCCGCGGTGCATCCTTCGAGTAGTTTGACGCCTTCTGTAGTCGCGCTCTTTGCCTTTTCTGCGTGGTTGGCTATTATGCCAAAATTTTGCGCCATCTTGTGGAATTCCCTGTCGCAAAGATCTGAAACTTCAAAGCTTCCTTTTATTGTGATTATTCCTTTTGGTCCTGGCATCTTAAGTACCAAGTACGTGTAATGAGGTACTGCCATGAATCGCGAAAACGCGGGTCGTCCGAGGATCGCGTGATATTGTGATGGCCAGTCCATGACTTCAAAGTCTAGTTTCTCCCTTCTGTAGTTTTGTCGGTTGCCGAAGCAAACATTGAGTGCTATTCGACCCAGCGGGTAATTGGCACTTCCTGGTACGATTCCATGAAAGGAACAGTCTGTTGGTTTCAGAAACTCTAGCGATATATGCATTGCTCGGAGTGTTTTCGCGTATATCAAGTTAATTCCACTCCCTGCATCCATGAATATTCTGTCGACATCATACGCGCCAATTTGAGCTTTGAGTACCAAAGGCGCATTTCCTGGCCGAGGTACTGTTATGGGGTGGTCCTCTCTGTTGAACTCGATTGGTTGTTCTGACCAATGCAGATATTCTGTTGTAGCTGGAGGCGACATAACTGCTAGATTGACTTGTCGAGTTATACTCTTTTCTTCTTTGTTCGACTTGGGCACAGGTTGTATCATTGCTGTAATGTGTCCTTTTGATGGGACGTACCCTTCGTCGTCGTCGTCGTGTCCCTTGTTTTGCTGGTCTTGCCCTTGAGGAACTCCACTCTTTCCTTGCTGGCTTATCGGGGGATTGTTATTTCCTTCAAATCCTTGTCGCCTTGCTTCGGTTTGCTTGTTCACTGCTGCTTCTTTGAGTTTTAAGAATGTTGTGCAGTCTTTCATTGCGTGCCTTGATACTCGCTTTCCGTCGACGAACGCTGAGTGTATATGACAAGGCCCATTGAGCATATCTTCTAGTGATGGGTTGTACTCTCTGGATTCTCTTGATGGGAATTTTTTGTAGTCTTCTCTTCCGTAGCTGCGATATCCCGAGCTTCTGCGATTGTTTCCTTGATAACTGTTGTCTTTATATCCTGCGGCGACTTGGTTATGAGAGCCGTAGGTGTCGTAGTTTCGGGATCGTCTTCTTTGACTTCCATATCTGTTTCTTCTGTCGTCCTCTGGAGATCGTGTCCGTTTGTTGTTGCACGCATCTTCTCCATCCGCAAATCTGTTTGCTGTGTCCATGAGATCTGACACTGTTTTTGGTTTGATTCTACCCATCTCTTCGACTAGGTCTCTTCGCCTTAGTCCAAGGATGAACGCATCTATTGCTCTTTCGTCCGAAACTTCGACTGCTGAATTTTTGATAAGGCTCCATCTTTGGATGTATGCCCGTAATGTTTCGTCGCGTTGCTGTATGCACGCCTTGACTTCTTCTATTGATGCTGGACGTTTGTATGTCGACCTGAAGTTGCTTGTAAATTGCTTTGTGAGGTCTTCCCAGCTTCCAATGGATTCTTTCTCCAATTTACTCAACCATGACCTTGCTGCGCCGGTGAGGTGTAGTTGCAAACTTTGCATTGCTGTTTCTTTGGTTCCTCCTAGTATTTGGACTGCTTGTAAATAATCTGCGAGCCATGACTGTGGTTCCTGCGATCCATCGTATTTTTGCTGATCATGAGGTAACTTGAATCCCTTAGGCACTGGAGTGATGCGAACCCTACGGGTAAAGCATGATGCCCCCATCTCTTTTTCATCGTCTTCATAGTCGCGCCTTGGGGATCGCGATTTTCGAGTCCCACTGTGCTGTTTTGGTGATGGCGATCGAGATCGGTGTTTACTGCTTCTATGCCGAGGACTACTGTGATGGCGAGGTGACCTTGCTTTGTGTGCTTCCTTGTGATGATGCGCTTCTTCTCCTTTTGCTGATAGCTTGTGACTCACCATATTCAGTCCATTTAGTGCTGCTCTATGCATATGCTCCCTAGGATCTCCTGGACTTGGTTGAGTTGTAAGTAGGTATGCTTGCGCTGCCACTAGTGCTGCTTCGGGAGTTTTTGGTAGGATGTTTCCCTGCTCATCGACCGATAGGAAGGACGAGTCGAGGTTTTTGGAAATACTTTGCTTGTCGGAGTACTCGAGGTTGTCGTACCTTGAGCCATGTCGACGATATTGCTTCCTCGCGTTGCTGTGTGATGCGTCGCTTCGTGCTCTACGGGCAGCTTCGCTGGCTGCAATGGCTGAATCTTTTCTTCTTTGTATCTCTACCTTTTCCTTTGCTAATTGCTTTGCTTGCTGCCTGAGGGCATAATGATACCCAAAGAGCATGTCTTTGCTGGAGCTGGATGGTATTGGCTTGCCGTGTTCTACGGCTTCTCTTATTATTTTCCACTCATCGACTGATAGTCAAATTTTCTCCCTGGCTGTGAGAGTTTCCGCTGTTTGCCCTTCTGCTAGGTGATTTGCTCCTCTGTCGATATTTACTGGGTTTATCACTGGGTTGTTATTTTCATCGAATTCTTCTGAGTTGTCGCCCACAATGGCGAGTACTTGGCACTGCTTGCCGATGTTGCTTTTAAAGCTTGAAAAGATCGAGTCGCTGTCCTCAGAAAGCTCTAACCCTGTTTTCCATGTATCTGTTGAATTGTCTGAGATATTGTCGAGTTGGACTTCCACGTCGAGATTTTCTTTTTCTTCGTCGCCTTCTGCGATCTTTCCTTTTTGCGCTTCTTCTAGGCTGACCGGCGAGTTTATCTCGCTGGAAGAGCTTTCAGAATACTCCATCACTACTGTTGTTTCGGGTTCTTGTGCCGACGGATCTTGATCTTGTTTCGTCGAATCCGAAAGGCGAGAGGAACCCGACGGCCCGATGAAGATGCTCAAACTTCCAATTGTTAGCTCCACCTCTTGACTTCCGTCGACTTCTGGACTGCTGTTGGCTAAAAGCGAAAAAGCCGTCGAATTCATGATTCCAACGCCCAGAGTCCCCACGGTCGGCGCCAATTGACGAGGGTTAACTCGACAAATGTCCTAGATGAAGGACTTAGGATCGGGGAGATAGGGCGTTGGATGAACTCGAAGGTAAAGTTAGTCGAAATAGGTGTATATCGAAAGTAAACTTGGGTGTTCAACCTGGCTTGCTTTCAATCTACCCTCCCCCGTCCTCTCCTGGCCCCTATATATAGGTGGCTAGGTCTCGAGGATCGGGTCGGGTTCGATACAAATTACAAATATCGACATACGGTAATAACTCGTATTCGACTATCATTACAGTTGGGCCTAACTCAACGGGCCTCAGGGGTACTCAACTAACGGGCTCTAGTATCTATACCCTTGTCACTCAGAGTCTCTAAGATTAATCTCAGATGGGTTGCATGCTCTTCTTCAGACTTGGAGTAAATAAGAATGTCATCAATGAAAACAACAACAAACTTATCCAAGAACTCCATGAAAACCTTATTCACGAGATTCATGAAATAAGCAGGGGCATTGGTTAATCCAAAGGACATTACGGTGTACACATACAATCCGTATCGGGTAGTGAAGGCTGTTTTGGGTATATCAGTTGCACAGATTTTCAGTTGATGGTATCCAGTTCTAAGGTCTATCTTCGAGAAGACTTGAGCTCCAGTCAATTGGTCAAATAGATCATCTATCTTGGGAAGAGGATACTTATTCTTGATGGTCACATCATTTAGCTTGCGGAAATCAGTGCATAGTCAGCTGGAACCGTCACTTTTATCCACAAACAAGACGGGTGATCTCCAAGCGGATGAACTTGGCTGAATCAATCCCTTACTCAAAAGGTCATCCAATTGCTTCTTTAACTCCGCTAGTTCAGCTGGGTTCATACGATAGGGTCGCTGGGCTATAGATCCAGTTCCGGGAATAAGCTCAATGATAAACTCAATGTCCCGATCCGGTGGCATTCCGGGTAGCTCATCGGAAAAAACATCCGGGTATTCACAGACAATGGGAACTTGCTCTAGAGTTGGTCCTGAGATACTCTTATGACATCTGGTGGTTTGGGGTGGTTTTTCGGACAAATGCTTTACTACAATTCCAGTGCTACTCTTCATGGTGATGGTCTTCTTGGCACAATCTATCACTCCTTGATGGGAAGACATCCAATTCATACCAAGAACTACTTCCAAACCTTTAGTTCCCAACACTATCAAATTGGCTAAGAAGGCTATTCCACGAATTTCTATGGGAACTGCCAAACAGTTCCACTCAGCCCTTGTTGTTGGCCCAGGTATTTGTACTAGCATGGCATGTTTCATGGGTGTTGGTTGAAGTCCACTTTTATCAACAAATAACTTAGTAACAAACGAGTGTGAAGCTCCAGAATCAAACAGAACTCTTGCAGGAACTGAATTAACAGGGAACATACCAAGCTGTTATCGCCATATTTTGGCCAGATAAGGAAGTGGGCCGTAATCAAGATGGGCTTGGAGGCTGGATCGGCCTTGCGCGTAGATTTGGGCTAATTGCCCGTGTATCTGTATAATTATGATAGAGTACATTTCGGTTTAAACAAGAGTTAGATTACGTTTAGGTTTATTCCAAAGATAGAAAGTCTCCGGACTATAAATATGTACTTAGGGTTATTGAGAAAGAAGGACAACCACGTTCACAACAAACACAATCTCGGCGCATCGCCACCCCTTGTCTCGAGGGTTTCTTTCAGGTAAGCGTCGTGCTGCCTAGATCACATCTCGCGATCTAGGCAGCATATGCTTATGTGTTATTTGGTGTTGCTCGTACTGAAGCCTTGTTGATGGCGAGTAATACTGTTATTATAGATCTGTCTGGGCTAGCATCGGTGCTTTTTGTTCATGTTTTCTTAGTCATGCTGCCCATTGAGATCTCGCTGCCTTTGCACCTACCTTGGGTGTAAGGGCAGCATCTTGCTTGATCTTTATTCCGTCGATTCAGTCTGTCATAGTTGTTCCTTGTTCTCCAAGGATTAGTTTAATATCCGCATGGTTAGGCCTCACAAACGGGTTGAACGATCCAGTAGTACGTAAGGATACGGTTTGCCAATTCGAGAGGAGTTGTTCCGGGAATTGACTCTACGTTGGTTTTTTGGCCTCCTCTAGGGTTAGTTTTCTGTTATCTTTCGTATCTACCAGGCTCAATTACGTGTGGGATGTTCCGTTTATGTGGTGAAAGCGTTAAACTGTCGTAGATCGATTTGACTTGTTTTGATAAAGCAAAACCCCATGTTATTGTAGATCCAGTGCAGATCCATGGGACCATCGGCTACCTGAGCCGATTCACAGGGAAACCTGAGAGCCGATCGAGGCTCGTATTTAATGTTTGCGTGTCTGCCATGCAGGAAACTAATCGAAGCAAACCATCACCTTCCTGATCAGGTATAGATCAGGTGGCACGCCCTCGCATCAGCCAGGACGTGTGCCGGAGTTTTGCGGGCCGTTGACCGAGGGACCAGGGCCCACCAGCAGTCCTGGGAGCCTCCCAGCTCTTCGTGTTGCTCGTCGCTGCTCGCCGGTGGGTTTTGACAGGCAACACATTCTGGCACGCCCGGTGGGACATTCAACAACATCTGCATCAACATCTGACGCTGCGATGGGGGACAGACCAGTCACGTACGACGATCTGTCTGATGAGCACAAGAAGAGGTATGATGATATCAAAGCTCTCTTCGAAGCCGATCTCCTCGGCTCTTTTGAGAGGACCCGTAAGCATGGCATCAGGTGGAAAGGGTTCTCACCCGAAGGCGCTCTCGATGAGGTGGATCTGTCTGTTCCTTCAGAGGATCGCACCAGAGCTCTGCGACAGGAAGTCAATTACATGGTGGCTCATTCTCTTTACCGCCATTCTGAGAGCCTGGTGAACGCTTTCGAGCGCGTCGCGGTTCGCGTGGTTCAGGAGATCATGAAACACCAGTACTCTCTGTCGGGGCCTACCCTAGGGACTCACCAGGGAGAAAGACCGCTCCAGACCAGGCCACAGCTACCATTCACGCTTGCAGCTCCGGAGCCACCGGGGTCACCGGCGTACGTCGTCTACAAGATTGGAGGTGATCCTGGCGATTACCAATTCCTGTTTGAACCACCTAAAGAAGTCCCACATGGATATGTGTGCACATACGTGCCGGACTGCAACAGCCTGACGCACACGAACCAGATCGCAACCACAGGGATTTCTGGGGCAGGTGTTTCTGGAGTAGGGATTTCGGGAGCAGGGATGTCCGGGATGGACGCTGATAAACAGGCGTGGCTAGCTAAATATGCCACCGGAACGAGTCATGAGAATTTAGCCCCTGCAGCTCAAACGATGGAGCAAATCAGTACCATATTGAGAGACCAGTTCGGCTTCGTGCCAAAGAGGAGAACAATCGGCTATTCCAAGCCGTACCCCAACGAGTATGATCTGATTCCGCTTCCACCCAAGTATCGGCTCCCTGAGTTCTCAAAATTTAATGGTTCAGAAGGGTCCAGCTCGATCAAGCACGTGAGCCGATATTTGGCACAGTTAGGCATGATTTCAGCATCAGATCAGTTACGCGTAAGGTTCTTTGCTCAATCTCTGACAGGACCAGCTTTTGGGTGGTACACCTCGTTGCCACCAGATTCGATCCGGACCTGGAAGCAGCTGGAAGAACAGTTCCATATTCAGTATCATTCAGAAGCTACTGAGGCTGGCATTGCCGATCTGGCGCAGGTGCGGCAGAAGCGGGGAGAAACGGTAGCCGAATATATTCAGCGTTTCAGGGCTGTCAAGAACCGATGTTATTCGGCTCGTTTAACTGAGAAAGAAGTGGTCGAGCTGGCCGTGTTGGGTCTCTTAGCACCGATCAAGGATCTGGCCTTCCAAGTAGAATACAATTCATTGGCACACATGGTCCAGAAACTGACAATGTATGAACAGCGCCACCCTGAGTTGTACCAAGACAAGTTCAAACGTCCGATAAGCCTGGTCGATGCAGAAGAAGAGGATCTTGTAGAAGACCAGGAGATAGCTGTGGCTGAATGGGCTCGGGGGGCAGATCCTGTGTCCTGCAAATGGGTGAAACAGCAAGGGCCTGCAAAAGGGTTCGACTTCGATGTAAGCAAAACTGAGCAGATATTCGATTTACTGCTGAAGGAAAAGCAGCTGAAGTTACCCGAAGGCCATAAAATCCCTACGGCGCAAGAGATGAACGGGAGACCATACTGCAAGTGGCATCACTCGTTCACCCACACCACCAATGATTGCAAAGAGCTACGTCGGCAGATCCAAACGGCGATAGAACAGGGCCGTCTGATCCTTGGGCAGTTCGCCATGAAAGTGGATACAAACCCGTTTCCTGGCATCAACATGGTAGAGCACAGCCACTCCACGAGGCGTCAGCTAGATTTCTCGTTCGATATTAACATGGCAGGGCCTGTGTACCACCATGGCAAGTATAAGGAGGAAAGCGGCCACTTCCGGGGCAAAGGAAAGGAAGAGGCCGGTCCACGCGACCGGCCCCGTTATGATGATAGGCGGTATATAACTGAGGAACAAGTGAGAAGCATGCGATATCAGAAGCCACACTCCACGCATCTCCTTAACAAGTATGAGTGTCAGTATGACCGACGTCGGCAGTACGACAGTGATGATGAAAGAGATCGTCGGACCGACGCCTACGATGGGAGATATCGTCGGCATGATAGATATGATGGAGGATATGAGCTCCGCGCTAGGGGAAGGTCAAACGAAAAGGAAGGCGTGGATAAACATTGGGATTGTCCTTTCTTCAAGTACTGTTGGGATGCGGGAATGAGCCGATTGCCTACAGTCGACAACTGCCCGGAATGTGGACAGCAGAAGGATTACACAGGTCCAGTTTCAGTGTTCAAGCGTCTAGGGCCTCTCCGGCCTCAGAACGGACAAGAGGAGTCATCTCGAGCAGAAGATCTCGAGGAGTCAGAGGATGAAGAAGACGATAGATATCACCGGCCAAGGTGGTGTCCCGATGGACTCAGACACTCCCAAAAGCGTAGAGTTCAGAGGCTACGTAGCTTGGAGGAAGCCGAAGCGTAGTACCTCCACACTTTAAGGAAAGCCCGGCCTGATCTGGCCGTGAAAATTCAGCGAACCTTGGAGACGGAGGCCCGTCCAAAAAAGAAAGAATGGCGCCCCAAACCAGTAAAAGCCGATGCGGAAACATCGGCTGGCACGAACATGGTGTTCATACTTCCGTCAGAGTTTTGCGCTCCAAGAACCGAAGAATTACCAGTGGCACAGTTTGACTGCGGCCCATGGCCGGTCATCTTTGAAAAACCACGGGAAAAAGGCTACAAACATCTGAAAGCCCTGTACCTGAGAGGTTATATCAATGGGCAGCCCGTCCGCAAGATGTTAGTTGACACCGGAGCGGCAGTCAATATAATGCCATACTCCATGCTGCGGCGTTTGGGACACTCCACTGCAGATCTGATCAAAACCAACGTCACGCTAAGCGACTTCAACGGCCAAGCTTCAGAAACGCAAGGCGTTCTGAACGTGGATCTGACCGTGGGTAGAAAAACCATCCCTACGTCGTTCTTCATTGTTGACAGCAAAAGCACCTACGCTGTCTTGCTGGGAAGGGATTGGATTCACGCTAACTGCTGCATTCCATCCACGATGCACCAATGCCTGATACAGTGGGATGGAGATGAAGTGGAGGTCATTCATGCAGATGATTCGGTCGAGATCTCACTAGCTGGCATGAATATTTGGGACGCAGAAGACCAAAAGCCGATCTCTGGAGTCAGTCTAGACAGCTGTGAGCGCATTGAAGCTACAAAAAATGGGGTGAGGCTGGTCTTATCCACTGGCCTGACAGAGTAGCAAAGCCCACGATTGTACATGGTAAGGCCGATCCCTGCGATCGGCCACAAAAAATAAAGAGCAGTGATCTTACGACAAGCATGTCATGTAGTCGTAGTAGGGAGGTTCCCTACCATTGTAGAGCACAAACAAGTTGTAAACCTTCCTTGAGTGATGCAATCAAAAAGGGGGCCGATTCCGGCAATCGGCCCAAATCATCTTTGTTATCCTCACCAAACTTTTGGCCTGTGTTCAGTATTGATTTGGCAGGTGACGGAAAGCTGGGGTATGGGTTTACATCCGCTGATGAGCTAGAAGAGATTGACATCGGTCCTGGGGATAAGCCACGACCGACATTTATCAGCAAAAAGTTAGATCCGAATCTGCGGGGTCCGATGATAGCTTTGTTGAAAGAATATCCAGATTGCTTTGCCTGGGACTATACAGAGATGCCCGGGTTAGACAGGAGCATCATTGAGCATCGGCTCCCGCTTAAAAAAGGGTTTCGGCCATTCCAGCAGCGAGCACGACAGATGAAGGCCGAAATTTTAGAGGAAGTCAAAAAGGAGATCGAGAAAATGTTGAAAGCTGGGTTCATCAGGCCATGCAGGTATGCTGAGTGGATTTCTAGTATCGTACCTGTAGAGAAAAAGGATGGCCGATGGCGTGTTGCCATAGATTTTCGGGATCTCAATAGAGCCACTCCAAAGGATGAATATCCGATGCCGGTAGCAGAGACATTGATCAACGCAGCTGCTGGTCATAAGGTCTTGAGCTTTATGGATGGCAATGCCGGTTACAATCAAATTTTTATGGCTCCAGAAGATATACACAAGACTGCATTCAGAGTCCCAGGTTCGGTGGGGTTGTTTGAATATGTAGTCATGACATTTGGACTGAAGAATGCCGGCGCCACATACCAAAGAGCCATGAATTACATTTTCCATGATCTGATCGGCAAGCTGGTGGAGATTTATATCGATGACGTGGTAGTCAAGTCTGCTTCAGTGCAAGGACACTTGGACGATCTGCGATGTGTCCTGGACCGAACCAGAAAATTCGGACTACGGATGAATCCAAAGAAGTGTGCCTTTGGTGTGACGGCCGGTCAGTTCTTGGGTTTCTTGGTCCATGAACGCGGAATCGAGATCGGCCTAAAAAGTCAGGAGGCAGTGCGAACAATGAAGCCACCTACCACGAAGAAAGAACTGTAGTGTCTCATCGGCAAGATCAACTTCGTCAGAAGGTTCATCTCCAATCTGTCCGGAAGAATAGAGCCGTTCATGGGACTGGTGAAAATTAAAACTGATGAGGAGTTCCGCTGGGGGACAGAACAACAACGAGCCTTCGACAAAATCAAAGAATATCTAACGAAGCCGCCAGTGTTGGTTCCGCCGCAGCAGGATAGGCCGTTCTACATTTACTTGTCGGTGGCTGACACGTCCATCGCCTCGGTGGTGGTACAAGTTTATGATGGTCTGGAGCGAGTTGTGTTTTACATCAGCAGAAGGATGCTGGATGCAGAGACGAGATATCCTGAGATCGAGAAGTTATGCCTCTGCCTATTTTTCACCTGCACCAAGCTGCGACACATCTTGCTGTCAGCAGAGATTATCATCATATGCAAATCAGATGTCATAAAACATATGCTGTCGGCCCCTGTGTTGAAAGGCCGACTCGGCAAATGGATGTTTACATTATCGGAATTTGATATCCGGTATCAACCCGCCAAAGCGGTTAAGGGACAGGCGTTGGCCGATCTTATTGCTGAACGAATCAACACTGATATAGCAGCACTGTCTGTACGTGCATGGGCTATGTTTTTCGATGGATCGGCTTGTGATGATGGTTGCGGCATCGGCGTTCTGCTCGTGTCGCCCCGGGGGGCAACATATTCTTTTTCCATCAGGCTATCTACCCCTTGCACCAACAATGTCGCTGAGTATGAGGCAATACGCAAGGGAATGGAGTTTCTCATTGAAGCCGGAGCAGAAGCAGTGGAACTTTTTGGAGACTCCAAATTGGTGATTTCCCAACTCACGGACGAATACAAGTGTGAGAGCGAGTTACTCTTCCCATTATGGTTGCAATGCCGTGAGCTGATGGCACAGTTCAGGTACTTAAACTTTAACTGGATCCCACGATCGCAGAATACCGAGGCAAATGATCTCGCACAAATGGCTTCAGGCTACAAGGACATAGCAGGTGGAACTGATGTTCAGGTACAGTTCCTGGAGACGGACGACTGGAGAGCCGATATTTTCAATTACTTGAAAGATTCGGCTCGGGGGGCACCTAAACGGATAAGGTACAAGGCCATGAAGTATGTGCTTATTGGGGATGACATGTTCTACAGGACTCTGGAAGGGCTATTGCTCAAATGTCTAGGGCCAGCCGAGGCAAATCGGCTTCTACACGAGGTACACGAAGGCGCCTGTGGAACTCACCAATCGGCTCACAAGATGAAATGGTTGATCAGGCGATCAGGGTTTTATTGGCCCACCATGCTTGAGGACTGTTTTAAGTACTATAAAGGGTGTCAAGCGTGTCAGAAATTCGGGAAGATTCAGATGGTACCTGCATCAGCGATGAACCCCATCATCAAGCCTTGGCCATTCCGAGGTTGGGGCATGGATATGATTGGCAAGATCAACCCTCCATCAAGCAAAGGCCACATGTGGATTTTGGCCATTACGGATTATTTCACTAAATGGGTGGAAGCCGTCCCTATGAAGTCAGTAAACTCGAAGGATGTTATCAATTTCGTGAAAGAACATGTCATTCATAGATTCGGGATTCCCCAAACTATCACGACCGATGGAGGTTCGGTCTTCATTTCTCACGAGTTTAGAGAGTTCTGCGAGGACGCGGGAATTAAGCTGATCCGATCATCTCCATATTATGCTCAAGCAAATGGCAAGCTGAAGCGTCCAATCAGAGCCTTATCAAGCTGATCAAGCGAAAAATCGACGAGCACCCTAGGCGTTGGCACGAGGTTTTGTCAGAAGCTTTGTGGGCTTATCGCATGTCATGTCATGGAGCGATAAAAACCTCGCCATACCATTTAGTCTATGGACAAGAAGCCGTATTGCCTTGGGAGATTACGGCTGGATCGAGACGTGTCACTTTTCAGAACGATCTAACAACTGAAGAATATGCAGCCCTGATGAGTGACAGTGTTGAGGATTTAACTGAACTTAGGCTGTGGTCGCTTGAGAAGATTAAAGAGAACAAAGCCAAGGTAGCTCGTGCATATAATAAGAAGGTGAGACCAAAAGAGTTCCACGTTGGGGATCTGGTATGGGAAGCTGTATTGCCATTGGGTACTAAGGATGCAGCATACGGTAAATGGTCTCCGAATTGGCACAGGCCATACAGGGTCGACCAAGTTTTAAGGGGCAACGCGTACATGCTTGAGGAGCTGGACGGTGTGAAATTCCCAGTGGCTGTCAACGGTCAGCATCTCAAGAAATATTTCCCAAGCATGTGGGATGATGGACAGTGAAACATGGGGGCCGATACATGAAATCGGCCAAATAAAAAGCCATCGACTCTCGAGGTTCAGACTGTTACGAGCAAGTGTCAGGTTACATGAATAAGCTACTGAAGGAATGCCTCGAAGGCATGGAGGGCGTCAGCACGGACACGATCCACCTCGGCGATCTCGGCTTCGTCATCATCGTCCTTGCCTGTTACTAGCTGCTTGCTCAGGGCACGTATTTCTGCCAGATCAGTCTTCAGTTGAGCTTTGAGGCCTTCTGCTTCGTCTTGGGAGCGGGCGATGAATACTTCCTTGTCATGAATGAGCTTTTTAGTCGCCCGGACCTTCTCTTCGAGATCTTCCAATTCCTTTTTTAAGGATGCAAGCTCGGTGGTGCTGACAGAGGTGTCAGTTTTGGCATCCAGAGACGCCTTTTTCTCATTAAGCCGCTGACATTTTGCTGCAATATCGGCCTTCAGTGGGAGTTGGGCGTGGCGTAGATTGATCCTCTCACGAGCCAATTTCACCCTTGACCCGTAGAAAGACAGAGTCACAACTGGCCAAAGCTTCACCTGCAATGCTACCGGGAGTTGGTCCTTGATTTCGTCAAGAACACTCTTCACCTCGTCAGAACCCTCGACCAACTTCTCGATTGGGGAGGACAGCAAGGCTTTGAGACGCTGGAATTGAGGTAGAACAGCGCTTGCTCGTGGTTCATCGTTGGCGACAGAGGGAGCTGGTTCGATGGATTCAGGGTCGAACGTCAGCAAGCCTGAGATATCACAACCCTGGCAGGCAGAAGTGGCGTCAGTATGCATCAAACAGGGAAGGATGAGTCGAAAGAAGCGAACATACCTCTCCTGAGATTAGGGGGAAAGCCGATGGCGAGACAATCGGCTCGTGTGTTGTTGCTGATGGCTTGGCCAGATTGGCAACCGTTTTATCTATACCTTCAGGGATTACTAGATCCAGGCTTGCGGAGGGCATCGACACTTCCCCGACTTTCCCACTAGGAGTGTCCTTCGTCTGCATGAAAGGTGCTTAGCCGATGTGAATAGCAATGAATCGGCATAAAAAGGGAGTGGTAAGAGTATGGAGGATAATTACTTTCGAAGCCTCCTGGCTCGAAGAAGAAGTTTGCAGTCCCTTGCGAGCCCTCTTGAGGCTCACAGCTTGCCCCGCCTCGACTGATGCTCGGGGGGCAACAGGTTCAGGGACAGGCCTTTTCCTGGAAGCCGATGGTGGCACATCTGGCTGGCTCGGTGTGGTGGTTCTCTCAGAGTCTGCTGAGCTTGAAGTCTCCTCGATTGGATTGTGTTTCCTCGCTGGAGGTGTCTTCGATGGAGACCTGTAAGAAAGGGAGAGTTGGTAAGCACAAGCATGTTTACAAAGATAAATGAGATCAACCAAGGCATGAATCAGCGTACGTGCGAGCTCTCTGGAGAAGGGCTCCGGCGCCTCAAAGTTTTTTTGGCCACTACCTTCCTCACCGCCGTTCTTGTTTTAGTTGGACTCGGGAGGCAGCTGACCCGGAAGTTGCTTGGCTCTTGGAAGCCGATTTTGGTGATATCGGCTGGTTCTGCATCACGACCTGTTTCAAAGGTGGCGAGTTTTTGCAGAAAAGGACCACAGGAGCTGGTGGGAGGAATTCGAAGGGGGAGCCATCCTCGTTAGTAGGTTCTGGACCATCTTGTTGCTGCAAGGAGACAGAGCAGGATATTAAAAGAATCGTCGTGAGCTGCATCAAGAAAATTTACAAGTAGCAGTACCTATTCTTCAGGGGATGTCATATTCAGCATCGAGCTGTTCCAGCAATGGTCCCAGAGCTCTCCTGAAGGCATGAGTCTTCCACATCGACCACCAGTTCTCAAAACCATCGGTTGATGAAGCGAAAGTGAGGTTGTTAGGAATTGGGATGGTCAGAGCATCGAAGAAAGAATAACACCTCTGACTGGTGAGAGGATCGGGCAGGTCAGCTCTGCTCTCTGTGAGGTGGTGGAGAAAGAAATGAGGAGGTACTTGCCCAAGGCCAAATTGCCGAGCTGCTACGACCGGCTGGTAGAACTCGTATCCAGGCTTGATTATTCTGTTGGATGTGCTCATGCCAACTGGGAGGAAGCAGGGACGGATCACGGTGGAGAATAGTTGCCGAGTGCTAGTGTCATCGGCAAAGTTGTCCAGCCTGAAGGAGATTGGATTTTCAAAATTTTCCGATTCCTCCGTGTAAGGAAAGAAGATAGGATTGTCCAGGCCTTGGAAGAAAATGCTGAACCACTTGGATGCTTCATGAGGGATCAGTTTACTACCTGGCAGGCTATACAGAGCTTGGCCGTAGCTGGTGCATCGGATCTGCTTCCCTTTGGCATCTGGAAAGGTGCAACTTGCCAAAAGGGGGAAGTTTGGGATATGGTTTTGAAAGTACAGCTGAGCCCATAGTTGAATAAACCACCAAGGACCTCCTGTTTTGACTGCTATGTGGGAGGATAGTTTGACAGACATCAACTGGAGATATCGATAGACTTCTCCAAGGAACAGTTTGCCGATGCCAAGTTGAGTGCCTCTGGCAAGTTCATAGGCCAAGGAGAGATAATTCTTGGTTGGGGCAAGGGAAGGGCCACAGAATATGAAATGTTCCAGCCAGAAATTGAGGAAGGCCGTGTGTTCTTTCTCTGTGACAGGGCCCTTAGTTTTCATGTGGCTTCGAAGATAAGCACCCCAGATCGTGCAATCTGTTTTGGAAGAAAGCTTGAAGGGGACTTTTGGCAGCATAAAAGCAGAGGGGCTGGGTGATGTGACGTCTAGGCCAGTAATCATCACCACGTCTAACAGAGTTGGTGTCATGGGGCCATGGCCGAACATGAAGCAGTTCAGAGCATCAGACCAGAAATAGCCGATGGTTTTTAGAAGATTTTCATGTTTCTCAAGGGGAGACAATGACAAAGTCAAGGCATCGGCTATTCCCGTGGTTTCCCATTGGGATTGGTAAGTTTTGGCTACCCTACTGTACCAAGAAACCCAATATTCGGGAGGATTAGGCCAGGCTCGTAAGCAGTCGGCCCAAGAATCCAAATCTAAGTTTTGGCTTACGAAGGGGATTCTGTTTGCCTCGCAAGAGATCAGATGGGCAGGACTAGATTCTGTACGGGGGCCAAGGCAGAGAGAATTTGGGAGAGAAGGATGCGGTAGCGGAATGTCTGAAACCTAAAATTTTAATGATGGGATAAAGCATTAATTCAGGTGTTTGCTATTAATTCTAGCACCGAGCTCGGATTGCGAGGAACAGTGAAGGATTACCTTCAGACCGGAGACCGTTGTGTTGGCGCTGGACGATTCCGCCATCTAATTTGCCGGCGGAGATGGATCTATGCGGTGGGGAATCTAGGGTTCGTGTCGCCGTAAGCCCGATTTGTTCAATGAGGCAATTGGAGATCTGAGTTAGCCTTTTTGAAGATGGTTGCAGGTTACCGTTGAAATTGGAAAGTGACCGCTCAGACTTGTCTAAATAAGCGACCGAGTTTGACCTTGCCAACGTTTGTGGGAAAAGCCGATGTGTTGCCATCGGCTCTTTGGGCTTTGACTTGGTTGATCATATCAAGCGTGGTATGGTGAAAGCCGATTCGTTACTATCGGTTTTTGGAACGTTGACCTATTTGACTATCGGCAAAATCAAATTGGGAAAAGCAAGCTTTGTTGATTCCAAAGACGGTTGTTTACAATGAAGCCGATTGCTTACAAAATGGAGATCTACTACTAGTACTACTACTAGTTCCTAATCTAGAAGGCGGCGTCGTCGTCGTCGCCGTTGCCATTGCCGCCGCCGTCTTCGCTGTCATCGGCGCTGCTGCCGGCGTAGTCCTCACCGCTGCTGCTGAAGTTGTCAGCGGGGGCCTCCTTGTCCTCGTCGTCGTCGTCGGTGTCCTCGCTGGACCCGGCGCGGAAGCGCTTCACCGGCGGATATTCGTCGGAGGAGGTGTCCTCCTCTGCTTCTTCCTCATCATCGGAAGAGCCGATGTCCTCGCCCCAGGACACGGCGTCGTCGGCGCTCTCCGCCTCTAGTTCCCTGTCGATGAGGAGTTGGAGGTCCTCCTCGCCGTCGGTCAGGGACTCGTCGTCCTCTGACTGGGCGGCGAAGTCCCAGTCTCTCTCGTCCCACCATTGTGGGGCGAGAGCTTTGTACGCCGCCATTGGCGGGTGCTCCGGCGTCGGTTCCCGGTTGACGGAGTCGGAGGATTGGAAGGAAAGGCCGGATGTGTTGGAGGAAGAAGAGGAGGCCATGGCGGAGGAAGAGGGTTTTTTGGCTATTGGAGAAGAATGAGGATGCAAATGGTTCGGATAGATTTAAATAAGGGGAATAGTGGAAGATGGTTCAATGCCATAGCGGTTTTCGAGAATGTGGTGCCAGAGTTGTCAAATCGTGTACTGCGGAGAAGTTGAGAAGGCGAGGCATCATGATGAGGAGGCGATATGACGGTTCTGCTCTGCAACGCGTGACCCGATGAAGAAAAAAAACAGAGTGGTTTTGGAATTATTATTGCCAAAACCAGGGGGGCATGTGTTATCGCCACATTTTGGCCAAATGAGGAGATGGGCCGTAATCAAGATGGGCTTGAAGGCTGGATCGGCCTTGCGCGTGGATTTGGGCTAATTGCCCGTGTATCTGTATGTTATGATAGATTACGTTTTGGTTTAAACAAGAGATAGAGTTGTTAGGTTTATTCCAAAGATAGAAAGTCTCCGGACTATAAATGTGTACCTAGGGTTATTGAGAAAGGAGGACGATCACGTTCACAACAAACACAATCTCGGCGCATCGCCACCCCTTGTTTCGAGGGTTTCTTTCAGGTAAGCGTCGTGCTGCCTAGATCGCATCTCGCGATCTAGGCAGCATCTGCTTATGTGTTATTTGGTGTTGCTCGTACTGAAGCCTTGTTGATGGCGAGTAATACTGTTATCATAGATCTGTTTGGGCTAGCATCGGTGCTTTTGGTTATGTTTGCTTAATCATGCTGCCCCTAGAGATCTCGCTGCCTTTGCATCTATTTTGGGTGTAAGGGCAGCATCTTGCTTGATCTTTATTCAGTCGATTCAATCTGTCATAGTTGTTCCTTGTTCTCCAAGGATTAGTTTGATATCCGCATGGTTAGGCCTCACAAACGGGTTGAACGATCCAGTAGTACGTAAGGATATGGTTTGCCAATTCGAGAGGAGTTGTTCCGGGAATTGACTCTACGTTGGTTTTTTGGCCTCCTCTAGGGTTAGTTTTCTGTTATCTTTCGTATCTACCAGGCTCAATTACGTGTGGGATGTTCCAATTATGTGGTGAAAGCGTTAAACTGTCGTAGATCGATTTGACTTGTATTGATAAAGCAAAACCCCATGTTATCGTAGATCCAATGCAGATCCATGGGACAATCGGCTACATGAGCCGATTCACAGGGAAACCTGAGAGCCGATCGAGGCTCGTATTTAATGTTTACGTGTCTGCCATGCAGGAAACTAATCGAAGCAATCCATCACCTTCCTGATCAGGTATAGGTCAGGTGGCACGCCCTTGCATCAGCCAGGACGTGTGCCGGAGTTTTGCGGGCCGTTGCCCGAGGGACCAGGGCCCACCAGCAGTTCTGGGAGCCTCCCGGCTCTTCGTGTTGCTCGTCGCTGCTCGCCGGTGGGTTTTGACAGGCAACAGTATGATCACTTGGAGGTCGTGCACCGACGCAATTTGAATTCCGTATGGAGATAGCATGCGCACGTCATTGCCGATAGCCGCGCCGCAGAATTTAATGGTGGGGTCCCCCAAGAAATCCCTGAGCAGCTGCGGCACATGATCGGCCCGACATAGTTGGAAGAGCAAAACCTCGGATGCCACCGAGAGTTGAAGGAGGGCGGCACGCTGATGAGGCTTATCGCGAGGGGTGGTGAACTCGCAGTCCAAGTCCACACATTTGACCGGTGCGGCATCGAGGAACCGCTCCTTGACAGCGTGGAGCCACTTCTCCACCGTTGATCACGGACGGTTTCCGTGATGGTGAATTCCATCCCTTCGGCGGTGAGATTATGCACACGCGTCGCCGGCTCCATTGAAATGAGAGGGAGAGGAGAGAGCTCGCCGCCGGTGATGGCTATGGTGTTTTTGAGGAGGCTATGGCGTTTTGGAGGAGATTAGGAGAGGATGAAGAATTGCTTATAGATACATATCCTTATATACTAGAGAGAGGGAAGAAGAAGAGGCTGGCCGGCGGTGTAATTAGCCCGCCGGCGATGAGGTCCCGATGCGTCATCGTTCAATTACCGAAGTGGTTAATGGCCACAGCGATTTCCCGAAGCGATCGGCGACCATGCATGCGTAACTGGCGCGCGCGGGAGCGGCGGTTCGTTTGAACTGCCCTTTAGTCCCAGCTCGTGAAGCAAACCGGGACTAAAGGGTGCCCTATAGTCCCGGTTTGCGCCATGAGACGGGACTAAAGGCCCAAAGGCATTAGTCCCGGCTGGTGGCTGAATCCGGGACCGAAGGGCCCATTTGAACCGGGACTAATGCCCCCTGGCCCACATTTTCAAACGAACCGGGACTGATGGACCCTTTAGCCGCGGACCAAACACGTTGGGGACTAATGGGGGCGAATGGAAGCCCTTTTTTCTACTAGTGTCGCCGCCACCACCTAAGTGCCACCCCACCAAACTTTCAGCCTAAAACCAGAAAAACAGAGCCCTCCCGTCGACGGGAACCACCCCTCCTCCATGGCCCAGAGGCCACATAATTGGGGCAGATCGGCAGCACCGACGGGAGGCGGCTGGGGAACCCTAATCGCCTCCTAATCGCCTCTCTCCTGGCGTACCGGTTTGGTCAGAATTAAACAATGTTTGCTTCGCAATGGTCCAATGTTCATGACTACCCGTCGACCATCATGTTATTTTCCACTCAAATGAATACTAATGTTTATATTGGACGGTGCCCACCGTACTATTGTTTAAGTAGACGATCGCCAAAGTAATTTCTCAGAAAAGCTACCGTCTCTTTGTGTTTGTCGGCCGATCAGCAGCAGGAGCATAGCTACCTCCGTTCGTTATTGCGCTGCGTATGCGTTGAGACGGAAGGCCGTTAAGCTGGAGTGGAGTTAGGATATATCTGTTCTGATAGTGGAAATTTCGCCGCGTTTACACCGCCATATATAATTAGTTGACGGCGATCGACGAGAACGGTTAACATCGACTAAAAATTCAAGCGATCGATGTGATGATTTTGATGGCTAGCTGGATTCTGTCGGGGCATCGTCGTGGAGATTTCGACCATATTGGGAAAACGATGAATGCTAGCTACACTAACTTGGTACCATAAAAAAGATAAAACCACGAGAGATCCAATGGGATGGTGTGCGTTTTGTGTGTGGTCGAGACTCGAGAGATGCTTCACGCGTGCGTGCGTGTGGACGATAAACACTACGTACGTGCTTACGATCTAGAGTTCTCGGAGGTTATGTCATGTGCAGGGCGTGGCTACACCCAACACTTAAGCCTGTGGTTGGCAACACATGCCTGACATGACATGGGATACTTTAATTTGTTCACGTAGGAGTCCTCTGGTTTGCTTATTTCGTGCCACCATAATAATTAATTAAAGTATTCCCTCCTTCCTAATTCATGTTCTGCATGCAATGTTTTGTTCAATGATATTTTTTTTTAAAAGAAGTGTGGTCAAGTATATAGAAAAATAGTAACATGTACAACACTAGGTGCATACAATATAAAGATATGTTGAATGCTGCTTCTAGAATTATTGAATTGATGTTGTAGATATTGATAATTTTATATACGTGAAGAAACTTTCTAAAGTTTGAATTTGACCAAAAAATACATCAAACCTATTTTTGAAGGAAGGAATATGCAGTATATTGAGAACTTGAGATACTAATCACTCCAGTCATCCAAGAGAAAGTCATACATTTTTACAAACTATGGAACAATTATATTCACTTTTGCGACTAATATGTGCTAAAGCCACACAACTAACACCATAAGGTGACACACTTTATTCTATGTTTTGTATTAGTTTCCGTAAGTTAGTCAAAAAAAATTCAAGTACTACGTCGTTAGCTCCTTGTCCAGTCTCCACTGCCTCGGCCAGTCCATTCATCCTACGCACGAACGATATTGTTTAGTACCTTATTGGGATAATTTAATCATGGGCAAGGATAATCTTAGAGGAGCTATTTTTCATCAATATTGTATGCACCATTCTTTCACATATTCGATATATAGATAATTCAGTGGATTCACTTTGCAGTACCATACTAAGAGCATCCCGCAGTTAGAAACTAACATGGGTATTGACCAGAACCCGGTGACGGATTATGTCTGTGACACACAGGGCGGATCCAGTGGGGGTGCCATGACACCCCCTCCAAAATATAAAAGCTCTCTACATAGTTTTATTTGGGCTAATTCTAAGTGTATATTAGGTGCAAACAAGCTAAATTGTCAAATATTTGTGGTCAAAACTCCAGACTAGTGAATCAACCAGTCCATTTTACGGCTAATGTGAAACATGATTAAAGATGTTTTAAGCTCGGCACCCCCACTGAAATTATCCTAGCCCCCCGCCACTACTGTGACGGGTTTTCATCAGGCATTAACCTGCCAAGATGCTTCCATATACACCAAAATTATGTTTGTGCTTTTACGGCAACTAATTTCTCTTGATCTTGTTTTAAAACTAAACCAGGCATGGACAAATTAGGGAACTCAAGTTTCAATTTCAATAAGAGAAAACTGGCTGGTTGATGTACATAGTCTAGCTTAGCTAATATTCCTAGCTAAAGCGAAAAGTGAACTTCTTAAGCCGGGAGTCCGACGTAGGCATATTATTGGATTCTCCTTCAGTGTCATTATTACTCATTAGCTAGCATGCTAGGGTGTTGCTTCCAAAGGGAACAGCTTATCAGGTGTATTGTATGATTAACAGCAAGTACAACAGACCCCCTTGGAACCAATCAGCTTCAAATCCTGGTTGTAAAACCTTAAAGGCCCTGCTGCAGTCGAATCATTTGTTAGTCTGATCTCACTGAGGAATCTGATGCTGCACTATACTCCACCAGTACTGAACAGCACTCGTGCACCGTGACAAAGGCGAGTACCACTAGTGGGGACAGGGCCTATAGTCCCCGGCCGGTAAGGGGCTTTAGTCCCGGTTCCCCAACCGAGACCAAACAGGCGGGACTAAAGGCCTAACCTTTAGTCCCGGTCCTGTTCCAAGCCGGGACCAAAAGAGCTCCACGTGGGCGCCTGGGAGAGCCCTCAGGGGCAGGCCCTTTAGTCCCGGGTCATAACACAGACCGGGACTAAAGATTTTCTGCAGATTTTGTTTATTTTAGCGTTTTAGGGTTTTAGGGTTTAGGTGTTCGGGGGATTAACGTGATGCCTCGTTTGGTGCCTTGTTTGGTGTTCGGGAATTAGTTTTTGTATAATTCTAAATATACATGTTTATGCATATATATAAGATTAACTTATTTTACAAGCGAGCATATATATACAATTATATGGAGATCAGAATTATCGGGACTAGAGCCCGTCTATTCGATTACATGGACCAACATCAGTAATGGCCCCTAGCTACACTAAATCGTCCTTTGTCGTCTATAGCTTCTGTCCTCAGAAAGGTCGCTAGCTCCTCTGCAACAGCAATCGCGCGTTGCTCTGGTAGGTACTTCTCCCGCATGGCCGTGTACTATATAAGAAGAGGAGATGAATATGAATATCAATCATGATAACAAAGAATGATGGGTAAAAATAGAGGTATGAATGTTTATTGCTTACGTCGTATCTGTAATCCTTGTGCTCAGAGGTAAACATGCGAATGGTCTCGCAAACATAGTATCCACATAGATGCGTCCCCCGTGGCTGCTGGTCGCACTTTACGAGAATAGAATATATATAATCAAAATAATAATCTAGCATCATAAATGTATTGAAAATAGAAGTATATCATACTACTACTTACCTGAGCCGCTCTAAAGGTCAGCTTCTCATGCTCGATACTGTCAGTCACGCACTTGAACCGCTTCCAAACCCTGCCCGACAAGGAAAATGATTTGCTAAGTTTTTCATTAATTGATATATCAGAAAATCATCGAAAGAGACCGATTGACATGGATATGCCCTTCGGGTACCCACGGATTAGTATACCGGGTCCGGCCCATTAAGGAAGTAGACAAGCACAAGGACTCGAAGATGACTTGGAGACGAAGAAGGAAGGCTCTAATCTGTATTCGACTAGGACTCTTGTAAAACTTTAGCCCGGTTGCATATATAAAGCCAGGCAAGGGCGCCCCTAGAGAACACAATCTCATAGACATCGAATATCATAGACACACAATATTAGAGATACGAGATAGATTAGACATAGACTAGATATAAAACTCCGCCTACGGCGTCACCATGTAAACACCATTGTGATCATATACTAGATTGCTAGCAGGATGTAGCGATCCTCCACCGAGGGGACGTGAACCTGGCTACATCGTGTGCCAATCTCGATCCCGGAGTCTCTAGTCGTTGCTCTTCCCCCGATCCTAAGTCCTTAATCTAGGACATTTGTCGAGTTAACCCCTCGTCAATTGGCGCCGACCGTGGGGATCGCGACGACTGGATTTTGTTATCCGGGCGGGATCCTTCAAGTTTTCATCGACAAGATCAGCAAATTTTGCAGCTGCCAACAGCAGCGGAACCAGATCATCGACAAGAAAAACAGAAGTCAACATCATCATCTTCAAATCACGTCTCGCCGGATCATCTTCTTCGGCGCGATCGCATCAGCATGCATCGGCTTCATCGGGCAGCTGGAGTACCTTGAAGCAATCAAGGAAAACAAAAATACTCTCAACTCGTCGTTCGTGATTGATTGGTTCAGAGATCCAAGGAAAAAGCCTACATCCGTCAAATTGAAGGAATCGCCTCGTTACCGAGAAAAAAGTTATTCATCGTAACGCTACGTCGCCACGGCACGAAGGTCAAATCTACTCGGACATACAAAGCGGCATATGGTCAGACCGAGATACATACAAGTCTAAGGAATTGTTGGGATCGGTCACGCACAAGAAGGAAAAGATCAAATCAATTACTACTAGCACCTCACGTGCAATCAGCATATGAATTTACCTCTCAAGAAGACACGTGAGATTCAAGAAGGAAAAAAGTATGTCCTTTGGAGTTAGCTCGTAGTACACGCATATGTATCATCAAATCAGCAGCAGTCTACAGCGCCAAGTTGCTAGACTATTTGGACAACTCGAAAAAAAAATCGACTACTCGCCGAGCTACTCGGACAATCCGAAGAAAAATATTTCGACTACTTCGTCTTCAAGATCGTCAACTGCGGCGTCGGCTGTACCTTGCCACACTCGGGGGCTCGTCGTCGCGCACTCGCGCAAACTATCGGCAACGCTCGGGGGCTCGTCGTCGCGCACTCGCGCAAACTATCGGCAACGCTCGGGGGCTCGACATCAACTCGCCCCGGAGTACGGAAAATCACCTTCAAGACCTGCGACTTCATCGACATCAGCAACGCGACAATCCCAACAATGCTCGGGGGCTCGACAACAACTTCGCCTCCGATCGTGGTTTTGATTCTACGACAACAACTCGACTACGTCATCGTCGACTACGGCCGCGCCGACCGCGGCGCACCCGGCAAAAGCTAAGTTTTCCTCTTCCAAGAGTCAATTATCATTTACTTTCGCCGCACCCGACACTCGGGGGTTCCGCCATGAAATATCATCATGCATATCATTGACTTCGAAAAATTGCGAAAGCCCTATTAGCTGGCGTTCCTTGTCGAATACTTGACAATTTAGTTTACAGTCGCATGAAGCTCGACTAACGGTTGGCAAGGCACAAAATCTTGGGGCGTCAGGCTAACGAAAAGGCTTAGCAAATATCTTCAAAAATGCGGCAAACGCACCACATTACGTCTGACCTGAGTAGCTGATCGAGCCGTGAAGTGCATCAGGCTAACGAAAGGGTCTTACGTACGAGCAACAAAATTGCACAAAAAACATCAAGTTTTTATTTTACATACTACATCATCATTACAACATCATCATTACAATATGCAAACACAATATTTCTTCGAGAGACAAAGTATTTCACAACTCTTCATATTTTCTGCAGGAGTCGTATTTCCTCAAATAATACAACTTGAGGCTATGATCGACTACAAGTATCCGACCATAGCCTCGGGGGCTACTCCCATCGGGAGCGCTGGTCGCGCACCCGATAGAAACACAATTTTGAGAGAAAGAATTCAACAAGAAAATAAGAAGAAATTGGAGCCTATGATCGACTACAAGTATCCGACCATAGCCTCGGGGGCTACTCCCATCGGGAGCGCTGGGCGCGCACCCGACGATGTTTTTTCATGAATAATGAAGCAAAGAAGGCGAAAGAAGATTTCGAAATCATCATTACTACCACCTGGAGGGAGTTTATATCAATCAAGGTTGAATAACCCAAAGATTTTTAGAATTAAAACAGTCAAACAAGGCTGCGACATATGATTCTCGAGTTGCGTCATCGCGACAAAACTCGAATGCCGTGATTGAAATATATCACGAAGGTAAGACCCCGGGATCCGTCCTGTGTGGCCCGGTATACGCACATGGATGCGCTCTGCTGGCATGTATCCATGTCTACGACGCGAAGAAAATCCTGGTGGACGCACTGGGTACCCTGAGAACCACTGGGACTCATTCTTTGTAAGTCCTAAATGCGGCAAAAGAATGGGTTTGACCGGTTTCCCGAATTCAAGTCCAAGGGAATTGAATTTGAAGTAGGTGGCAAGTATCTATTCCGGCAGTTAACTGACCTCTTGATCCGTCAGAGTTGTCAGGCTTGTTCATCAAAACCCCTTGCGAGACATTATAATAAAAGATAAGTCGAAAGACCAAGTCAAAGATTTGAAGATATGAAGAAGTCAAGTATTGATCAAATCGAAGATGAAGAATTACTTCAAGAAGAACGATGAAGAATTACTTCGAGAAGAACGATGAAGAAAATTTCGAGTCCATTGTCGGTGGCAAGCACCAGAAAATAAACTCGACATTTCACTCCCATCGGGAGAGCAGATTCAAGAACCCGAAGATTTCAGGAAGTCAAAGAATTGAACTCGAAGAATTGAAGAAGTCGAAGTTTGAAGAACTCGAAGAATTAAAGAAATCAGAGAATAGAAGAAGTCGAAGATATATGAAGAAATTGAAGTTTGAAGAAGTCAAAGATTGAAGATTTGAAGTTTGGAGACTCAACCCGAGTCTGCGACTCAAGTAGAGTCTCGGGGGCTACTGACATGGATATGCCCTTCGGGTACCCACGGATTAGTATACCGGGTGCGGCCCATTAAGGAAGTAGACAAGCACAAGGACTCGAAGATGACTTGGAGACGAAGAAGGAAGGCTCTAATCTGTATTCGACTAGGACTCTTGTAAAACCTTAGCCCGGTTCCATATATAAAGCCAGGCACGGGCACCCCTAGAGAACACAATCTCATAGACATCGAATATCATAGACACACAATATTAGAGATACGAGATAGATTAGACATAGACTAGATATAAAACTCCGCCTACGGCGGCACCATGTAAACACCATTGTGATCATATACTAGATTGCTAGCAGGATGTAGCGATCCTCAACCGAGGGGACGTGAACCTGGGTACATCGTGTGCCAATCTCGATCCCGGAGTCTCTAGTCGTTGCTCTTCCCCCGATCCTAAGTCCTTCATCTAGGACATTTGTCGAGTTAACCCCTCGTCAATTGGCGCCGACCGTGGGGATCGCGACGACTGGATTTTGTTATCCGGGCGGGATCCTTCAAGTTTTCATTGACAAGATCAGCAAATTTTGCAGCTGCCAACAGCAGCGGAACCAGATCAGCGACAAGAAAAACAGAAGTCAACATCATCATCTTCAAATCACGTCTCGCCGGATCATCTTCTTCGGCGCGATCGCATCAGCATGCATCGGCTTCATCGGGCAGCTGGAGTACCTTGAAGCAATCAAGGAAAACAAAAATACTCTCAACTCGTCGTTCGTGATTGATTGGTTCAGAGATCCAAGGAAAAAGCCTACATCCGTCAAAATGAAGGAATCGCCTCGTTACCGAGAAAAAAGTTATTCATCGTAACGCTACGTCGCCACGGCACGAAGGTCAAATCTACTCGGACATACAAAGCGGCAGATGGTCAGACCGAGATACATACAAGTCTAAGGAATTGTCGGGATCGGTCACGCACAAGAAGGAAAAGATCAAATCAATTACTACTAGCACCTCACGTGCAATCAGCATATGAATTTACCTCTCAAGAAGACACGTGAGATTCAAGAAGGAAAAAAGTATGTCCTTTGGAGTTAGCTCGTAGTACACGCATATGTATCATCAAATCAGCAGCAGTCTACAGCGCCAAGTTGCTAGACTATTTGGACAACTCGAAAAAAAAATCGACTACTCGCTGAGCTAGTCGGACAATCCGAAGAAAAATATTTCGACTACTTCGTCTTCAAGATCGTCAACTGCGGCGTCGGCTGTACCTTGCCACACTCGGGGGCTCGTCGTCGCGCACTCGCGCTCGGGGGCTCGTCGTCGCGCACTCGCGCAAACTATCGGCAACGCTCGGGGGCTCGACATCAACTCGCCCCGGAGTACGGAAAATCACCTTCAAGACCTGCGACTTCATCGACATCAGCAACGCGACAATCCCAACAATGCTCGGGGGCTCGACAACAACTTCGCCTCCGATCGTGGTTTTGATTCTACGACAACAACTCGACTACGTCATCGTCGACTACGGCCGCGCCGACCGCGGCGCACCCGGCAAAAGCTAAGTTTTCCTCTTCCAAGAGTCAATTATCATTTACTTTCGCCGCACCCGACACTCGGGGGTTCCGCCATGAAATATCATCATGCATATCATTGACTTCGAAAAATTGCGAAAGCCCTAGTAGCTGGCGTTCCTTGTCGAATACTTGACAATTTAGTTTACAGTCGCATGAAGCTCGACTAACGGTTGGCAAGGCACAAAATCTTGGGGCGTCAGGCTAACGAAAAGGCTTAGCAAATATCTTCAAAAATGCGGCAAACGCACCACATTACGTCTGACCTGAGTAGCTGATCGAGCCGTGAAGTGCATCAGGCTAACGAAAGGGTCTTACGTACGAGCAACAAAATTGCACAAAAAACATCAAGTTTTTATTTTACATACTACATCATCATTACAACATCATCATTACAATATGCAAACACAATATTTCTTCGAGAGACAAAGTATTTCACAACTCTTCATATTTTCTGCAGGAGTCGTATTTCCTCAAATAATACAACTTGAGGCTATGATCGACTACAAGTATCCGACCATAGCCTCGGGGGCTACTCCCATCGGGAGCGCTGGTCGCGCACCCGATAGAAACACAATTTTGAGAGAAAGAATTCAACAAGAAAATAAGAAGAAATTGGAGCCTATGATCGACTACAAGTATCCGACCATAGCCTCGGGGGCTACACCCATCGGGAGCGCTGGGCGCGCACCCGACGATGTTTTTTCATGAATAATGAAGCAAAGAAGGCGAAAGAAGATTTCGAAATCATCATTACTACCACCTGGAGGGAGTTTATATCAATCAAGGTTGAATAACCCAAAGATTTTTAGAATTGAAACAGTCAAACAAGGCTGCGACATATGATTCTCGAGTTGCGTCATCGCGACAAAACTCGAATGCCGTGATTGAAATATATCACGAAGGTAAGACCCCGGGATCCGTCCTGTGTGGCCCGGTATACGCACATGGATGCGCTCTGCTGGCATGTATCCGTGTCTACGACGCGAAGAAAATCCTGGTGGACGCACTGGGTACCCTGAGAACCACTGGGACTCATTTTTTGTAAGTCCTAAATGCGGCAAAAGAATGGGTTTGACCGGTTTCCCGAATTCAAGTCCAAGGGGATTGAATTTGAAGTAGGTGGCAAGTATCTATTCCGGCAGTTAACTGACCTCTTGATCCGTCAGAGTTGTCAGGCTTGTTCATCAAAACCCCTTGCGAGACATTATAATAAAAGATAAGTCGAAAGACCAAGTCAAAGATTTGAAGATATGAAGAAGTCAAGTATTGATCAAGTCGAAGATGAAGAATTACTTCAAGAAGAACGATGAAGAATTACTTCGAGAAGAACGATGAAGAAAATTTCGAGTCCATTGTCGGTGGCAAGCACCAGAAAATAAACTCGACATTTCACTCCCATCGGGAGAGCAGATTCAAGAACCCGAAGATTTCAGGAAGTCAAAGAATTGAACTCGAAGAATTGAAGAAGTCGAAGTTTGAAGAACTCGAAGAATTAAAGAAATCAGAGAATAGAAGAAGTCGAAGATATATGAAGAAATTGAAGTTTGAAGAAGTCAAAGATTGAAGATTTGAAGTTTGGAGACTCAACCCGAGTCTGCGACTCAAGTAGAGTCTCGGGGGCTACTGACATGGATATGCCCTTCGGGTACCCACGGATTAGTATACCGGGTGCGGCCCATTAAGGAAGTAGACAAGCACATGGATATGCTCTAATCTGTATTCGACTAGGACTCTTGTAAAACCTTAGCCCGGTTGCATATATAAAGCCAGGCAAGGGCGCCCCTAGAGAACACAATCTCATAGACATCGAATATCATAGACACACAATATTAGAGATACGAGATAGATTAGACATAGACTAGATATAAAACTCCGCCCACGGCGGCACCATGTAAACACCATTGTGATCATATACTAGATTGCTAGCAGGATATAGCGATCCTCCACCGAGGGGACGTGAACCTGGGTACATCGTGTGCCAATCTCGATCCCGGAGTCTCTAGTCGTTGCTCTTCCCCCGATCCTAAGTCCTTCATCTAGGACATTTGTCAAGTTAACCCCTCGTCACCGATAGAGCGCAAGAATGATTGAAATTACCCTTGGAGCATGTCCTGCAGGCTTTGGAACTGTTCCAAGGGTCTCGATAATGGGTCGAAGGCATCAACTCTTCCCTTATCAATTTGAATGTCCAACAGAATCCAGTGGTAGCTGCACATGTATATATATATGTGTCAGTAACTTATCAATTACACTTATAAGTGAATGGACACATGTAACACCGGCGAATTTAAAACAAATTCGAAGTGCCCGTTATGTATTCCATCACAATCCCAGAATCATTGTTGTGATATACATAACGTAGTTGATAACCAGTTCCAGCTATAAATGGTAAATAAAGGGATTACATAGGTGGTCGTACAGACCAAACCTTACAATTCATCAATATGCAGCGGAATAACACTTTGGGTCCATATTGTCAAGATTCAACCGCACAGGCAGAGCGGACAGTAGGAAACGAGCCTAATTCGCAAAGTCGTCACCGATTCCTTCCTTCTTGATTTTTCTCCTTCAAGTCTGGCCAAGTTAATAGCCAGGGACAGAGCCATGAGTACATTGCATGTACTCGCAAACCATCTTATAAATAAACGAATAGAGAATGCATATTTCATATAGTGGTCTAAGCTCTAGGTTCATTTGCATAAAGTAGAATTTCCTTTCAAAGATCTTTTATTTAAAATGGTAAGAAAACATTTAGCTCTTTATAAATCTCTAGATGGAATCCCCCAAATGTCAATTCTTTTGTTCACCAAGTCACCTCCATGGTCATCGAAATTCATTGTCAAGTCACCTTTCTCAATCATTTTCAAAGTAAAACCTGATAACGGCCAAGTACAACCAATCCAACCGTCCATGACCGCGGACGCGGCTATTCGAATAGTTTTACACTCTGCAGAGGTTGTACACTTTACCCACACCATCCGACTACTCATCATGTGGGCAACTTCCCTGCATAACGACATATGCCACGACAAGCAGCCAACCATTAATGTTTCACCTGCCCGCCTTAGCATAAACACTACCGCCTAGAGATGTACCCCCCAACACCGGGGTCCAAGAAGCTGTCCAGAGTGTGCAAAGTTCCCAGCCGCTTGACCCACCGGAATGCCACTAACCAAGGTAGAGTCCTACACCCGGTAGTCCATTTTCAATGAGGGCTCCTTGGCTTGTACCCCAACCACCTGAAGAGGAGGACAAGGCGAACCTAGGCCGCAGCCATCGGGTGCCCTGGAAGAGGAGTCCCTGGTCGGACTTCCCCTACATTTGTAGGGTCTACACTAAGGCAAAACAAACTACTCCACTAAGCCCCGTCCCATACCAGGGTAATGTGGTCGTACTGTATAGTTGGTCCAGTATGGTACCTCACACATTATCATTTTTGTCAAACCTTCATGTCACCTTCACCATGTCACCAGTTTGTAAATAGTTTTCAAAGTCACCCTTGGGTAAGGTTGCCCATCTCCAAGGTTTGTGTTGCAAAATCATCCTTGGGCAAGGTTGCCCCTTCCCAAGGTTTTCATTTCAAAATCTTCATGATCTTCATTGGGGTTCCCACCTAGTCATTTTCCATGAATGCCTTCAGCTTAAGCATGATCCTTATGAGGGCACAAGGATCTAGGTAGGTATATTGGATAGGCTTAGCTTGATGCTCTACTTAGCCTCCACTAAGAAAAGGGCTTCTCAAAGGTAGACTAAGTTTGATGCACTTGATGTCATCCACAAAAAAGAGTTGGATGCACTTTTTAAGAAAGACATCACTACTCATTTGTAACTTGGTAACAATTATTTTAGCATGCACTTTTATTTAAAAGCAAGTAAACATGCATTATAAAACTGGGTAATGGTATGATCAAAAGATGGCTTGCCTGGCTTGGCAATGTCATAGGCTTCTTCATCTTCATCTCGGGTTGTGTAGTCTCCATCACCATTGCTTGGTTGACTTCGGGATCCATTCTCCTTATTCTCGTTGTCGTCTAATCGTCGAAAATCAAGTAAGCATACAATCACCACACAATTCACAAACAACACCTATTCACTACAATAAGAATACTTGGGTAGGGGAAACGATCTAGGAAGTCTATGGGGAGTGGTTTCAAATATAATTGAGTTTCGATGGATGAGATTATTGAGTTGTTGTATTTAAGTAGGGTTTATTTATTTTGGATGATGAAAATATCTCCTGCAAGTCCTTATTGACCAAGGTCATGGACTAATGTAGATATTTAAGATTAGGGTTCAACCAAACTGGCGTCCATTCATTTTGATTTCCTTTGAATGCTTGAGGCAAGTTTTAAGTCCATCGATAGTTATCATTAACTATTGGAGTTTCAAATAGCTCCGGTAGGTTAAACCTTGACCAAGGTCAAGTAGCATAGATTAATATTTGAGATATTGGTTTAACCCAAATGGATTTATAAAATCTCTAGTTATAGTTTTCAACTACTCAAATTCCTAAGTCAAATAGGTTTGATTTGACCGTAAAACACAATAGTATTTGATTTACAAGTTACTATTTCAAAACTAATTAGATAAACAGATAAATATTTCAATTTATGAATTATGAGAATTGGATTCATATTTTTATGAATTTTATTTGATTTGTTATGAATTTTGCAAGGTTGCATAACTGCAAGTTTGTTATTTTTACCTAATTAAAAATATAAGTCTAAATGGGTTGAAAACACTACCACTGGATAGAGCATGTTCTAAATGGGTTGAAAACACTACCCACCGGATAGAGCATGTTCTAAATGTCCTAATTAAAAATATAAGTCTAAATGGGTTGAAAACACTACCACTGGATAGAGCATGTTCTAAATGGGTTGAAAACACTACCACTGGATAGAGCATGTTCTAAATGTCCTAATTAAAAATATAAGTCTAAATGGGTCTAAAAATATAAGTCTAAATGGGTTGAAAACACTACCCACCGGTCAGTACTTAAACCGAACCGGTATCGGGGGAGATCTTCTTTCCCAGCCCGACGAACACACGAGCGAGCTACTGGGAGGAGGGCGGCGCTAGGGGAGCTCACCGGCGGGGGTGCAGGGCGGCGGTGAGGGTGCAGGGCGGCGCCGAAGGTCCTTCTCGGCAACCTCTAGCAGGCGGCGTCGCGGAAGGGGGTCGGGAACGGCGGCGCTCCGCCGTGTACTGGGAGCTCCGGCGTCGAGCTCCTGGGCCACCGAGAGGGAGAGGGACGAAGTGAGGATGTCTAGGAGGCTTCTGGTGACGGCGTGGATCTTTTCAGGAAGAAAAGTGGCCCTTTTATAGGCGGGAGAGGGAGAGGAGCGGGGCGGCCGGCATGGTCGGGGCATGGTGGTCACGGACGTGTTCCCGTGGCCACAGTGGCTAAGGCTCGGCGTGGGCTTGCTCTGCGGCACTGGGGTGATGTCGGGAGCTCAGTGGCGCAGCAGGGTGACGAGGGGAGCAGTGGAGAGCAGTGCATCTGGAGGTGACCAGCGGAGACTTCCTCCGTCCTCTCCTTGTCGGGTCGTGGCACGGGCTAGGGCAGTGAATGGGATGAGGACAGTGAGGCGACGCTGTCACGGACTCGGGATGGAGTGGGCGTGCAGGTGAGGCCATGCCTCCACTGTTTGCAATAGTGCCTTTGACTTTGTTGAAATCTGCACACCAGGTGTTTGACGCAATGCCCGCAAGAGACAAAGTTTCAAAATTTGAAAAATTTCTAATTGGGTTCTGTTCAGTAGCAGATAGGGATCCTAGGCATATGCTGGTTAGGTCTAGAGCTAAGGGTTTGGTCGAAAAAGAAATAGATATTGGAAAGGTCTGTGTATAAGATTCAGACTTTGGCAGATGTTTGAGTGGGGTTCTAATTTGAATTTTTACTTGAACTTTCTAGGTCAAGTAAGTATGTAGTTTGGTCAAGCTCAACCAAGTGACCACACACTTAATTGATTTACATAATTCTTAATCTAAGTGACCAAAGTAGGGTAGTGGTTAACTTTTTCTAGATCAAACTTTTCTTTGCTTTTCTTTATTTCTTTTGTTTCTGGTTTCTTTAGCTCTTGTTGCTCTATTATGATGCTTGTGCTGGTTAGGTTTTGCTTAGCTAAACAATACACAACAATTTTTAACACACATGAAATCATAGAAAAACACTTATTCAAATACTATGCGTGCATGCAATATGAAGCGAAATTTTTTATCTTGGTCCAAAATTTGGCACTTGAATAAGAGGAGATAGATTACAAATTTTTGAGTTGTTACAATCTTCCCCCCTTAAAAAGAATCTCGTCCCGAGATTCATAAGTTAAGATTGAGATGGATTGAGAAATGAGATTACTAGATAAAAGATAGAGTGTGTATTAATTTGTATCAAGATGGAAAGATTGGGTACACCCGAAAGGTGATGTGGCCAGATGGGCCAAAACACATCTTCACCAATCACATTTTTAAAATCAAGAATGTTGGATTTAAACCATAGGCTTTCATTAAAATGGGTCTTGCAGATTACAGGTATCGTTCTCATTTTACAAAGAGATAAGCAAGACTACTAGCACCAACTAAGGATGTCTAAGGCCTCCTCTTGACTTGGGCTTCAAATGCTTGATCCAACCTGCTCTTATTGCTTTATTGCTAAGAGAAACTACCGGGTACTTGGTGGCTGATTCCTAATGATTGATCTCTTTTTCTTCTCTTCATGCCTTTGGGTTGGTGAGGTCACTTTCTGGTGTTCTGTAAGGCGGCTTCCTTCCCCTGCGAAAGTTTAGGCTATAGAGGCCTTTGACACTATCTTCAATAATGACACGGTTTCGAACTCTGCCCAGGTTGGTGTTGATAGGGTTGCCTCCTGAAGATGAAAGAACATTTGTAGGATCTTCAGAGCAACTGGGTTTGACACTTTCTTTGGTTATGACCGGATCTGGAGCGACCGGAGGTTCTGGAGCAGCGTTCAACTTTGTTGGGCACTCGTTGGAATAGTGCCCTTGGATTCCACACTTCCAACAGATGATGTTGGTCGTGTCGCCATGCTTGGGATAGGTATCCTTTGACAAGGTTCTTCCGGATCGTAGGTTTAGGTTATAGCATAGGTTAGAGGGTGCTGGAGGCTTACTTTCTTGACGTCTTATCCTCCTTTCTTTCTTCTTTTTGTTACGAGCTTTCTGTTGTTTTCTATGACTGTCATGCTCTTTGCTAGTCTTGACAACTTGAGCTGCTAGCTGAAAATGCTTTTTCTTGATCTTGGATATAGCTGTCACCAGGTGATTCATGGAGCAGTTTGCTGGAACATGAGTACTACTCTCACATAAGAAGCATGTGATGTCGCTTGAAGGGCATTCCCTGGTTGGATGCTTGATGTCGCAATTGGGACAGTTGCCAGTACATTGGCTGGATTGATGACCTTCTTCTCCACATCGGCTACAAGCCTTCATACTGAGGTGATCTAGGTTGGGAATACTTTTATTGGGACAGGGACGTTTTTCGTGGAGTGCTTCTCCACAATCATAACATAAGGGTTGAGTGCAAAAATCTCCTTGCTTCTTCTTCGGAATTAGGTTCAAGTGGGACCTCCTTTGGTATTCTTGGGCAATTCTATTGAGGTGAAACTCGAACTCCGAGTTGGCCTTTCCTTTGTTCGTACATAACTGAAATGGTGGATTGGAGAGCATGGGGTGCATCAGAGGGGTCAAGTCCTGCAGTAGATGAGAGGGAACATCTTTCAAAAGGTTTCTAACATGGGATTGGTATGGTTAGAGTTTAGTTTGGGTGAGAAAGACAAAAACATTTTTGAGCAAACGAGTTTTCGGAGTGGTTACTACATGTTGCCGAATGGCATATGAGCAACACCTCTCCAAATCAATCATTCAAACACACAAGGCACTAAGCACACTTAGTAATCGTGAGGTAAGGGCAGCTTAATGAAATCAACTGAGCATTTCCTATAAATCCTGTGGGTCAAAAGGTTGTTGGGTCTTCATCATTTCTATTCACACTTGATTTGTCTCTTGAAGTCTTTGTCTCATAGGGTTGACTCTTGTTGGAAGATTTCTGGATCAGATGAAGAGACTCTCTTTCGATGGTAGCGGTCGTAGTTGACATCCAAGGTTGAAGCCGTGAAAAATATTGAGTCCCTAATCTTTTCATCCAAAAGTCCTTCGGTCTTAGGTCGGTATATCGTCCATAGTATACATTTGAAGTGGATGAGGAATTGAGTAAAACAAATCTTTGAAAAGACTTTGTAATTAAAGAGGTAAATAAATTCTTTGTCAAAATCTCTTGAGAGTATAAGTTGAGAGTGTAAGATATTTGAAGTGAATAAGATGGGAGTATAAGTTGGGCTTTGGGTACCAAAGCAAATAAATTTCTCTTGTAGAAATAAGTTTTTGGTCAACATATCACTTTCTTAGCTAACGACCATGCTAACTAAGGTCTCCTAAGGTCATGATAGTCCTGATATCAAACTGGTGATATCAGAGATATCATTTTCTAACGACCATGCTAACTAGGGTTTCCTAGAGTCAGCCTAGGCTCTGATACCAACTTGTAACACCGGCGAATTTATAACAAATTCGAAGTGCCCGTTATGTATTCCATCACAATCCCAGAATCATTGTTGTGATATACATAACGTAGTTGATAACCAGTTCCAGCTATAAATGGTAAATAAAGGGATTACATAGGTGGTCGTACAGACCAAACCTTACAATTCATCAATATGCAGCGGAATAACACTTTGGGTCCATATTGTCAAGCTTCAACCGCACAGGCAGAGCGGACAGTAGGAAACAAGCCTAATTCGCAAAGTCGTCACCGATTCCTTCCTTCTTGATTTTTCTCCTTCAAGTCTGGCCAAGTTAATAGCCAGGGACAGAGCCATGAGTACATTGCATGTACTCGCAAACCATCTTATAAATAAACGAATAGAGAATGCATAGTTCATATAGTGGTCTAAGCTCTAGGTTCATTTGCATAAAGTAGAATTTCCTTTCAAAGATCTTTTATTTAAAATGGTAAGAAAACATTTAGCTCTTTATAAATCTCTAGATGGAATCCCCCAAATGTCAATTCTTTTGTTCACCAAGTCACCTCCATGGTCATCGAAATTCATTGTCAAGTCACCTTTCTCAATCATTTTCAAAGTAAAACCTGATAACGGCCAAGTACAACCAATCCAACCGTCCATGACCGCGGACGCGGCTATTCGAATAGTTTTACACTATGCAGAGGTTGTACACTTTACCCACACCATCCGACTACTCATCGTGTGGGCAACTTCCCTGCATAACGACATATGCCACGACAAGCAGCCAACCATTAATGTTTCACCTGCCCGCCTTAGCATAAACACTACCGCCTAGAGATGTACCCCCCAACACCGGGGTCCAAGAAGCTGTCCAGAGTGTGCAAAGTTCCCAGCCGCTTGACCCACCGGAATGCCACTAACCGAGGTAGAGTCCTACACCCGGTAGTCCATTTTCAATGAGGGCTCCTTGGCTTGTACCCCAACCACCTGAAGAGGAGGACAAGGCGAACCTAGGCCGCAGCCATCGGGTGCCCTGGAAGAGGAGTCCCTGGTCGGACTTCCCCTACATTTGTAGGGTCTACACTAAGGCGAAACAAACTACTCCACTAAGCCCCGTCCCATACCAGGGTAATGTGGTTGTACTGTATAGTTGGTCCAGTATGGTACCTCACACATTATCATTTTTGTCAAACCTTCATGTCACCTTCACCATGTCACCAGTTTGTAAATAGTTTTCAAAGTCACCCTTGGGTAAGGTTGCCCATCTCCAAGGTTTGTGTTGCAAAATCATCCTTGGGCAAGGTTGCCCCTTCCCAAGGTTTTCATTTCAAAATCTTCATGATCTTCATTGGGGTTCCCACCTAGTCATTTTCCATGAATGCCTTCAGCTCAAGCATGATCCTTATGAGGGCACAAGGATCTAGGTAGGTATATTGGATAGGCTTAGCTTGATGCTCTACTTAGCCTCCACTAAGAAAAGGGCTTCTCAAAGGTAGACTAAGTTTGATGCACTTGATGTCATCCACAAAAAAGAGTTGGATGCACTTTTTAAGAAAGACATCACTACTCATTTGCAACTTGGTAACAATTATTTTAGCATGCACTTTTATTTAAAAGCAAGTAAACATGCATTATAAAACTGGGTAATGGTATGATCAAAAGATGGCTTGCCTGGCTTGGCAATGTCATAGGCTTTTTCATCTTCATCTCGGGTTGTGTAGTCTCCATCACCATTGCTTGGTTGACTTCGGGATCCATTCTCCTTATTCTCGTTGTCGTCTAATCGTCGAAAATCAAGTAAGCATACAATCACCACACAATTCACAAACAACACATATTCACTACAATAAGAATACTTGGGTAGGGGAAACGATCTAGGAAGTCTATGGGGAGTGGTTTCAAAGATAATTGAGTTTCGATGGATGAGATTATTGAGTTGTTGTATTTAAGTAGGGTTTATTTATTTTGGATGATGAAAATATCTCCTGCAAGTCCTTATTGACCAAGGTCATGGACTAATGTAGATATTTAAGATTAGGGTTCAACCAAAGTGGCGTCCATTCATTTTGATTTCCTTTGAATGCTTGAGGCAAGTTTGAAGTCCATCGATAGTTATCATTAACTATTGGAGTTTCAAATAGCTCTGGTAGGTTAAACCTTGACCAAGGTCAAGTAGCATAGATTAATATTTGAGATATTGGTTTAACCCAAATGGATTTATAAAATCTCTAGTTATAGTTTTCAACTACTCAAATTCCTAAGTCAAATAGGTTTGATTTGACCGTAAAATACAATAGTATTTGATTTACAAGTTACTATTTCAAAACTAATTAGATAAACAGATAAATATTTCAATTTATGAATTATGAGAATTGGATTCATATTTTTATGAATTTTATTTGATTTGTTATGAATTTTGCAAGGTTGCATAACTGCAAGTTTGTTATTTTTACCTAATTAAAAATATAAGTCTAAATGGGTTGAAAACACTACCACTGGATAGAGCATGTTCTAAGCTTTCCAAAAAGTATTTATTTGCTAGATTTGAATTTGTACAACTCTAGGAATTTTAGTTTGAAGTTGCAGCAATTATACAAATACTAAAAGGTTTCTCCCAAAAAAATATATTAACAGACTGGAACTAATATGGGCCGGGGAGCCGAGTCGGGCCGGCCCAGCTAGGAATCCCGGGTGCGCGCTAAAAAAAGAAATGGCCTGACCGGTGGGGCCCACCGGTCAGCACTTAAACCGAACCGGTATCGGGGGAGATCTTCTTTCCCAGCCCGACGAACACACGAGCGAGCTACTGGGAGGAGGGCGGCGCTAGGGGAGCTCACCGGCGGGGGTGCAGGGCGGCGGCGAGGGTGCAGGGCGGCGCCGAAGGTCCTTCTCGACCACCTCCAGCAGGCGGCGTCGCGGAAGGGGGTCGGGAACGGCGGCGCTCCGCCGTGTACTGGGAGCTCCGGCGTCGAGCTCCTGGGCCACCGAGAGGGAGAGGGACGAAGTGAGGATGTCTGGGAGGCTTCTGGTGACGGCGTGGATCTTTTCAGGAAGAAAAGTGGCCCTTTTATAGGCGGGAGAGGGAGAGGAGCGGGGCGGCCGGCATGGTCGGGGCATGGTGGTCACGGACGTGTTCCCGTGGCCACAGTGGCTAAGGCTCGGCGTGGGCTTGCTCTGCGGCACCGGGGTGATGTCGGGAGCTCAGTGGCGCAGCAGGGTGATGAGGGGAGCAGTGGAGAGCAGTGCATCTGGAGGTGACCAGCGGAGGCTTCCTCCGTCCTCTCATTGTCGGGTCGTGGCACGGGTTAGGGCAGTGAATGGGATGAGGACAGTGAGGCGACGCTGGCACGGACTCGGGATGGAGTGGGCGTGCAGGTGAGGCCATGCCTCCACTGTTTGCAATAGTGCCTTTGACTTTGTTGAAATCTGCACACCAGGTGTTTGACGCAATGCCCGCAAGAGACAAAGTTTCAAAATTTGAAAAATTTCTAATTGGGTTCTGTTCAGTAGCAGATAGGGATCCTAGGCATATGCTGGTTAGGTCTAGAGCTAAGGGTTTGGGCGAAAAAGAAATAGATGTTGGAAAGGTCTGTGTATAAGATTCAGACTTTGGCAGATGTTTGAGTGGGGTTCTAATTTGAATTTTTGTTTGAACTTTCTAGGTCAAGTAAGTATGTAGTTTGGTCAAGCTCAACCAAGTGACCACACACTTAATTGATGTACATAATTCTTAATCTAAGTGACCAAAGTAGGGTAGTGGTTAACTTTTTCTAGATCAAACTTTTCTTTGCTTTTCTTTATTTCTTTTGTTTCTGGTTTCTTTAGCTCTTGTTGCTCTATTATGATGCTTGTGCTGGTTAGGTTTTGCTTAGCTAAACAATACACAACAATTTTTAACACACATGAAATCATAGAAAAACACTTATTCAAATACTATGCGTGCATGCAATATGAAGCGAAATTTTTTATCTTGGTCCAAAATTTGGCACTTGAATAAGAGGAGATAGATTACAAATTTTTGAGTTGTTACAACACAACAGAGTAAGACCCTCACCTGAAGTTGTATGGAAATAGTATGTGGTCACAGAAATTTTGATCTGTTAGAAACCTTAGAAGGTTTTCCTCCGTCTCCTTGGGTTTATCAGTTAGCGTCGTTATATGTATTTTATCTGGGTCAATAAACCCAATATTTAGGATGTTCCTACTTTTACATTCCAGAATCTTCATTCTGCATAATAGAGTACAAGTCAGAACGGAACAAGTTATATGTAGACAATGAATTGAAATAACTGAACAAGTTATATGTAGACAACGAATTGAAAAACTTACAGACAATAGCAACTCATAAGCGATTTGTCGAGGGCGTCGGCATTGTACATCTGGAAGAGTTCATCAAAGTCGATATGGATGTCTTCGGGACGGCCGTAGTACTCCCGTGGGACACGCTCCACGATCATTGTTCTCCCATTCTTTGCTTCACTTAAGTACCATGTATGCAAGTAACGCATATTTGTTGGGAGATCATCAAACTTATCTTTGCTGACCAAAGGCGCTCCCATGACAAACTGTGGCTTAGGGGCTACCACATCCTTGGGTAACCTGTCGTCTTGGGAAGCCAGAACGTCTTCAACACTTATACCCCATTCAGCCGCCCACTTCTTTGCTAATTCCAAATCTTGCCCCTGCACCAGAGAGGGAACATTCTCGGGTAACACCCTGAGGGGTGGGATCGACTGTTTGGCCTATTGTCCAAGCTGAGGAACGTCTGATCTTTTTTTGCTTGTAGTTGAACTTGATTTGCTCCCACTTGCACTTGAACGTGATCTGCTCTTTTTCCCTTTCTTCTGCAATGTGCGTGTATAGTCGTTAGGCTTATGGTGTAAGTCATACTGTGATGGAAGGGTCGTGAAGTATTTTGCATATGCTATTTGCTTCTCGGTGTATTCCGGGCGGGGCTCGGGTTCCTTCTTTTTCATCTGCGCATCATAATGTTCCTTTGCTATCCTGGCGTTTTCCTCGTCGGTACGATCATAAGGTCTGATTGGAAGATTAGCATGAGGTACCTTTGGGAGGGGCGACAGTTTGCGCTTTGGGGAGCTCCGTCGCTTAGAACTCAACGACGGAGCGTTCTTGCTGGCACGCTTCCGCTTAGTATCCTTAGCGGGCGGCGGCGGAGACGGCCGACCCAAGTCCGGCGGTGGTGATCGAGATGGACTCGTGTTGTGGTGGCCGTCGTCATGTGGAGGGCTTGGAGGTGATGGAGGTGTAGGTGACCTGCGACGACTCGGAGGCGGTGTTGCCCTTGGGGCCGAGCCTGGAAGCTTGATGTAGTTCTTGTCCCATAGGATGACTCCACCCAGTACTTCTCCGAGTGTCCTCTCATCTTCGGGTCTAGCTATGTCGAGCTCCATATCATGAAACCCCGACACGATTTCATCCACCCCGACTTTAGCATAGCCAGCTGGAATCTCACGGCCATGCCAGCATACATCAGGGCCAGAAGGTAAAGCTTGTCCGACGGCCACCTTCATGGATATGTTCTTGATTCTCTGATGGAGTTCACATGATGTTGACTCCTTGATTCCATCCACGGGGTAGCCGGGACCGCCCTCTATCATTCTTCGTGCATCGTCGGTCGGGGCCTCAGATTCAGCCACGCTGCTTTTCCGCTTAGATGGGGCGCCGGTAATATCGAGTGCAGGATCTTCCTAACGCACTACTCCTCTAAGCTCGTCAATCTGCTTCTGTTGCTCGTTAAGCCTGGCAAGCAACTGGTTGAACTTGTCATTCTCCTCATCCTGATGTCGCTTCTTTGCTCTCGCTCGGCTTCTGTAAGTGTCTTGGTCTCTGGCAAACCCAAGCCACCACAGGTAAGAAGGACCGAAGCCTCGCGTTCATCCTCCATGTTCGTCATTGCCGAGGACCAGTGTGAGCAAATCTTTCTCTCTATTTGGAGTGAACTGTCTTTTTCCCTCTTTAATTTCTTTCACTATCTTTTTCCAATTCTCCCTGGGTATCCTAAGACCGTCACTGCAGATAAGGTCCCCTGTTTCTTCGTCGTACGAACCACCATGCGCAAGGAACCAATTTCTTGCTCTCAATTCCCACTCATCACGGATGGGTTCAGGTATGATGCCTTTAGCTAGCATATCTTGCTCTTTCTTATCCCACTTTGGGATGGCAGTCTCATAGCCCCTGGCCCCAGCGTGTGGTGATATTTCTTCTTGTCGGCATTTTTCTTGTTCTTTTCTGATAATGCCTTGGCATCTTCTGACTGCTTGTACTCCTGAAATGCCTTCCAGTGATTCGCCTGCTTGGCTAGATACCCCTCGAATACTGGCACTTTCTTTGTCTTCAGATAGTTTTTCCATAGCTTCTTCTTCCAGCTACGGAACAGTTCGGCCATCTTCTTTAGAGTCCACTGCTTGACTTTGGCCCTCAGTTTTTTTGCGGCGTCTTCATTCTCACATTCTGGCAGGTTGAAATGTGACATGAGATCATTCCAAAGATTATCTTTGTACCTGTCGGCGACATAGTCACTATCGGCTGCCCCTTTGCGCTTGTTCCACTCCCGAACGCTGATCGGGACGTGATCCCTAACGAGAACTCCGCATTGCTTCTTGAATGTGTCAGCAGCATTCTTAGGAAGCTTGGGTTCGCCCGTAGGCAATATCACCTCAAAGGTGTAATGCGTCCGTGCATCCAACTTTTTAGTCGGGCCTCGTTTCGTAGCTTTGCTCGATGTGGAGGCCTAAGAGGGAGAAACATTCGTCAAATTAATATATATGTATACAATATAGAGCTATCTCCAATATTTTTCACATATTACAAGTGATTGCCGAACTTCATATGTATACCTCGCCGGACTTTGTTATTTCTCCACCGGCTTCTCCATCAGTGGAGCTATCCCCTTCTCCGTCATTGGAGCTATCTCCTGCCCCGTCGACTTCATCTTCGTGTCGGTCGACCTCCATTCCATCTCCGGCGGGGTTCAGATACGACGACGGAGATTCAGCTGGTTAAACATCGGGGGCGTCTTTGATTATATCTTCGAGAAGTTCTTCCTCTTCGAGGTTCCTGCTATGTGGATCCATAGTTTCTGCAAAAAACCGACTTTTATATGGAATAATAACTAATAAAAATAACCTTACTTATTTTCTAACTACTAACCCTAACTAATAACAAAACAAATTAAGTACTAACCCTAACAATTTTTTAACTACTAACCCTAACTAATTCTATTTTTTCTAACTCTATTTTTTCTAACTCTATTTCTATTCTATTTTTTTCTAACTTATTTCTATTTGCTATTTCTATTCTATTTTTTCTAACTCTATTTGCTATTTCTATTTCACAATTCTATGTAACAAATAAAATTCCTAACAATTTTATCTAACAAATTACACACTAACAAATAATAAATTCTAAAAAAACCTAACCTAACAATTCTATCTAAAAATTCCTAACAATTCTATCTAACAAATAACAAAATTTTAAAAAAACCTAACCTAACCTAACAAATTAACAGTTAACAAAAAAAAAACTTAATATCTAACAAAAAATCTAACTTAACAAAAAATCTAACTAGCTAGCTAACAAATAAACTAATAATATAATAAACTAACTACAAAAAAATACTAACAATTTATGATGCTAGATTCTAACACTAACAAAAAATCTAACTTAACAAAAAATCTAACTAGCTAAATTCTAACACTAACTAAATATATATAATTATATTTTTATTTGCAAACTACCCTAACCCTAAATTCTAACACTAACAAAAAATCTAACTAGCTAAATTCTAACACTAACAAAAAATCTAACTTAACAAAAATTCTATTTCTATTTGCAAACTACCCTAACCCTAAATTCTAACACTAACTAAATATATATAATTATATTTTTTCTAATTACCTAAAGGGGGGCGTCGGCAGGCCGGCGGCGAGCTCGGGCGGTGAGCCGGCCGGGGTGGGCGCGACGGCGGGGAGTGGCGCCGGGGCGGGCGCGCGCGGCGGCGGGGAGTGGCCGGGGCGGGCGCGGCGGCAATCGAGAGGGCGACCGCAATGTTGCAGAGAACCTCTCCTCGCGCGCGTCGATCTACAGAATGGCGAAGTGTTGGTGGAAGAAGGGGGGCTTATATACCCCCCCCCCTTTAGTCCCGGCTCGGGGCTTCAATCGGGACTAAAGGGGGGCCTTTAGTCCCGGTTGAAGCCCCGAGCCGGGACTAAAGGGTTTTGGGGGCGGTTCCAGTTCGCGCCCGAGCCCCCCCCCCCCTTTAGTCCCGGCTGGTGGCTCCAGCCGGGACTAAAGCTGCAATAAATGCGCGCCAGTTCTGAATTTTTTCAGATTTCATTTCAAAACTATTTTATTTGAAATTTGAATTGAATAACTTCTGTATAGTTTAGAATTTGACAAAACTATGAAAATGAAAAGTGTTTGAAATTGAATAACTAATTCAAAACTATTTTGTATTTTCAAAATTAATTATTTTAACTATCCAAACTATTAACTATTTTGCCATTTTCAATTAAAACTATATTGATTAATATTCTTTTTGTATATTTTAGAATCTGATAAAACTATGAATATGAAAAGTGTTTGAAATTTAATAACTAATTCAAAACTATTTTCTATTTTCAAAATTAATTATTTTAACTATCCAAACTATTAACTATTTTGCCATTTTCAATTAAAACTATATTGATTAATATTCTTTTTGTATATTTTAGAATCTGATAAAACAATGAATATGAAAAGTGTTTGAAATTTAATAACTAATTCAAAACTATTTTCTATTTTCAAAATTAATTATTTTAACTATCCAAACTATTAACTATTTTGCCATTTTCAATTAAAACTATATTGATTAATATTCTTTTTGTATATTTTAGAATCTGATAAAACTATGAATATGAAAAGTGTTTGAAATTTAATAACTAATTCAAAACTATTTTCTATTTTCAAAATTAATTATTTTAACTATCCAAACTATTAACTATTTTGTCATTTTCAATTAAAACTATATTGATTAATATTCTTTTTGTATATTTTAGAATCGGATAAAACTATGAATATGAAAAGTGTTTGAAATTTAATAACTAATTCAAAACTATTTTCTATTTTCAAAATTAAATATTTTAACTATCCAAACTATTAACTATTTTGCCATTTTCAATTAAAACTATATTGATTAATATTCTTTTTGTATATTTTAGAATCTGATAAAACTATGAATATGAAAAGTGTTTGAAATTGAATAACTAATTCAAAACTATTTTCTATTTTCAAAATTAATTATTTTAACTATCCAAACTATTAACTAGTTTGCCATTTTTCCGAGGCGGAGCTTCCGAAGATGCCGTAGGGCGTGAGCACCAACGACATCTTCGAGAAGCTCCGCCACGGGAGGTTTCCCAATCCTTTCCGCCATGGGAGCCGATAGCGGCTGCTGCGACGGTGGCGGCGAGCAGTAGTACACCGTCACTGGCGGCGGCACCAGCAGGGGTTGCCCGTACGTTGCCTGGAGTGGGAACGACGGAAGCCCCACCGTTAAGCCTCCATTGGCGCAGCAGCTGCCGACGCAAGCAACAGGCCACCCGTACGCTGGGGGGAGCGGATGTGGAGGCTGTGGGTACAAGAACTGCGAGGCGAAGAAATCAGGATTGGGTATAGCGGCGGCAGGGGTAGGGGAGAGGTAGTAGCCCGCCGGGAGGAGTGCCATCGGAACAAAAGGTGAGGCAACGGGGTTGAGGCGGGAGACGGCGGCCATTGCTTTCGTTTTGGCTTTGAGGGGAGGCGCTTTAGGAAAACGCAGCACGGTGTGTATAAAGAGCAGGACGGGAAAAGAACTAGTGAGCCGGCTTTTTTTCTAAAGAGCGGTGATGACCGATCCATACCATTCTTCACATCCAGCCATCCATGTAACCGTGTCTGTCGTAGCCATGGAGAATCTTCATCATGCATTACATAAAAGGTTTAATACATTATTACATTATTGCACCAACATTCCTATCTATTATTTCTGTTTTCTTCTGGGTCGTAGCCATGGAGAATCTTCATCATTCAGTAGGATGCTTGGGTCAGTTTTCACTTTGAAGGGCGGAATTTCATGAAACTTATTATAATCTACTGACATGTCTGTCTTGTCATCTACTCCCACGATGTTTCTTTTCCCTGAAAGAACTATGTGGCGCTTTGGCTCATCGGACGGTGTCTTCTTTTGCTGATTTCTTTTTCTCGTTTTTGTAGACATGTCCTTCACATAGAAAACCTGAGCGACATCGTTGGCTAGGACGAATGGTTCGTCCATGTACGCAAGATTGTTGAGATCCACTGTTGTCATGCCGTACTTTTGGTCTACAACTACCCCGCCTCCTGTCAGCTTTACCCATTTGCACCGAAACAAAGGGATCTTGAAAGTAGGTCCATAGTTAAGTTCCCATATCTCCGCTATGTACCCGTAATATGTTTCCAAATAGTGCCCATTCTCGTCTGTTGCATCAAAGCGGACACCACTATTTTGGTTGGTGCTCTTTTTATCTTGGGCAACCGTGTAAAATGTATTCCCATTTTTCTCGTACCCTTGGAAAGTACATATAGTCGAAGATGGTGGCCTGGCCAAACAGTACAGCTGATCTCCAACGGTGTCGTCATTCATGAGATGTGTCTGCAACCAACTGTCGAAAGTCTTCTCGTGTTCCCCTTTAATCCAAGAGTCAGTCTTCCCCGGGTTTTTGGAGCGTAGAATATTCTTGTGTCTCACGATATACGGAGCCACCACGGTGGAATTGTGTAGAACTGTGTAGTGTGCTTGAGAGAAAGAATGCCCGTCCATACATACTTTTGCTTTCCTTCCTAGTGTGCCTTTTCCTGTCAGCCTACCCTCATACCGAGATTCAGGAACACCAATCGGCTTAAGGTCAGGAAGAAAGTCCACACAAAACTCAATGACCTCCTCTATTCCATAGCCCTTGGAGATGCTTCCTTCTGGCCTAGCACGGTTACGAACATATTTCTTTAAGACTCCCATGAACCTCTTGAAGGGGAACATATTGTGTAGAAACATAGGACCGAGAATTCTAATCTCTTCGACTAGGTGAACTAGGAGGTGTGTCATTATATTGAAAAAGGATGGCGGGAACAACAACTCGAAGCTGACCAGACATTGGACCACATCAATCTGTAACTCTGATAGACTTTCTCGATCGATTACCTTCTGAGAAATTGCATTGAGGAATGCACATACCTTCACAATTGCCAGGCGAACATTTTCTGGTAGAATTCCCCTCAATGCAACCGGAAGCAATTGCGTCATAAGCACGTGGCAGACATGAGACTTTAGGTTTTGGAATTTTTTGCCTTTCATATTTACGATTCCCTTTATATTCGACGAGAAGCCAGTTGGGACCTTGATACTGAAAAGGACTTCAAAGAAGATTTCCTTCTCTTCCTTGGTAAGAGCATAGCTGGCACGCCCTTGAAACTGCCCTGGATGCATGCCATCTCTTCCTTTATGACGTTCCTGGTCCTCCCGTGCTTCCGGTGTATCTTTTGACTTCCCATACAAGCCCAGGAAGCCTAGAATATTCACGCAGAGATTCTTCGTCAGGTGCATCACGTCGATTGCGGAGCGGACCTCATGGACTTCCCAATAGGGTAGCTCCCAAAATATAGATTTCTTCTTCCACATGGGTACGCGCTTATCAGGGCCGTTAGGAACAGGTTGGCTGCCAGGACCCTTTCCAAAGATTACTTTTAAATCTTTGACCATATCAAATACTTCAGCACCAGTACGGATGACAGGCTTCCCCCGGGGTTCTGCCTTGCCATTGAAATGCTTGCCTTTTTTCTTTAAGGGATGCTTGGGTGGAAGAAAACGACGATTGTACGGGTACACATTCTTCCTACATTTGTCCAGATATATACTTTATGTCTGATCCAAACAGTGCGTGCATGCATTGTATCCTTTGTTTGACTGTCCTGAAATGTTACTAAGAGCAGGCCAATCATTGATGGTTACGAAAAGCAACGCTCGAAGGTCAAATTCCTCTTGTTTGTGCTCGTCCCACACACGTACACCTGGTTCGGCCCACAGCTGTAAAAGTTCATCAACTAATGGCCTTAGGTACACATCAATGTCGTTGCCGGGTTGCTTTGGACCTTGGATAAGCACTGGCACCATAATGAACTTCCGCTTCATGCACAACCAAGGAGGAAGGTTGTAGATACATAGAGTAAAGGGCCAGGTGCTGTGACTGCAACTCTGCTCCCCAAAAGGATTCATGCCATCTGTACTTAGACCAAACCATAAGTTCCTTGCGTCACCTGCAAATCTCGGGAACTCTCTCTCGATTTTTCTCCACTGTCGACCATCAGCGGGGTGCCTCAACTTATCATCTTTCATACTATCTTCCATGTGCCATCGCAACAACTTCGCATGATCTTTATTTCTGAACAGACGTTTCAACCGTGGTATTATAGGAGCATACCGCATCACCTTGGCAGGAACCCTCTTCCTGGGTGGCTCGCCCTCAATATCACCAGGGTCATCTTTTCTGATCTTATACCGCAATGCAGTGCATACCGGGCATTTATCCATATTCTCGTACTTCTCACCGCGGTAGAGGATACAGTCATTAGGGCATGCATGTATCTTCTGCACGTCTAATCCTAGAGGGCAGACAAGCTTCTTTGCTTCGTACGTGCTGGCGGGCAATTCGTTCTTTCTTGGAAGCATCTTCTTCATCAGTACCAGCAACTTTTCGAATGACGAGTCAGTCACACCGGTCTCTGCCTTCCACTTCAGCAATTCCAGTGTGCTACCCAGCTTCTTCTGGCCATCTTCACAAGTTGGGTACAATAATTTGTTGTGGTCCTGTAACATCAGCTCGAACTGCAACCTCTCCTTTTCTGTGTCGCAGCCTCGCCGTACATCAGAAATGGCCCGGCCAAGATCATCAGCGGGCTCATCTGGTTCCCGTTCTTCACCCTGATCTTCTTCGTCATTGTCTTCCATTGCGGTATTAGCATACTCAGGGAACATAGATCGGTAGTTGTCATCATCGTTCTCTTCTTCTTCATCGTCGTCTTCCATCATAACCCCTCTTTCTCCGTGCTTGGTCCAAACATTATAGCCCGATATAAAACCGGACCGAAGCAGGTGGCTCTGAATGACTCTTGAGGAAGTGTAATCCTTCTCATTCCGACATTCAACACATGGACAAAACATATAGCCACCACCATGCTTGTTCGTATCGGCCGCATCTCGAAAAGAATGCACGCCTTCTCTGTAAGCGGTTGTGCGTCGATCACCGTACATCCATGGATGGCTCATCTGCGTTATACGACAATATATCAAACACAATCACGATCCTAAAAATTAGTGCCGCACGGTCTAAATGAGGAAATATAGTTGCTAACCTTTTAGAATAAGTGGAAATAAAGAGGAAGAGGTTTAAGCGTGGCTCGGGCATCTCATATCGTAGTTGTGTTCGGTGAACTGAAGCGGCATCGCTCTAACACACATTTCAACAAACACCTCTAGTGCATCCAAGAAAAATGGAGAGCTAGCACACACCCACACTCTTCCATCCAAGAAAAATGCAAGGAAGAGGGGAGAGAGGGGCTGCGACCATATATATAGGCAGAGGACTTTAGTCCCGGTTTGAGACACAAACCGGGACTAAAGGAGGCGCACATGCGGGCTGCACACCGCATAGCCCTTTAGTCCCGGTTTGTGTGTCTCAAACCAGGACTAAAGGCTCGTTACGAGCCGGGACCAAAGCCTCCTGGGCGGCTAGACGATTTTGGGGCGACGTGGCCGGGCCTTTAGTCCTGGCCCAGATGGAGGCCGGGACTAAAGGGTCCAGGCCAAAGGCCCGTCTTCCATCCAAGGGAAATGCATGTACCGATCCAACATTGTACAAGTGTACATACATGGTCTGGCTCTCTGAAGTCTGACCTGGCTGCATGCAGGCCTGCGCATGCATATATTAGACACACTTGGCGCGGGCACATGCAGAGAGGGGTGGGCAGGAGGCTGTAGGTTTGGCATCTACACATAAGCACGTAGGGGTATGCATTTATGGATGCCAAGCATCGACTGTCGTGCTAGCGTGTCGACATATCAGATGCTATCATATTGCAGTCCGACTGGTGGAGGTTGAAAGTTTCGAGAGATCGAATCGATCATGCATGGGCTCATATCGCCATGCCACAACCATCAGCAATTCAGCATGGAACACAGAGTGTATATATATATGCTCGATTAGAGATATCGATCATGACTGAAATTACATGTGTGGAAGCATCGTAGCTGAAAGAAAACCAAGTTGTGATAACGTCTAGTTATCTAGTTATCTTTATTTGGAATTACGAGCTCTGGGCTAGCTTAGACTAGTCACAATGAGAGTATCATAGCTATTATAATGCAAGTCATATTGGTAAAAATCTGATGTGGCGCAATAATTAATGAAGAGACGGGTGACAGTGATATCATAATATGATACCAAAACTTGAAAATCTACTAGCAAATACATCATGTACATATATTTATCTTGAGATTCAATAAAACATTAAATATAATATAACTATGATACTACTATATGATGCAATGCATTGTAGGGGTGATATCATATAGTAATATCATATCCATAATATTAGTATATGATACTATGCATTGTGACTAGTCTTAGAATTAGGTTAGTGCTTAGTTTTTTTTAGATAAAGGGTTAGTGCTTAGTATTCTTTATCATTGGATTTGCATCCTGCATATGGGCTTTAATTAAGGTTAACTAAGATGTTTCAATTCGAAGCGGTGTTGCAACTTGTCATCTTGCTCTTGGTCGCAACTCTACACGCACCCCGGTTGACGACCATGCTTGCATCCGACGTGGTCTTGGCCAAACTGTAAGTGAACGCGTGATGAGAAAATCTTCATCTTACGGGTTCACTCTCAAGTCGCACCAGTCTGGCCGATTCGGTGTGGCTAGGGTTCCTACTTTTCCATTCGTGCTAGCTAGCTAGGTGGGTAACTGAACAGTAGGGCAATAACCGCCACGCCAAACCAACAACCAGTACAACTTGTAGTAGACTCATAACCGGAAAAGCTAGCTACTGTACTTGGGGAACTTCCATGAACTCACGGTTCTGCATGTTGCTCGATCGATCCAAGCTGACCTGTTGCGTGTTGCTCTGCCACAAACACACCGAGGAGATTTATTTTTGTACCGTCTCTCCGAGTTAACTTTGACAGGTTAAACAGCAGAGGCAGAGATGGATGACGAAGGACACGACCCATCGCAGACTGCCTTTTTACGTAGTGCATGTGCTGCGTGATTGACAATTCGAGGCAGACCTGCCGGCTGTTCGGCCCGCAAGCCCCCACCCCGGACCCAGACGTCCCGCCTCTGTTGGCACACCCGGGCAGCAGCTACCTGCACAGAATTTTTGACAGGACAGACCACCTAGCTTAATGAAATGCTAAAAATGACTATCTGTAAAAAAAATTATCAAAAAGATCAGTTGTGGATGGCGGCACGTCTTGCCAAGTGACACGTGGACATGCCGCCACCGGCCGAGGCGGCATGTACGCGATGGACAGCAACATGCCGCCTCGACCGGTGGCGCCGTGTTCACGTGTCACTTGGCGAGACATACCGCCACCAATGACTGGTCCTTTTTGACAAACTTTTTAGCAGGTGGTTCTTTTTAGCATTTCACGAGGCTAAGTGGTCTTTTCTATCAAAAATTCACTTGCACACGTACATTCAGAAGAAGCAAGGTATAGCCATCTTAACTGGTGGTGAGGGCTTGTTAATTTTACCCATCTCCCTGCACCTTGCATATACGCACGGGACACCAAAATGGCATGTGCATCTATAGCCATCCCCCTATACGACGTCTGGCAGCACCCCCCTCCCCCGGCACAAATTTATTCAAACTTGATGAGTTTTTACAAATTTAAACAAGATACGATAAAACGTAAACTAAATACTAGATCTACCAGCCCAAGCGGTGGTAGAAGCCAGTGTAGTCGTTATCGCTCGTTGGGTTGTCCTTCGAGGGATGGCTGTTGCCCTCACCGTCGTTGCTCTGCCACTACCTCCTCGTCGACGAATTAGCCAAGGCAGCACACGCTCTCCTTCGCCGCTTTGGCCTTTGGCTAGGCCAACGCGAAATCCCAAGTCGTCGGTGGGATGTCGTTGAAGGAGATGCGCTCGGCCATCCTCTGGTTGTCGTTGGGTCCCCGTCGAAGTGCTCCGCCATGGCGTTGAGCCGAGGAGATTGGTGGTTGGTGGGCGGAGAGGCGAGTGGATTATGAGTGGCAACGTCGAGGCGATGTCTACATGAAGGGGCGGGAAGGGGAGGCAGGAAAACATGGGACGACGTGCAATGGCGTGCAATAACGCCGCCAAGTGCCTCTCAGTGGAATGCGTCGACTGCTCGCCTCTTGGTGGAATGCGTCGACTGCGCGCATGAGACAAGACGTTGGAGGTGAAGCAAGTTGTCACTGAAGGTGTGGGTCTGGTAGCGTCGAATGGAAAAAATAAGCCACGCCTGATAAAACTAGTTATAGAATACTAGCTGTGCGAGATTTTCTCTAACAATATCCAGAAACCCATCTAGAGCTATCAGTCGGTCAGCTGGAGATGCTCTTAGAGCGTGCTCTCTGGAGTGAGAGACGAAGTAATATACACTATCTTCCACATGGGGAGTGAAATGTATCTACAGTCCTCAAAGTTGATGGTTGTGTCTAAAACAGTCCTTAAACTCAGGAATTGCCTTATTATAGTACTCTAACTTATTCTGGATGTCTACAGTCCAAAATACGAATGCACACCTTATATTGCTGATGTGGCAACGAATTCTTTGTGATATGGACCTACCAGGTGCAAGTTAAACACCCGGTTGTATATATATTTCAATATCTGCATGCATATAGTTATGTAGGTTCATGTGAAATTCCCTGTGTCCATGTGCTACACTGAGTTCGATTATAATGTTCAAGTTGGCGCAGCATATACACGGTCCTGTTGTTATTTTATTATTAAGAAGTGATGGTGGGGTTTAGTGTGACATATTCATCTGAAAATAGCTATTGGAACTAGGTGGACTCTTAAAAAAAATACAATTTCAAAATTGAAATAAAATTTTCCATGTACCTATTATCTTGATACTACTTGTGGAAAGTTTTAAGAAACAATACAATTGTATGTGGCCTGCAAAAAATGACAAAGTGTCCAAAAGCACTATAATAATTGGATTTTTATTGTTCAAAGAAATGCAAATTCTCATTTGGTCTTTTTTCTATAGGCCACATACAATCGTGTTTTGACTTAAAAATTTACATGAATACATATCAAGATAATATGTATATTCATGAATTATTTCAATTTTCTAAATTTTTAAAATAGTATATTTTTTACAGTTTTTTAAAAGGGTTTCACCAAATAATTCGGATAGGATATTCATCAAATAATAATAATTGTATGTATGGTATGTAACTTTAGATCCGTTGACAGCGTTAAGCCATTTAGGGGATGTGGTGGGCCAATCTTGAACGTCATTATGGGCCCAATTGATTGACGCGTGGACACTATATTGCAAACCTTTGTATTTTGAACCGTACGTGGACATTCAGAACGAGTTGGAGGACTGAAATAAGACAAATTTTGAGTTTGAGGATTGTTTTAGATATAGCCATCAACTTCTAGGACCGTAGATGCATTTCTCTCCACATGGGCTTGGATCATTGACGCCACCACGTCCCGATCGAGACGATAAGACCGCCGATGGGTCTAACTACTCTTCTCCGGCGCCCTAGCTAGGCCATGATCGCCAAAAGTCCTTCTATAATATGTACTCCTTCTACCGTCCAAAAACTGCCCTATTTGCCTACTAGGTACGTGGACAGGTATCTTGCCGCGCATTGACCAAGATTCTCCTCTCCTCGGCCGGAATATTCTGGCTGAAAAGGAGACACCACTAGTGGAAAAAGGGTCTTTGGTCCAGCACCCAAATGTCATCTGTCCCGGTTTGGCTTGTCAATGGGGATCAATGACAGACATTGGTCTCGGTTCGTGCCGTTTGGGAAGCTGAGAATAACTTATGTGGATACTATGTCTGTGAGTTCATTCGCCAGACGACCAAAGAGAAGGGCGCAGACCGAAACTTCAAAAAACTTAAAGTACGATAAACAATAATCTCAACTTTATTTTATTACCATCAACTATGTTTAGTTTCATTCATATATATTGATCCCCTTCTTTAAATTAGATCGAACGGATGCGGAACGGTCTTCTACCACGGGAACGCGTGCAAGCAATTCAAGAGGAAATTGCCGGATTCTTATTAGAACAAATCATAGATCCGAAAGGAGAATACTATTACCCGGTTCATTTAGAAGAAAGTGTAAAAAAGAAGATGTAAAATCAAATTTGTGTGAGTTACCGTTTGTAATAGCGACCAAGCACGACGGATGAGACGGTGAATATTAATAATATATTCATGACCATGATGTGTAATATACATATATATAATGTGGTTCCTTCATTATTGCTATATATATATAGCACCATTAAATTGATAATACACACCAAATAAAACCCTAATCCCTAAATGGAAAAAAAAACAAAAAAACTCTGAGATCAACGATCCCGGTTCGTGCTACGAACCGGGACCATTGATCCAGGGGGATCGCCCCTGCAGCGCGTCCACGTGGAGACCTATCGGTCCTGGTTTGTGCTGGAACCGGGACCGGCATTGGTCCCGAGTAATGGATTCTGGTTCAGCAACCGGGACCAATGGCCCAAATGAACCGAGACCATACACACTTTTTTCACCGGTGCACACTGCCCACGCTACCAGATTCTATTGGTGGCTTGATGCGTGCATGCATGGGTTGTGTCAGCTCACATGCAGCTGAGCTGTGTGCGCTTGCTTAACTCCTTCGGCATATATGCATGCATGCATCCGCTATGTCGTTTCATCTCTCATATATCGTTGGAGGTTTGGAGCTCGCCGTGCTTCTCCCTTCGTTCGTCCAAGGAGGACAGCTTATTTTTCGTCTTAGGCAAAAGAGCTTCGTGCTACATTGTGCATTACCCTTTTCACGCATAGGCTGGACAAATTCAGGGACTCTTTGGTGACTTGTAGGATTTCGAAAACATAGAGATAGGAAAAACATGTGATTTTTTTCCGATAAAGAGCGTTTTATTAATTAAAAGATTTAAGCATACAGCAGGAGAAACACGTGATTACATGTCCAAAAACTAAGAACTTTCAAAACACGGGAATCTTACAAAACAAGGTGTTTGGTTTGTATAAAACTGAAAACTTAGAAAGCATAATTTATCAAGTTTCAACAAATTCTTAGTCTTATTCAAGACTTCTGCATTGTTCTTTGTGCATAGATAGAAATGTAAAAATAAGTTTGACTGGATTGTAGAACTTCTTTGTTTCTTTCTATTGGACCTCACAACTAATGAGAAAATAATCCATTTTCACTACGCATGCCTAAGCCTGGAGACACACTCTACTTCAACATGAGATGACTCCGCCCTTGGTTCGCAATAAGTTTTAATAAATTTTCTCGAAACATTGTAAATCTAGGTTGGAACTTTGTGGCGCATCTGTTTGAGCTATTGATATATATGATCGACTACTTCATGAAGATAACTCATAAATCACAACACGGGAACAAATATTCCTAAGGGAAAATTGCCGCCAAGAAAAAAAAGGGAAATTTGCGTGAATATATTGTTTCCTAGTTGGCTGATAGAATTAGTTGTTAACCATAGCTTGACCAAAATCTAATATTTGTCTATTGCAAGGTCGACATATATTACTCACACAGGAGCTAGGTACTTCGTATGTTTGGTGGACAACATGTGCCCTATGATCCAAAGGATTGACAACATGTGCCCTATGATCCAAAGGATTTAGGTGCCTCCGATCTCTTCCTATCATTTGTGGAACTCTTATATGGCGTCCATGAATAGTTTATCTTCAATGAGTATTTCTATCAAAGACTTTATCCCGCAGAATAAGAAGTCCCAACTCAAGGTTGTCAATCACAACTCCTTGCCTTTGTGCCTTCTGGCAACAAAAATTAAAAGGTCACTATGTCCCTTCACCTGCTTCATCATGTTTTTCTGCAGACTCCCTAGATGCCTCCATCAATTTAATGGTGGGGATGGTGGACGAGAGGAAGTGGCCTGACTCGTCGGGGGATTTATAGGAGAGCTGGTTGACTCGTTTGTTTTTTCCAACAAGTGCGTGTCAGCGAAGGTGAACCAATAGGTTGCACACCGTGGCCATGAATAAATTAAATGGACTGAACTGAAATGGAACACATTAAACTCAAGGAAATAGAATGGGTTTTGCATGGTAATTTCTGGTGTGGCAATCGGAGATGTAGAGCGCTTGCATGTCGAGAGAAATAGGGTAGTGGGTGGTTCCTATTTAGATATAGAAGATTTGTGTTACCGGTGGTCAAAATATTTGTCTCAATGCATTTTGGATTTTGTTGCACGAGTGCTTGTCTCTTTTATCATCATTTTAATTCGTTCCTAGGTGCTATTTTTTGTTTCAATTGGTTAAAAAGTCCCTTCCACTTGTAGTTTTGCTTTGTTGCATAGTGCTGCCCTTTTTTGTCTCCATGGAATAACGATTTGTGTGGCAAGCTACTGTTCCTCTTGCGGATTTATTTGGTTCCTCGAGTGCTAATTTTTTTCCAATTGGTCAAAAAAGTTGTTTCCACTTATAGTTGTGATTTGTTGAATAGTGCATATTGTTTCATATTTAATCCAAATTTGTCTAGATGTAGTAATTTGTTCCGTAGGCGCCAATTGGTTATTTCATTTAGTACATTAGTCTGTTTTGTAATCATGATTTCTTTCAATGTATTAAACCTTTATTTCACTTGCTATTAACTTGTCTAGCTGTCTTTTTGCATAGTTTTTGCAAAGCAGTACACAAATATTTGCCCATGTTTCATATACATTATACTACCATTTTGCATAGAGCTAAGCCTAGCCTTAAGGAAGGCATGCAATCCTGGCTAGATACTTTATGAATTCTCACATGTATTAGACCCATTTTAAATATTCCCCCCTTTATATAAAATGAAAAATGACACAGTATGGATCTTTCTTTACTGTATTTATGTCAGAAAATACATTATAACCTTTAACAATGGTAGTTCACAGTTAGTAGATGGCATGCATCACTTGAAATTATTACCTATTCGTTTGGAGATTTTGTAGTACATTTTATGGTTCACCGCTTAAGTTTGTTAGCTTGTGAAGAAAAATTTAGTTGCTATTTCATTTCAAATACTCGTGCTTGTATGGTTAGTTCAGTAGAAAAGATAATTTATTATCCATGTTGGTTGGCAAGTTCGTTCTACTCCCCCGATCGAAAATAACTATTGGCAATTTTGTACTAACTTAATCGAAAACAAAACGGTGTGCACGTGGGTACCTACACCCCCCCCCCCCCCCGTCAACTTTAGATTCAAAATGTATTAATCTATTTTAGCTTGGTTTTCTAGTAGAACACGAAATACTGCTGTGTAAAAGTGGTTTCAAATTTTTTATATAATTTTTTTGGGTCAAAGTCAACCCCAAAAACAAAAAGTCAACGAAAATATATTTATGAGTTGACTTTGATGAAAATCAAATCAAATCAAAATTCTGAAACCACTTTTGTACACCAGAATCTCGTGCTCTACTAGGAAAACAAACTAAAAATGGGTTAATATGTCTTGAAAAAAATTTGAAAGGGGGTGTGTACGTACCCACGTGAGTACCGAATCCACTCTCCTAACTTAATACAAAATTTGTACTAAGTCACCGACACTTATTTTCGATTAAAGGGAGTATCATTTTTACGCTCGGTCAGTTTCAACACGTCCGAGTCGATTACATTTTCTGAATGATGCAAAAATGGAAACAAATAGCTACCTAAATATATATATATATATATATAACTGGGCTTTAAAACTCGTTATCATCCAACCAGGTTGATTTTGATGCCCGAGAGGCAGGGAGACAGGAGGGGACCCTGCTAAAGTAAACCTATTTGACACTCTTTTGCATCGGTGTACAGGTCGAACGGAACCCTGTCATGTCCTTCCACTGTTCTTTTTAAACGGGTTGGCCTTTTCTGGTTTTAGGACAATTCTGGAACTTTCTGGTTTGAGTTTTCACTGGTTATTTCAGTTTCGTTTTTCTCGGTCAGTTTTCCTGTTTTTTCCTGATTTCATTATCATTTTTATTTCTAGGTTTTTTATTTTTATTTTTGTGATCTTTATTTTTTCTCAAAATTTGAACATTTTAAAATTTGAAAAATATTAAAATTTAAGCATTTTAGAAATGACAAAATTTTTGATTTTTTTTCAAATTCGTAAACCATTCTTCAAATATGAAAATTTTCTAAACTTGATCCAATTTTAAAGATTGTTAATGGGATTTTTTTCATAATGTAAACATTTATCGATTTTGGAGCTTAATTTTTCAACATTTTCAAGATCGAAACATTTTCAAAGATAACAAATATTTTTCATGTCTAAACATTTTTATTTCACCAAGTATTTGAAATTTAACAGGAAAAAGCGAACAGAGAAAACGGACAGTTCACAAGCTGGGGCGAGATAATTAGGCCAGGCCCAGTCAGGATGATGCTTCAGGCATCTTCGCCGTAGCGGACGCCTAGAGCATAAAATAGAGGCACCTCTTGAATAGCCCAGGTTAACACTGGCCAAGAAAACCAAATTGGGCCAGTCCGAGTACAGTCCAAATATTTCTCAAGAAGCAGCATGTGATCTCCACTTGTCTCCGGAGTATTTTTTGTCTCTGAGATAGTGAACTGTGGAAACAATTGAGAAAACTTATTTTGCTCTTCGATCCTACATTTTGTACCATAATTGATGTTCACTTTTGGTATCGGAAGCAATCAGCCAGAAAACGGTTTTTGCTAACTGTTAGTCTACTGTTTTAGACTTTTAGTGCTTGCATGGATTCCTACAATTAAGTTCATCGATCAAGTTGTCTGGTTATTTTGCCCTGACATACTGGTGTTGGTACTCTTGTCGATGTGGATTGACTATTTCAATGGTTGCGCGCGTGCACGTAGCCTTGGCATTGCGGCTCAAATTAAAATTATGGGAGAACCTCTATTGGTATTTACAGGTTTATGGTTTGGTATCTATCTTGGGCTGCCTTCAGAAAAATACAAGATTGTGTCATGGAAGAAGAAAGAATTTGAAGGCCTCGAAGATTTACTAGTTTCTTTTAGACTTTATTTTGTAATCATCAAAGATAGCTCGTGTAACTTTACCATGTACTATTTGTTGCTATAAATATATGTGGAGTAAATGACATCCATGGTCACTGAATTTATCTTGTATGTGCATTTAAGTCACATATCTTGCAAAACAAACTAACCGGTCATGTAACTTGTAAACCATGTGCATCTGAGGTCACAAAACGGTTTAACTTCCGGTTTTTAGCAAAAACCAATGACGTGCGGCGCACGTGAGGTCTACAGAACTGGAACTTTTTTTTCATAAAACACCTTGTCACGATGCAACAAAAAACACCAACATCCAGTACAATCAGGCAGAGCCGCAGTCGATCTTGCGGTGCCAGGTTCTGAAAGTATGCATCCGGCTCAACTTTCCATCAGAGTTAGAGTCAGCAAAGGGCCAAGGTCGTTCACCTCCTTGCATTGCATCAGCAAGGGATACTTACGCATGTGCTTCTCAGTAGGTGAGCATGGAGCCTGCGGCGATTCGACCATGCCTTGACATGCATCAGCCAGGGATACTCACCCGCTCCTCGCCAAGGATGGTGGCAAACAACCCACGGCCGCGGATCTGCTGGTCCTGCGCTGCCATTCCCGTCGGCCGCATCGCGGGCTCGCCGCGCCGCCACACCTCCTCCAGGAAATACTGCCCATCCAAACGCGGGACCAAGCTGGAAGGGGCACGATGCCGCCGCCGGCAGCAGAGAACTCAGTCCCGGAACTCTCTCTGCCCACGCACTAGCTGGCGCCTGACATTGCCTCGGATTGGGATCTCGATTTGGTAACGACCGAGCGTAGCAACTGCGGGATATCGACTGAACCGTTGTCGTTTAACATTACAGTCCTCTTAAAATTCTGAAAAGGGGATTTATGTAAAAATTCAGTTCCCTTAGACCTCACGTGCGTCGCATTGACCGGTTTTTGCTAAAAGCCGGAAGTTAAACCGTTCTGTGACCTCAGATGCACATGATTTACAAGTTATATGACCAGTTAGTTTGTTTTGCAAGATGTGTGACTTAAATGCACATACAAAACAAGTTCAGTGGCCGTAAATGCCATTTACTCAATATATGTGGTATTGATTTTTAAAAAAAGTTCAACTGCAATGCAGTGTTATGCTACCTGGACATTCTTGATAAAAAATGGCTCGGACCGATATGCCATACTCTCTCTTCTACCAACTTCGTTCTCTCCTTCAATGCCCCATGCGCCTATTACTAGCAAAAATGCACCTCACATTTACGTGGAAAACCATGTTGATGAACGGCTCACGTGGATGCCACATGAGCAAAAACTGCTGGAGTTAGCGATCAGCCAAAGAGAAAAGGGTTTTGTAACTTTAAAGTTTTGGACAATTTGGAAGTTTTAGGACAAGAAGTGGAGTTCTAATTATCACCGTCAGTATCTATACATACATATATAAAAGTTAAGAGAAATAATAGGCAACGCTTAGCCATGCCACATCATAGCTGTGCGCTGTAGATGTGCATCTACAGTACATATGCTACAGTACACACGCTGGCCCTAATTCTTCTATTAAAAAAATCGGTCTAGTTGCGTCCTCAATCTTCTTTTTTATTCTAACTACTACAGTTGCCTCTGATCTCCTTTGTCTTCTCTTGAGTGCTATGACTATACTCCATCTTCTATGTGACGACCAACAAGGATCACCTCTTCACCAAAAGCTGAAGAACAAAAAAATATTTATCAAAAAGTAGATTAATCATACAATAAGTAAAATTATATAATATAGAGCTTTATTGATATTGGGCTGTCAAAATATTAAAATACTTCTCCTCACACAAGCTGAACTAATAAATCATATGTGCTAAACTAATAAATCATATTGAGAACACACTCATAAGAAATCCATGTGTAAAATATAGTATATTTTTTTTATTATCTCTGCAAAAAAACTCACAATATCTAGGTTGTTGAAGTATTGCAATAGTGCTATTATGGAAGCATTGTTGAAGTAAAGTATTTAGATATGGATGTATCTAAACGTTAAAATGCATAAATACATTCGTAAACAAAACTGAGTCACTTATTATCAAACAAAGGGTATAGTATTTATCCTGAATAATAGAGTGGAGTGAGCTACAATGAAAGGAGGTTTAGTACTGTTCCCAGATAAACTGGTGGTGAGCTATGAAGCATTGTTTTTCTCCTATAGCAGAAGTTGTAGTAGTGGATAGCGATCGTCGGGCAATCAATCAAAGAAGGTAGCAGTATTTTACAAAAGAAGGTAGTTTCCTGGATAGAAAAGACGACAAATAACGAAGTTTTTTCTCAAGAAATTTACCATAGCAGAGGTAGCCCATGGGGTGATCGCGATGCGACGAATAAAAGAGGGTAGGATGCCGAAGAGTTACTAATGAACAGAGGTAGCTCTCACGAGGCGATGAATAAAAGCGGGTAGAAAGATGGAGAATTGTGGATGAATTAGGATACTAGAGAATTACCGAAGCAAAGGTAGCCCATGGGGGTGATCGCGAGGCGATGAATAAAAAAGGGAAGAATTCCGAATAATCATTGGTGAATAATCGCTAGTGAAGATGAAGAGAGTACTATTTTACCGAAGAAGGTGTTAGTATTTTTCTCAAATATAAAATACAAATTGCTCTAAAAAAATTTAATTATTACAAAAAATTGTTGTCAGAAAAATAAAGAAGTGTGTGCTCTAGCATTGTTCATATGCACTATTCATGTGCACATGAAATTTTTTAAGAGATAGTGTTGGGGAAGTACTGCCAAAAAATTATGCAGCAGGGAATAATCATTGATGTGTAATTATTGTCGAGAACTACTGTTGTGGTTGAAGATATGTGTAGAAAACATTGTTGGAAACTTATTGTCTAAGAAATACGTGCCCTCAAAGAATTAGGTTGCTAACTGTTCTCAAGAATTGTTATTTTATAGTTGTATTTTATACATGCTTCTTGATCCGAGGACTTCTACATGTTATTCGATATCTTTTGTGTATAATTCTACTCTTTTGGTACCACTCTTTGAATTTATCTTACGATACTGTCACATGGCTGAACTCTAGATAGGCTAAAATTCTCTTATAGTTAGGTGAGTAATAAACATTATATGAATTGACATCTAAAATTTGTTGCAGGAACAATGTCCTGTTTAAGAAGGTAAACATCGATAAGCAAAGTTAGCTAACTATGGGCGGCCGCCGCAGGAGGCAATGACGAAAGCCTCCATCGCCGTCGCCGCATCATGAACGGATAGACTGGATCCTCATGCGGCCGTCGCAGGCGGCAACGAAGAGACATATTGAAATAATAAATTTACCTTTGCACATGTGGACGCCTGCAATTGTAGAACAAGATTATCTCCTTACTGGGCCTGGAATACATACATCAGTGAAGAATGATCCCACAAAATTCACATGCATGGTTCACTGCCAAACAACATTTCCAATACTAGATGAGATAGCCATCAAAGTTCCTGGAAGCAAGACAGCTACGTCACTCTTTCTCAACAAATATACCATAGTACTAGAGAAATGAGTTTTAACGACGGTATATTTGGTCGTTAAAAGTCCATATGTGGTCGTTATAAGTCAATAACGACCACAAATCGGTGGTCGTTAGTTGTCGTTATAGGCTCTGTCGTTAAAAGTAATAACAACCAAATATTTGTGTCCGTCGTTATTTTTTTAATGACCAAAGGGTGTGTTGTCGTTAATTTTGAAGAAACAACGACCACATTTCTTATATCAGCGACCACTTTTCTCGTTGTTAAAAACATTTGCAGGGTCACCATATGAGCATTAACGACCATTTTTATATTTTTAATAATTGCCATTTTATCAGTTTAATGGTCTTAGACAACCAGTTTTACGAGTTTGATCACTTGTGGGACCATTGACGACTGCTATATGCTATTTCACTTTTTGATTATGAACAGTCAAAGGAATTGAGCAACATGAGTACTTGAAGAATCAGTGGACATATCCACTTTTTATTGATCAAATAAATAGATTAAAAACGATCATCACATACATTCTGAAACAAAACTAATGAACGAAACTGTAGATATATATGACCACACAAATTGCTGATCTATGAAATATAGTTCTTCCGAGGGACACCATCCTTATCGTTGGTGTTCAAATGCATGTCATCCTCCTTCATATAGGACAGTAATGTCTCGTCTTGGTCCTACTATATGGTGGATCATCGGTCCTACAAAAATCATGAATGATTTTTCGAAGTCAGCACATAGATGAACTGGCGATCTAGTAGAAGAGCATATATAGCTGCAGACAAACACCAAAAGGTAGTGCAGAGACTCTTGCAACCTAGCTCCTGTTAATCTGCTATCTTCCTCGGTAGTTTCTGACAACATAGCTAACTACATGAATATAGTATAAAGGGTCAGGTGATAAATCAATCAGAGGATAATCTACACCAATTGAGATCGATCGGGAAAAGGGCAATACAATTCATTTCATTATGATGCAGAATATAGAAGGCGTACCATCTTCAGAGTGTAGAATCCTGAGAGCAACAAATCTCGTGCACCACCAGATCCTGGGAGCTCCAAGGAAGACCTTCAAAGAAGCCGAAGAGCAGAAGTCCCTGGCGATGAACTGAACCGGTTGCTCGGGTGGAGATCCAGTGCGGCAGCGGCGCGGCAACACCCTGCTGCTGACCATCTAATCAGCTACTTTTATAACTACTAAGAAGTTCCCTCTAATCAGGCTCGATCCATGGCCGGCTTTGATCCATTGCAAAATTCCATTCCCCTCGTATCTGTGGAGACGATAGAAATATCGAGATGGAATCGAGATGGACTAAGCTGCCATAGTTGTGTTTGACGTGTGTATAGGAATGCTATAAACCTAGATCTGAAAGATTGGTATTTACTGTTTGGGATTAAGAGATAAGGAATACGTGATTTATCCCCAAAACAAGGTAACTACTAGAATCATTAACGACCAACAACTGGGGTAATTTAACGACGGGAAGACCTCTGGTCGTCACTGAGGGATCCTCGTGCAAAGTTGGAGGCGGGACTGAATTATTGTGCTAGTAACGACCAAACAAATTTGAGGGTTGGTGGTTAATGGACCAATTTTCAATAGTGATATCTCTAGAGAAAAATCAGTACCTGCATGGAGTCACAAGAAGGTGCCTGTATATATGAGCAGCTACTGACACCACTGCAAGCCGTATAGTGTCCCGGCTGAATGCTATATTTCTCCTAGGCTTTTTTATGCCAGGATCATCCAGAAATACTCATTAGAAGTAATCCTTCCTCCTAAGCCTGCCACTCACTTTGCAGATCTACAGCATGTGTGTGAATTTGTCAGAGAAAACATACACATTCGAGTCAGGTGTCAAGATGATAAACAATGCTGTGTTCCTGCTACATTTTGATGAAGATTACCAATTCATATCCCTCTACACAATGCTATCAACACACTTGCAAGCACAGCATTGCTACATTGGTGCCTCGGCTGGTACTGAATCACATCAACTCGAATCAGATCTCGGCAATTCAGTCACCACATATAAATGTGCCGGATGGTGTTCTACTACTGAATCTCTACAAAGCGGCATACACATCAAAGTACTGCCACAGCATTTGACAACACAAGTCAACTTTCAGCAGAGAACAAATGCAAATGCCCACTTCTCTGCCTACAAATAAATACGAATGCCATCTTAGACGGACGACAATTACAGAAGTAGTTTACCTTACCAACATTAACATTGAAACTGTTGGCACTCTCTGCCATCAGAGGCCAAGCAAAATTGGCAACGCTTCCTGCGACCACACACCTACCAGATTGTTCAAGCACAACTAGCAATATCTCTACGTAGTTTTACTCAGCAATGTACACTGAATAGCTGTGTAATCTCTATCTTACTATGTACTGGAGCTACGCAATCAACCATGTTATCATCAGCTTATGTTTCACAATGACAGTTCACTCACACTCCACAGATCATAGCCATGAAAAATTCATCCAAATAAATTGGAAAATCGCACATTCGTTTTTATCAAACTAAAATTTCATCCCAAGCAATAGAAAGAAAACGATAATAAATTCAATCGATTCTGCTCCAACTATTTATAATAATCAGAAATCTGATCAGCGAGAAACTGCCTAGGGAAAAAGTGGCATACCAGCAACCACTATAGAAGCAAGCGGCCTCTTTGACAACTGAACAAGCCAAGCTTGGCTCTCCAGATATGGCGATACGGTGACCTATTCACACGATGCCTCCGTCGCCGACCCCTTCCTTTCTCCGTCTCACCATCTTGCTGCCGGAGAATACCATTCGAACACCGCACGACCCTCTCTCCATGCCCCGCCATCCGGCCGCCGGAGAATAACTCTCCAGCATGACGCCCCCTTCCCGCCACCTCGCCATTCGCCACCTAACATGCAGAGAATCGCTTAGAAATGCTGCGAATCATGATCTTTGAACAAGTGCTCTGAACAAATTTCTCTACTTCCGCTTTCTTCTTTCCACTCATCTGTTGTTTTCCTCTTCCCTGCTTCCCCACACCGTGATAAACATGCCAGGTGGGCCATAATATCTATGAGCCCAATAGCAATGCCTCACTAAAATTCAGTTTATTCTCTTGGGCCACCGCCATCGCAGTCAATAAAATTAAAAAAAAACTCCTCATACCACAAAACTAAACTTGAGATCTTATTCAAAATACAAAACTAAATATCAAACACAACAGGTGCGCCGCACTTCCTAGTTATCCATAAAAACCTGACGGATCCCAAAGATATCCGCATGTTCAGCTGGAGCTTTGCAATTGCAGAGGCTCCCAATCTTGTTTCGATTCTTTCATTCTTCTTCGGTTCTTTCATTCTTCAGATATTCTTTCTTTGGTTCATTCTTCGTTGGTGCAATTGCAAAAGCACGTCTCCACCTCCTCGGCGCTTTCTTCGGTTCTTTCATTCTTCAGATTCTTTCATCATACCGATCTGTCGAAAGAATTGTATGCTCGAGGAGGCCTTCTCCTGCCATCAATGGATGAAGCAACAAAAAAAATTCTAGGCTAGAACAGCAGTGCTACAAACCGGCGAGCATCTGTTCTCGGCGAGTCACATATTCCTGCGCGATTCGTTGCATGCCATGTGTGCAATACTGCAGCGTATTCTTCTAGATGGTAAGTGGGTTGTTGCCTGCATTCATGGTGGGAAGGTCGGGAGAAATAAAACTTTTATGATATTGTTCTATACAAAAATCTACACGCACATGTTCCGAGTGAATTTCAAAAGACCATCACGTTTAGAGAGCGAAGTTCAAAATTCCACGACTCTTTTTCCATTTTCGCAAAATCCACCAACATTGCGTCAGTTCATTGCAATATGCATGAATGCTGAGATTTTGCCACGGTAACGATGATAGTGGCAGAGGGGCCCACTGTCAGGGGTGATGTGACAAGGTGGAGTAAACATATTTACTTTGGGTTCTTTCCCACTCAGCATTCTTTTTTTTCTCGGTTTCTCTCCCAAATCATCGACCCATCGCTGCCCTTCCCATCTCTACCGCCCCACCTACTACATTCCCTCAGGACCCACGAAAATTTGCAGCAGCCGCCGACCCGCCGCTCCCTTGGGCCCAACTAGTGTGGAGCCCCCAAGGAAATCTGCGCCAGCGTACATCGCTAGTCGAGGCTTTGCTGGTGACGACCTGATCGAGGCCGTACCCAGCAGGAACGTGACATCCTCGACAGACAAAGAGAGAGCCGAGCGTTGAGCCAGTCTTGTCCAGGCTCTCCTTACTGATTGCTGAGGGCGCCGCTACGCCAGGGTCAGAGGTCCGAGTGGAGATCCCCTGCACCGACACTGCTGGCGCTCATAGGGTGCGGTCGATGAGATAGAGGAATCGGGATGAAGGTGGTGGTGGGGAGTGGCAGCACTGGCGGAGAGGAGGTCGGAGTGTTGGGCTATGTCCATCCACATGTAAGTGTGTTGGTAGCCCAACATCAACCCAGAAAAGTCCAACACGTATCAACCATTGATCGAGGTTCGCATCCAACAGTTGAGATGCCTCCTTGAGAGATAAAAAGAGGTAACTCTAGCCATCCTTGGTGGCCGTGTGACAGTAAGAAAGCAGGCCGGAGCGTGGCTACTGCTATGAGAGGGTGAGAGAACACACTAGAACACGACAATCAAGAAGAAGAAGAAGAAGAAGAAGAAGAAGAAGAAGAAGAAGAAGAAGAAGAAGAAGAAGAAGAAGAAGAAGAAGAAGAAGAAGAAGAAGAAGAAGAAGAAGAAGAAGAAGAAGAAGAGAAGAAGAAGAAGAAGAGAGAAGAAGAAGAGAAGAGAAGAAGAGAAGAAGAAGAAGAAGAGAAGAAGAAGAAGAGAAGAAGAAGAAGAAAGAAGAAGAAGAAGAAGAAGAAGAAGAAGAAGAAGAAGAAGAAGAGAGAGAAGAAAGAGAAGAGAAGAGAAGAAGAAGAAGAAGAGAAGAAGAAGAAGAAGAAGAAGAAGAAGAGAAGAAGAAGAAGAAGAAGAAGAAGAAGAAGAGAAGAAGAAGAAGAGAGAAGAAGAAGAAGAAGAAGAAGAAGAGAAGAAGAAGAAGAAGAAGAAAGAAGAAGAAGAAGAAGAAGAAGAAGAAGAAGAGAAGAAGAAGAAGAAGAAGAAGAGAAGAAGAAGAAAGAAGAAGAAGAAGAAGAAGAAGAAGAAGAAGAGAAGAAGAAAGAAGAGAAGAAGAGAAGAAGAAGAAGAAGAAGAGAAGAAGAAGAGAAGAAGAAGAAGAAGAAGAAGAAGAAGAAGAAGAAGAAGAAGAAGAAGAAGAAGAAGAAGAAGAAGAAGAAGAAGAAGAGGAGGTGATTTCTGTCTAGATTTTTGATTTTTAATTGGTCCGTCTTCAAGCTGGTGATTGGAGGCTCAAACCTGCTTGGATTGGCTCCAAACTAGGTGAGCTTGTTTTCTTACTTTTAGTACTTTGATATGGTTACACATTTTGGATTTTGATCAGTAGAGGTTTAGATTTGAGAGTAGTTTTGTGAGTACGGACTTCTGCAATTTCAGCACATAGCAGTTTGGGTAGGAAAATGGTATCCAATTGAGCTGATTTTTTGTCAGTATAATGGGAACATATATGTATACTTGTCTTCCAAGTTTCATGCTGTTTGGATCTGTGGTTCAAAAATAGTTTGCTGATTACCGAAGAGGGCAGAAACTATGATATCTCTGTCTTGTTGTATCTTACCTCTTGTGGTTGCTGTTGTTGTTGCCGGTGGGCAATGAGGTGAAGTGTGTTGTAATCTCTATAGGTTCTAGAGAAGAATCTGTACCTAGGTTGCTCATAGTAAAACTTGTGTGGACCGGTTGGTGCACACTTATAGTTTTTTCCTCCTCGCGTTGAAGAGATTTTCCACGTAAATGCTTGTGCCAATTGTGCTTGAGTTTATATTTTAGCTGCATATCTATTGGTTGAAACTATCCTTGAAGTTTTTATACAAGCTAGTGTGGGCTAGTTGTGTGTCATTCTGGTCGTAACACATGGATCCAGCCGGAGGCAGGCCGGGGACAGTGGCGGGGGCACATCGACGGTAGTGGACGGAGGTGGTGGTGGTGAGTCGCGACACCGACGGTAAAACAATAAATTGCATCGGAGATTGCGAAGAGTGGGCAGTCCTCGTCGCCGTCGACTTGATGCACAAGGCGACGCTGGGTTCATTACCAACAGAGAAGAATGGCTTTGGTCAACGATAGGTTGTCAGGAGAAAAAGAATAGAAGAAAAGAAAGGAAAGAAATAATAAAGAAAAAAAATAGAAAAAGGAAAAATTATAAGAAAGACAGACTTCAGATATGTCTCCCTCTAACCGGTTCATTGTGCCACCTCGGCCAGACAACAGGGCCCATATAAACATTGTTAACTCAGCTAAAAACGATAATCAGTCTATATTGCAACAAACTGCCGCAATGTTAGTGAATTTTTGTGAAATCGGAAAAAAAAAGTGGTGAATTTTCGAACTTCACGCTTTTATGTGTAGGTTTTTTGGAATTCACTGTTCCTAACTATCCTGGACATGCATGATTGTTTTCTTATCTTCATAGCGTATTTCTTCATAGCGTGATGATCATATTGTACCTAGCTGGTGTTCTATTACTCCATTACAAAATGATAATGCCTTGCGTGCTAGTAGAAGTGAAGTACCAATTTAGGGAGAATTGGACCACAAACGGACTGATGTGCCTGTTGATCTCTGTCAACTTGCATCCTACTACTAGTTTGCAAGTCATCCTGTAATGTACAAACATCTGAATGGCAAGGCAGCTAGTGTGCTTGGCATTTTAGAGGTAAAGGATTTTGACAGGAGTAGGTGCCATTGTTCAAAGGAAACCAGTGTGAAAGAAAAGCCAACATGTCTTAGCAACCAAGGGAGAACAAGAACATATGCACCGGATATAGTAGTGTTTATACACATTAATTCCTTGCATCTTTCATCCTACGTTTCACACCTCCACAAGGCCACTTGGATAAGCAGATCCATTACACGCATCATACATACATAGTGGGTGGTTTTATATTCAGAATTATTCTTCCTCTCATTAAGGATGATACGATCTTGATCTTCAAGTCCCTTTCGTAGGATAGGCCACTGAGCAGAGCAATCCCAATGTAGTCATGGAGACGATGCTTCTGAATTTTATCCAACTTGGAATATAAGCACCTGGAAATAAGCCTCTTTACAGGGTGCTTGAGTGACTATGAAGTATTCATGCACACAACTCTAATTTGAACACATTAACGTGTTTTTAGTAAAGATTGGATTGCAAGAGAAGGATACTACTTTTGTGACACAGCATGCTTTCTCCCCAATATTCCATTCCTTCTTTTCCTTGCATTCGGATGCATCAGTGCTTAGAAAGCTCCTGTAAAGTACCTTCCAGCTCAGTCTACGAATGAAAATGATTCACATGATTCTTAAATCTGGTCAACGAAGTAGCTCCGTCTTTGATGAGCAGATGAGCATGTGTGAGGTTTGGATGCAGCCTAGAGTTCGTCACCGGTGGAGCTCACAAATTTGACATATAAATGAAGACCTTCACAGAAATAAAGAATGCCTTATTCTCTCCATTTCGATTTTGATGTGTGTGTGTGTGTATATACGGTTAAAATGTAGAAGTTTTATTCAGTGATTTAATATACAGAGAAGCATTTGAAGATTTGTACTAATTGTAAACTGTTCACCGAGAAGTATTTGATTTTACAAAACATGTGTGCCATCTAACAATTACAAGCTAGAAAGAAAACAACACAACACAAGGGTGTACAGGTTAGACAATCTATGAAAGACAATCCAAAAAATTGAACAGAATATACAACAAGTTGAAAATTCAGATCACAAACTCGCTAAGAACTAGTAGTAAAAATTCAATTTCAGTACTAGTAACGAAGTGTTACATTACATTACACCCTCAACTGGCCTTTGCCGCGAGAAAAAACAACGGGCGAAGCAACCAGGAGGTCACTACTAATACAGTAACGACGAGAAAGTAGCTAAGCGAACTTAAGCCTAAACCCTCCTTGACAACGATGACGACGAACTCCTTAAACCCTAACCGCAGCGGCGGCGGCCGATGTCTAATATTCCATCGAGCCTCGGCCAACTGCAGGTCTAATTACACTGCTTAATTAATCAGTGGAGCTTCCGTTTGCTTTGATCACGAGAGGATGGCGTCCCAGTCGATCTCCCACGACGGGCACTTGTGGAGGTGGTGGAAGGCGTCGGACTCGTCCCACGGCGCCTCCGAGAAGTCCAGGTTGGCCATCTCGGGGAGCGGCGGCGCCGCTTGTTGCTGCTGGTGCTGCGACGGCGGAGGAAGGGGCGTGGAGCCGGCGGAGAACACCGACCCGTCTCCCTCCGTCGACGTCGTAGATGTCGAGTGCTTGGGCGAGTCCGGGCTCGCTGCAGCGGCGGCGGTTTTGGATGACGGCTTGGAGGGCGCGGCGGTGATGTTCTGGCAGATGGAGTCGAGCTTGGCGTCGACGGAGGAGTGAAGCGGGCCGGCGAGGTGCGCGCCGCCGCGGCGGAGGTTGGGGAAGTTGAGGCGCGCGGCGTCGCCGCGGAGGCGGAAGGCCGCCTTGTCGTAGGCGAGCGCAGCGTCCTCGGCGGTGTCGAAGGTACCGAGCCACAGCCGCGTCCGGTTCTTGGGGAGGCGGATCTCCGCCACCCACTTGCCCCAGTGGCGCTGCCGCACGCCGCGGTAATGCGTTGCCGCCGCCGACGGTGCTCCGGCCTGCTTCATGGGCTGCACCCGCGGGCCGAGGAGCGACGCCGACAGCCCCCTCTGCTGCTGCTGCTGCTGGAAGAAGAGCTGCGCCTGGATCTGATTGATCTGTTCTTGGCCCAGGCTGGTCAGCCCCACCACGTCATTCGGCGACTGGTACGTTGCCGCCGACGAGGTGAAATTGTACTGCGGGGTGGGCGGCAGAGGCGGGAGCTGCGAGAAGGATGTGGTGGTGGCGGCGGGAGCAAACGGAGCCTGAAGCGTTGTGTAACTGTAAGAGGGGGAGGATGATGCAGGAAAGTAGTAGGATTCTTGAGGCGGTTGTGCAGAGGAATTGTAGTAGGAAAAAGGGGAGGAGGCGGAGGTGGAGGTGGTGGGGGAAGAAGCGCTCCTGATAAAAGGTTCGAGCGCTCTCATGAGCTCCTGGTCCGAGGAGGACGACGATGAGGAGGAGCTGAACTGGTTGCTGGTGTTGTACAGATCTATGTCTGCCATTGCGAACTAAAGAAAAAAACAGAAATTTTGTGCAGAATCCGAACTAATCAAAGAGAAAATCGAAAGAATCTTGGGATAATTAAGGCCCTGATTTCTTCAATAAAAGCGAAGAACAGGGAGGGATTTTGTGCAAGCAACCTGAAGGGGCTCTGTAAAAACAGCCCCTTTCTGGCTCGCAAAAAAAAGTGTGAAAGAAAGGCTAAAAGAAAACAGAACAAGAAGAATCCAGAGAGGAAAAAGGTTCTCTGGATCTCTGTTCTTCCTAGCACTAGCAAGATGAACAAGAAAAAGAAGAACTTTGCATGCGAACCAAGCAAAGAAGAAGAAAAACGAAAATTTCCAGGAAACCGATTCTTGGTTTGATCTAATAACAAACCAAGGGAGGTCCTGAAGAAGATGAAGAGGGGTCAGAGAACAAACCTGTTGCCGCCGTGGTGGCGTTGGTGCATGCTCCGTCGTGTGTGTTTGTGTGTTTGGGGAAAGATCGCTGAACCTCGCCGGGGAAGTGGTGGGTGTGGCTGTGGGCTGTGGAATTGAAGGCTGTGATGTGCGTGTGTGCTTGGTGATGGTGGGTGGCGCTGTGGGGGTGCGGTGTGGGGGCGGGGGGCTTCTCTCCTGGGGAACAATGGCTGCCGCCCGTGCCTTTATATAGCGGCGGAGGCCGGAGGCCGGAGAGGAGGAGGAGGGCGTGTGAACTGTGAACCGTGGACGAGGAAACCTCGCGCCGGGAAAGGATGTGATGGTGGTGGCGCAGACGTGCGGGTCCGGCCGGAGTGGTGCCACGTGTGTCCTCTGTGGCATGGCCAGTTGACCTGGCTCTCTGGCTCCATGCCCATCGCATGAGCCGCCGTCTGCTGGTAGAATCAATGCTTTGAGATCGATATGAAATGGGAAATGCACATTTTGTGCATATGCTCCCTTTATTCAAAAAATATATTTGAAATTGTGAAAAAATTTCAAACAAAAATTTCACGTGTACATCTCGACAGACCACGTACGCATGACCAAGTTTCGCGGTTAATCGATATTTGTAGTGTTGTGAGTAAAAAAGACAAAGAAAAGTCTCGCGCAAACCCTTATTTTACCACCGAATTTTATCTTTTTTGTCTAGCCCATGGGAAAAGTCGGATTTTCGTGAAACAACTTGTCTCACGCATAGATTGTGAAGATGCATATGCTACACTTTTTTCAAAAAAAATTGACAATTAAAAATATGTTTAAATTATATTTAAAATAAAAGGAGCATTTGCACCCTAGAGCCAAAAAACCTCTCCCATATGAAATTTTCTTTTCAGAATTTGCAAAAGGAGAGAAGATAACTTGCCGTAGAAATTAGAACTTCGATTTGGCTGTTGAAACCAATTTTCTTGACACTTGTTCCTTTTTCCAATTCGGGCTTCTTCTTATTCCCTTTCGATTTCTGCGAGGGCAATATCGTGCGAGGAAGGGCATTCCGTTGAATAGGATGCTGCCTACACGTACACATAACCCACTTCTCCTAAAGAAATGGTAAACTAGGCCGATATTATTAGTGCGCTAAAATCCAAGTGCACATCTCGAATCGCCTTTCTAGCCAAAAGGGTAATGAGAAAGGAGAGGATTTTCTTCCATGACAAGCATGCCGCATGCGTCTCTTGATGATACGGTCCAGCACTTGTTGGTCCTCAAGGAATAAAGTGGAACGTTGGACAGTACCAGTTTGATTCGAGTTAATTGTAAAAAACCACCACATTTAAGCCTGGGGTTTAAAAACCCACCATTTTTAATTTTTTCGCAGAAAACCACTAGTGGGCCCTCTAATAATTTAAGAAAACACTGATCATTCAGTTTAGGTCGCTTGGCACTGTTTCCGAGGAAGGTCCATCTGCAGGTTGTTTCGGCATGACATAAGGGGTCCAGGGAGAACCGTGCGACTATCTCTAAAATTCGATCTTTTTTGTAAAGTTACAAGGATCCCACTCGTCAGACTCCTATATTTAAGAAAAAGGGAAATTTTCGGGCTCTCGTGCGCCTTCCTCGATATCCTGATGCCGGCTGGTGTCGACTCCCTTGCGCTAGAGTTCATGGAAGAGGAGAGGTCACCCCGCCCCAGGGAACAGCTACATGTATCCAGGCGGTGCGACATGGGAATTTGTAGCATACGGGCTCAACGACTCCATGGACAAAGCGGGCTCGATGGCGCACACGGCGGTGGGTAGAATGGCGACCGATGCTCGGGATTTTGGGAAGGGTCTCCGATGGCCCGATGGCGAGGCACGGGTGGTCAGGAACGCATCTCGGTGAACTGATAGTGGGCCATCCAAATAGCGTCAAAGAGACTATTTCATGCGACCGTTAGAGGGTGGACTGATGATTCTTTTTTTTAAAATTTAAAACAACAGGTTTTCAAAAAGCTAGCCCCAAATTAAGTGGTTTCTTTTGCAATTAACTCGTTTGATTCACTAGACAACAATTTTGACCGTCGCGTCATGTCGTTCATTTTTCCGGAGTTCCAACGCCGTGCCAACTGCACAACCAAGGAAGAAGGGACACGTACGTGCACGATTATTCACTCCTCTGCTGGAAAGAATCACGTACGCGGCAATACTACTCGCTAGCTAGTCACGATTATTTTTGGGTGCAACGTCGGCGCTGGAAACTCAGAGTAGAAACCGAATCGGGGCGGACAAGCCAAGAGAGAGTCCAGCTCTACGGAAAGCAACGGTTTGAAGTCTTGACTCTTGACAGCGAAACCACGCGGGAAATAAATGTGGAGTGACGACCCGATCAAACGAGCCCGGCATGTCGGTGTCGATCACACAGGAGAAGAGACCTTGGATGCCGACTGAAACTGGGGCGCACTGGCAGGGCCGGTCATCGTCTGATCCATTTTCTTTTTTAAAACAAAGTAAAAGACTTGCTATTTTCGTCATCAATTAATAGGGGAGTTGATAAAAAAATTTAGTCTGCAACATATCCTAGAATTTTATATGACAGCCGCGAGAATGTTATGGCGACCACACCAAGCGCGAGTATTTCCATCCAAATCCTTGGGGTGAAACGAGACTTGTAGCTAGAGTAGAGGTGTGTTTGGTTTAGGAACCAAGTAAGACGTAATGTGATGATTTATTCCGGATGAATGGGTATATATGTTCCACTCTTGTATTTATTTGAGCTAGAAAAAAGAACAAGTTTATTCAGTTCCTATGTTTGTTTTAAGAGTGGAATGAGACCGATTATGGGAATAGAAGATGTGACCAAAATGTCAGGTGCATTTTTAAAAACTGAAGGCTCCAATGAGCCTAGCTATAAATTAATAAAGCCACATCAGCCAACTGAACATTACAAGATACATGCTTGGGTTGCCAGCTTATCAATACAAGAGTAAAAGAAGCAACAAAAGACAACAGAAAAGAAGAGAAACAAGCAAATCTAAATGATGCGCTAAACTGATGAAGATTGCTTGATCCAAATGAAGAAGCTTAGTCTTCTGTTGCACGGTATCGACGCCGAAAGTGTCCGAACCAACAAACCTTCTCCATATCAACACTATCGCCTACATGGACTCAACAACGAGCGGAAAACCATCTAGGACAAGTGAACCTAAAGGAGGAGGATTCCTGACGGTGTCTTCAACAAGGAGCAAGACACCCATGAGTGTCGCCATTGCTGGCAGCACAAGGAACTGCAAAGCTTTCGCCAGTCCCCAGTCCTCCACCATCAGATCTCAGCCATGTCCTAGGCCAACAATACACATCAGCGAACAACATTGGCAAGAAAACATCGGCCTCTCCCGCGGCTAGATGCCGACCTAGAAAGCCACCCTAGGCTCCCCGATGGCCGCTAGGCCCAGAAGAAAACTATCTATAAATAGCTAGGCTAACAATACTAGCGAACTATGACAACGGCCCCAGGACTTCTGGTGAGCCATAGCCAAGACATTGTCTGCCAGAAAGAGAGATATGTAGCAGGCCCTTGAAAAAGAAAAACACAAAGCCAAGCCAATCCAACAGATCCAAACCCTAGGACCTTGGAGGGCCCCTGCACCTGAGCAGGGCGAGCTACATGGAGCGGCACGACTGCGAAGGGGACCAATAAAGGACCGGCGGAGCCTGGCCTGCTATAGATCTTATGGGAAGGACAGGGATGGCGACAAGGATGGTGGTGGTGCACACAGGCTAGAGGGGGGGGGGGAGAGCTTCGGGAAGGTCCACTGCGGCTGTCGATCAGCCACTGCCGATGACAACAACGGATTCCCGATGGCATGGCAGGGTATCGCCCCGGAGTTGCCCCTGCGACAGGCGCTCTCACCCTCTTCCGTGAGGTGCATTTAGCAAACTGAGTTGCAAGAGAATAGAGGAGGTGAGCGAGCATTAGGCGTGTTTAGCATAGAGGAGCACAACGATTCCATCAATTTTGAGAAAATATGTGTATTATGGATCTTGAGGGAATACTCTTTTTCGAGGAACCACCTCATTCTATTCCATTTATCAATCAATCAGGTCAACGATTTGGGGAACCATTCCATTACATTGCACTACGTGATCTCATCCAAACAAACCCTAGGTGTCCCGGGTAAGTAGTCTCGGCGCGAATGGGGTAAGTGGTTAATTTCGCCTCGGTTGTATTGGTGATTTCCTCACAACTAAGTACTCCCTCCGATCGGAAATAATTGTCGGGGATTTTGTACTAACTTAGTACAAAGTTTGTACTAAGTCACCGACAGTTATTTCTGATAAGAGGGAGTAGTACATAGGGGTGCATGCACACGGATCGTGATCGATTATTGTCGCATCCCTTGATTACGCATGGGTACGTGAAGGGTGACGCATGGACAAGAAGCCAAGCCAAGCCTCGATCACGTCGTGGCCACGGCGTGGGGGGCGCGCCTGATCTTTGTTGATACGGGATGCATGTGGGGCTTTAATTTGCTTTCCCGCATCGTCCCCAGACGTGAGGGTCAATGTCAATGCCGATCGAGCCGCAAGTTGCCATGTTGGCGCGTGCTGTGGGAGTTCGTCCGATCGATATCGTGTCGTATGATTTTATGCATTTTGGTTCAATCGACATTCCGGCCGGCCGTTCTAGCTACGATCATATTCCCGTTCGCTGATTTCTTCAGCCAGAGTTTCTGTAAAACAAGGGCAATGAGACCGGCTGAATTAAGCTTCCTGCAGAGCATCAAATTCAAAGGTATCCTTACAAGTTACAAGCAGGAGCATTTTTCTTAATTAAGCAGATAGGGACGGCCACTGAAGCTTGCGCCATGTCATCTCTGCTCATCTCCTTATTATCAAAAAAAAAAAAATCTCTGCTCATCTCCTCTCCTGCTCTGCACGTTTCTAATTGCCTCCTCTAAAACAATTTTTTTGTTTCTTTCCTCGCTCCCCCACTTCTCCCTGCTGATCCTGTTGTGCAGGATGCAAAAAATAATAATTCTAGAATACGTGCAAGATGCATTTTAATTAGGTTGGACCAAATGGATGGCCCTGAGCGAGGCTCTCCCAGGGTTCACATCATGGTTGACATCGCCGTATGAAACAACCTTTGATTTACAACTGTAGAAGAATTGTAGAATAAGCTTTCTTTAAGCATATAATTAGGACGCCGACAGTTTTCTTTAAGCAACAGCAAACCCTTGCTGCTGCAGCTGCAGGAGTTCTTCCATACAGGTATATTGTTCAAAAAAATAGGGTATATATTTTTTATATAGCTGACTTGCCCTTGTAAAGGTTATCTGGTGAGGACTTGATGTTATCTCATATAAATAAACTGCCAATAATGCGTCCGTCACATTCGTTTAATAATGCAAATCCTCACCCAAACGGTTTTGATGACTAGAAAGTGCCTCACTGATCGAAAAAACACACACTAATCCATGGACAAGAAAAGGAATTTGTCAACGCTTGCTACCATCGACAAAACCGAATGCACAACTAATTTGATGACCTTACATTGAGAATTTCTGCATGGACCAAGTTATAGTATTACTAAACCTTACTTATGAAGCTGGGACACTAAGTTGAACTGTAGCTTAACTATAACTTGTTTATATTTTATTTTTGCAAATATGATATTGACATAATGTCATATATGAAGATCAACCAACCCTTTACATGACCATTATAAAGAAAACAAAAATTACACATGTGTCCCTAGGGAGAATCAACGTCATCTTTCTCTTGCACTCGCAAGTGGCGCGCCGTGGACGAAGCGCTATGTTTCCTTTGGACCTACGAACCACGTAAGAGCTAGAAAACATTTTTCCCACAATAGCCAAGAAGTCACTTGTGGGAGCCAAATGATGTCGGCGATAGTGATCCGGAGAAGAAAGCCACAAAAGGTATAGACGACCACCTCAGATCGAGTTAGACAGATCTGGAACCCCATACTTCACTAATTCCACAACAAAGCCAAACTTGGACAAACCTCAGCGATTGGAGAAGAAACAAATGAACTAAAACACATAGACTACCTACATGAAGGCATAACTATATCACACCACAAAATACATGCGACCGCACGATTCACCACTCTCCTCAACGCCACCAAGAAGAACGCCGTCGACGAGGTGGGCAAGGAGGAAGGTAATCCTTATTCTCATTTTGCACATTGACATCGCCACCATGGTACCTTACTACTGCTTCCGGTTCACCAAACGCCAACTTTAAGGACATTACAACGCCGAGCACAAGTCTGGTATCCCTACCCCTCACTTTTTCGGAGCGACAAGCAAAAGAGACGGGGATCCGTCAAATTGGGATGAAGGAGAGGTGGAGCCCATACGATCTGATCAGTTGAGGCATTAGTTGCTATATTAGTGTAATCTACTAAATATCACTCCTATATAGTAAATCTTTTGAAAAAATGCACATATGTTGTCAACATCGACACAAAATGCGGGTTTTCCTGAGTTTTTAAAATAACGAATTCAAGTTTATACCCTTCTACCTTATATATTAAACAATTTACCTCATTTCATAAAAAAATTTCATCCAAAATATGACAATTACTGAAATTTTGTTAGCTTTTTTATCATTGCTACGATATTGGTACTCATTCTCATCCATATTAGTTGTTGCTAATTTAGTACAGATTGAAGGAAGTGGCAATTTGTTAGGTGGGTTCCAGTCATAAGGTACACGTGGCATGCCCTGTTGTGTCCCTGGTACAATATATTGTGGTGGAACCAGTTCACCTCTCCTGATCAGGACCAGCCTAAACGATGTGGTGTGAGTTCAGTGATTCCACCTAATGCCTTTTTTTTTGAAACTATGGTCTGAGTTCATTGATTTCACCTACAAGGATATGACTCCACCCGAGTCGTGGAAAAAAATCATTGATTTCATCTAAAAGGATATGACTCAACTCTTTGCGATGCCCCATCAAGTAAATTCAGAAATACAGAGAAGCGAACCAATGGCATTGCTGATTTTGACTGCACAGATCTCGGAGCTCCAGCTAAACCATTGACATAGCAGAAGCACATATACAATCATGGCATGTTCGTCTAACGAAACGACAAGTTCATCGTTGACAACCTCCTACTGATCGAACCTGGGCACCTCTTCCACCAAACGCAAACATGGGCAGGTTCAGTTCAGGTCAACTGATCGAACCTGCAGCCGTGAGAGCTGACAATCAAGCGATCGATCAGCAGCACCAGTGCTCGGGAACTGCGAGCCGCCGCAACTTGTAAGAAGGATCAGCAGTATTATACGGTGAAGAAAGGAATGATATGATCCGGATCGGGATACGGGAGTGAATTTCCACGGCGCGCGCACTAGAACACGAACAGAGAATTATTGGTGGCAGGCTCTCGGTTTTGTTCGCCCCCACTAGCAAGATGATTCCGATCTGGCGACCGTATCTGACATGATATCCCGCATAATCCGTTCCACTAAACGCTTTCAAGTCAAGTAATGGCGTTACTTCAAAGGCATGAGCCATTAAGGTAGCTTAATAATATTCCATCATTAACTGGAGTAGGATTAGAAGCATGATAAGTGTGATAATATTGTCAATGCGCCGAGGATGCTCTTAGCAAGTCAGAGGAGCTCTGATCATTTGGTTGTTAGCTCGTCCTTCAGGGTCAAACCAATGCAGTCTCTAAATAAAAAATGTATGTCAACTAGACATATATCAATTTCGCAAAAAAAGAAAAAAACTAGACATATATCAGCATGATGCTTGCATTGTAGCACCCCGTATTCTTAGCTCATAATAACCTTCACGCTAGCTATAAGTAAACTGTGTAAATTATTTTCGTGTGAAATAAGTATACAAGACGGAAATCATTGGAAAGTTTTAGAGTTTGTTCTTTTATGGCTGCGATGTAATCACTGCAAATAGTAGTTGCCGATATAAATTTGATTCTATAGAATTCAACAATGTTTTGCATCCATAATAAAAAATATCTTAGAGAAAATGAAGTATCCTAAATAAACACTAATTGTGGATTTCTCGATGTTGTTATGATTTTTATAAGGTTAGTCGATGTTAAAAAATGTGAGTGAGAATAAAAATACACTTATTTTTGGGCGGGAGCACTAGTAGAAAACATGGCTTCCGTCCAAAATTGATGTGAACTTTAGTCCCGGTTGTGTTTAGATCCGGAACTAATGCTCACATTAGTCCCGGTTTCAACAGCTATGAGAGACAACCAGCTTTAGTCCCGGTTCAAACGGGACATTTAGTCCCGATTGCAGATACCAACTGAGACTAAAGGGGTAGTAACCTTTAGTCCCGGTTGATGTCTCTAACCGAAACTAAAAGATAAACCTTTAGTCCCGGTTGGAGATACCAACCCAGACTAAAGGTAGTCGCCTATTTTGTCCTCTCATGCCCACCCCCTCCCTATGTAGAAGAAACCTCTAAAACAATAAACAAAAATGATATAAACTTCAAATTTCAAAATCTTTTGACATGCATGTACCTCACACAACCAACCTTTAGGGAAAATTTTAAATTTTTATTATTTTTGCAAAAAAATGTTGTTCCAAATCAAAACGGCTATAACTTTTCGTACGAACTCGAAAAATTGTAATATATGAAAAATTATCTATGCAAAAAATTTACATCCGATTTCAGCGGCCTACAGCCGTTTGCACAAATGACACATTTTAAAATTTCCGAAGGGAAATATGAAAGCTGGAAGATTTTAGATATTCCAGGAAAAATGAGAAAAATTGATATTTTTGAATTTCTTTTGTTGTTTATTTTGATTTTAGTTATTTTGAAGTTTTATATTATTTTGGAATTTTGGAATTTTTTATTATTTTGAGTTTTTAAATTAAAAATTGAATTACGCATAAAGATTATTTGAAATTCATTGTTGCTTATTATTATTTAATCATTGTTGCTTATTTTTAAAATTATTTGGAATTCATAAAATAAAATCATGTGTATCAAAGTATAAGGGTTAATAGAATTGATAGCATACTATTATAAATAAGTTATGAGCACAGTTTTGGAAGCTAATTTGGAAGAAACTCTAAAGTTAAGCGTGCAGAGGGTGAAGCAGTGTGAGAAATGGGTGACCGACCAGAAAGTTAGACCACTGGTATGTACTTTGACATAAGAATAGGGGTGACTAGAGATTAAACTTGCAAACAATTTAAAAATCTAAAAATGTGAAATTCAAAAAAATCAGAAATTCTTTTTGAAAAAAATTACAAACTTCGACCGGACCTTTAGTACCGGTTGATGTCTCCAACCAAGACTAAAGGGTTCTACAGCTACATGGATGGTCTTTAGTCCCAGTTTGAGGCCAACCATAACTTAAGGAGGAGAGGGGCCTTTAGTCCTAATTCCATAGGTTCAGTTGGGCAACCGAGACTAAAGCGGAAATTGGGTTTAGCTCCAGGCTGAGCGTGTGTGTTGTGCGTGCGTGCCTGCTTGAGGATGGGAAAAAGTCCAAAACAAACCTTGAACTAGTAGCCAAAAGCTAAATAGAACCCTTAACTTTGAATCCCGGTAATTGGCACACTAAACTACTAAATCCCGGTTTATTTTAAACCCTAGATCTAGTCAGTGAAAAAAAATCTCAAAATAAAATACGTGAACTCTCACTGACCGGCCTGGCCCATGTGTCATATATGTATATTCCACCTCCTTTCTCCCATCTCGTCCCGGTCGGGTCGCTCGACGAAGCAGGAGCCGCCTCGCCCGGCTCGTCCCGAAGCTCTCTGCCGCGGCCTCCCTATCCCCTGTTGTAGGTGCTCAGCAGCGCATTCTCTCCTCTCCTCCGACCGATCCACCGCCGGTAAGCACGAGCGCAGCTAGCTGCCGCTTGCCGACCGTCCCCAGTCACACCGCCGGCGCAGGCGATCTAGCTATCCCGCTCTATTGATTCAGACCCATGCATCTTGCCGATGACGACCAGTACGACTCGATTTTCCCCTCTGCCATTATATTGGCCACAACAAGATGCGTAAGCTAACTAGACCTGCTTGGGCTAATCGATTTTGGATCTATGCTAATCAATTGTAACGTACTCTTGTTGTGTGCTAGCTCGCCGTTCTATCAAAGTGACTCTAGATTTATACACAGCAAATCAATCAACCAAGGAGAGTTCGCTTTACACAACAATCCATCAATTAATCAACAAGTGGTAGGAGTATTCCGAGGTTTTGACTTGCGTGCGGCGGCGTACCTAGAGGATGCCGTGTTCGACCTAGCCGGCCACTGCTTGTGGAGCAGTTTAGAGCGGAGATTCGGAAGTGGAAGAATCTTGTCAGTAAGAGCAGTCTGGAATCTCGGTCGGGATTGTAAGTTTCCCGATGCGCCAAACAGGTTCAGGGTTTAAAACAGACCGGGATTGCTAAGTTTAGAGTGCCAATTTTAGGGATTAGAAATTGGAGGTTTGATTTAGCTATGACCTACAAATTCAAGGTTTGTTTTGGACTTTTTCCTTGAGGATGTCGCTTGTCGTGGTGAGCTCCTGACGCCGGTCGTTGAGGAGAATATACGGGGAGCATGATGAAGGTGAGAAGCGCCGTGGTGGAGGCGCCGGCGGCAGTGTGGTGGACAGCCGTGAACAAGGAGCCCGGCCGTCGTGTTCATTGTGCACGCCTCGATCTGCTCGCAAGTAGAGCAGCGCAGACACGCCATCAACAGCAGGACGTACGTGTGCACCATCCATGCCCACGAGCACGCAGTCACGCACGCGTTCGCTTCAGCCTAACCAGCTCGCGTGCAAACCAAGCACGCACACGTCTGCCTAGCTTGCTAGCTACGGACACACAACGACGGGCGCGCCGCAGATGCGCACCGGGAACGCCATGGCCATGCCGAGCGCGACAGCCATGCTCCTGTATTCTGGATGGTCCAGGTGCCGTCGCCGACAGCGCGCGTGCTCTAGGCGTCCGGGGCTGGAGCTGCCACCTTCAGGAGGAACCCCCTGTGAGTGCCTTGCAGCATTCGTCGTCATCGGCTTCCGCGCGCGTCCTAAGCAGCGTTGAAGCTGCTGGGCTTAGCTACATGTAGCATATCGGCAAAGCAATTTGAAGGGTGCATTGGCGTCTGAGCCTGGTGAACACATCGCCAGGGCGGCGATCAACAACCTGCTCCGCGGGACCGGGAAGCCGCCACAATCTTGTCACACGGTCCAGATTTTCAGCTGTCACCTTCCCGTTTCCAACCCCGGTTACTTCCGTCGCGTCGGAACACGTATGCGCCAGCGACACTGTACCCTAGAATTTCTGCAGACCGTACCCCTGCCATTTCTTCTGGAATCATCAATCACTGAGCACACAGGAATGGTACAGATATCGGGACTATATTGGTCCCGGGAGCCAAAACTCCACCCTAGACTAAGGGCGTGTTCGGCAACTAGCTAGCTTCCAGCTTCTCTAAAATCCATCGCGGAGCAGCACCGAACACCCTAACTCCACGGAGCTAGATCCAAGAAGCTGGGTCAATTTTGTGTACAAACCCCGGAGCACCTCTTTTGGCAATCCGCGGAACTGTAAATCCCGGAGCAGCTCGAAATTACGACGGAATGCCACCGCTTAGCCAGAAAACGATTCGCCTGTGTCTATTCCTCTCGATCGTTCTGAGTTGACCAAGCTTTCCCGATGTAATCAACCGCCGGGTACCTCGCAGGCGTCCCTGCCAGTCCAACGCGGCCTCCATCCAGGCCTCAGGTCGCCGTGCTGAGTCCATCCCGAGCAGATCCGACAGCCCCACCTGCGAGCTCAGTCGCGCAGCGGGCACGACCACGTCCATCGGCGCGCGGAAGGGGACGAATCAAGGGGCAAAGGTGGCAGCGGGGCTAGAGGAAGCCGGAGGGTACCTCTCCATCGGAGAATAGGCGCCAAACAACGGCAATCGCGCTCGGGATCTGCGTGTGTCGGGGGGATTTGGAAGAGAAGTGGGGAAGAAGATCCCGACGAGTAGACCCCACTACTGCCTCTTGTTTTTTTAAAGGGAAACTACTGCCGTTTGTTGTGTTTTTCTTTTTTGAGGGTGCCTCCTGGTTGGGCTGGGCTAGCAGGTTTGCTTCCAAATGGACAGAATCGATTTTAGTGGACCGTAAGGCCATTTGAAACGAGGAGAAGCTGGAGTAGCGACGCCGAACGTTCCTAGCTCTGTTCGGGATGCCGGAGTACCTGCAGGAAGCTAGATCCAGGGAGTTTTAGGAAGCTGGGCAGTTACCGAACACGCCCTAAAGGCTCTTCCCAACCGGTTCTAAAGACCCTTTTTCTATTATTGGGGGCTTAGTGTGGGTGTGTAGTGGTGCATGTGTGTACTTTACAGTGAATCGCAATACAAAAAACTCAAATAACAACAAGCTATCAGATATAAAATATTGAACAAAAAAACTTCTACAACTACTCAAAGAAAAAAACAATTATTTGCTAACCATTTTTATGTGATCTTAGGCTTTTTCATTTCCCCTTCTGTGATGTAGTTTCTCGACTAGTGCGTATAAGCATGCACGATACGAACATGGAATGCGTGATTGGTGGCCTGTAAGAGGTCCAACCATGCACCTAGGAGAAGAAAATGCGATGATTGGATGCTTGTGATCCCTCTATATTGTGGCCCGCACGCTCCGGATCGATTCGGCAGTTGTTGGCGAGCCATTTCGCCTATGCACCGGTGATTCAACCTCCTATATGAGGGTTGCATGATTGCGTCCGGTCACCTTCCTTAAAGTCTTTTTACCACTTCTTACCACTTCTTATTAACATAACGTTAGTTTGATTGAAAATAAGCTCCACATGAAAAGGATGGACGTCGATGATATGATTCCATTATGATAATCTACTCTGAGTTTTGTTAACTGTATCTTCTTAATTTCGTGTTCATGTTCTGGCCTTTTTAAAATGAGTTTTGTGAAATTTATCGCAAACGGTTGACCGTTTAAAATCATTATGATAATCTACTCCAAGTTTTGTGAACTGTATCTTCTTAATTTCGTTTTAATGTTCTAGCCTTTTTAAAACGACTTTCTTCAAATTTATCACAACCGGTTGACCGTTTAAAATCTCCTTTAAGTATTAGCTTCGCCTTGCCGTTTAGCACAAGATGAATATTGAGAATATTGTTAAGACGTGCAAAAGACAGCAGGACGAATAGCGGGTGGATTGGTGGATGGCATGAGATGAGACGGGCTGCCATGTGAGCAACTGGCGTCCTGATACGCGATCTGACAATGGAGATACACTGCCAGGCATCGTGCCTGCCAAACAGCGATGGTTTGTCACCGCACGGGCTCTCTGAGTTTTGTTTTGTTTGTTCCTTCGTGACTGCAGTGTGCGTGCGTTGATCGCGTGGTGGGGCCTATTTTAATCGTCCGATCTGTGGTTCGGCCAATGGCTGCGCGCGATTCGAAGAGTCAGAGGGAGGAGCCGTAAAGCTAGGCTTCAGTTCTGACTTTGCCGTATTTTCACTTTTAAGATAGCCCACTGTTTTGTCGGACGTGCTGACACATCAGTAGCGCGCGAATACATGTGCATGATTTCCATCTTCTAAACTCGCGTAGGAGAACTCTCTCGGTGGCAACCGCACAGATGTGCAGGCCTATTGACTCGAGTTCTAGTCCTCGTCCTCTATATAAGAATTAGGCAGAGGGACATCTTCCCCTTTGTCCTCATTCTTTTTTTCTTAAACTTGCGTAGGGTTTTCCGGCAACGAAATACTCTCTTCATTGTCCCAAAAATCATACTGCCTTATATCTTTGCTCACACTCATTTTGCCAGCAGAAGGCATTTGAAATGCCATTTGATCTTGCCAAGTAACGGTGGTAATTCCTATCTACAAAAGAAACTGGTGATATCAACCACAGATGGTCCCGTTGCGTCAAAGGAAACTCATCATATCTTTGCAGCCGTGTGACCGTGTCTTCCTCCCTCGCTTGCAAACTCGGTCTGACCGTGAGAGCATATGCACGGTCCGACGGGCATGGGCTTCTTCGGTCTGACTCTTCTTTTTTTCCTGACAGAAGCAGATGCATGATTTTCTTCAAATCAGATGCAAACGTATCTTTTTTTTCCATGCGAACCCCAACAGGTGATCGATTTCCATTACTTTTCAATAACAAAAATACAACCAGAGTTTTGAGTTTGTCCAGAGCAACTAAAGAGCGGAAAAATAAAAAACGCCGCCTACTGCTAGCGTACGATCTCAAACGACAGAGAAACTAGGATAATTTTAAAGATCACACACCACAAAAGAACTTGCACCAACTAACAACTTCTGAAACTAGATGCAGATAGAACTCCTGAGCTGTGCTCGACAAGCCAGTGACTTTTTCTTTTTTGCAGCAGGTGAAGCTTCAGCGCACATCATCTGTATCTCCCGGTGCACATCCAGGTCTCTCTCCTTCATGCTCCACTTGATCACTGTTCGTGGAGCGAGCGCCTTCAATCCTGAGGGAAAGACGTGCTCCCATTTGAGAACTCATCACCGCGTTCATAAGAGCATCAGCTCCACGCCGAATGGCATCTTGATTTGCACTAGGGTTAAGCCCCGCCCAGTAGTTCATGAACACAATAGCGTAACAGATTAGATCAATAGGATAATTAATTAACTTTTCTTCAAAACAAGCTTTATTTCATAATTTCCAAATGACCCAGCAAATGGAGGCAACTCCTAAAATCTGCACATTAATGCTGGTAGGAATATATTGAGGGAACCACCAGAAAAATTGGGAGAAGTTCCCTGGCCTGGAATGGGCACCAATGGATCTTGCCAAACAACTCCAAACAAATTTGGCAGCAGGAGAGGAAAAAAACAGATGATGGTTGGACTCATTCTGATCGCAAAACTGACACCTGCGATTATCTAGCCAACCTCTATCAGTCATAGTGACTTTAGTAGCTATAGCATTATGCCAAATCAGCCAAAGCCAAATCTTGATTTTCAATGGAATTTTAGCTTTCCAGAGGTGTTTGAAGGATCTATCAATACCATAGCTGGAGAGATCTTTATATACTGACTTAACTGAAAACTGGCCATTTTTATTCCAATCCCAGATACGAATGTCATTCCCAGCTGTTAAGGTAATTGGATCTAACAGAATTCTCAGCCTAGCTAACTGAATTTGTATGTCAGGAGTCAACTGTCTTCTATAACCAAACCGCCAACCTCTCTTAGCAGCTTCATGCAGTGTAACATCTTGCTCGTTGCAAATTGCAAAAAGGCGAGGAAATTTGTTTTTGAGGGGTGTCTGACCACACCAGGTATCACACCAAAAAATAGTTATCTTACCATCTCTGACTCTCATTGATCTGCCACTGAGATAAATTTCTTTTACCTTTAACATATCAGCCCACATAGGAGATTCATCGGGCCTGTGTCTGGCAGAGAATACACAAGTTTTACCTAAATATTTTTTCCACATGTAATCTTGCCAAGGACCTGAATCATGTTCTAATTTCCACCACCACTTACACATCAAACTAATGTTGAATCTGCACAGATTTTTGATTCCCAAACCTCCTTTGCTCTTGGGGGTACAAACTAGTTTCCAGGACACTAAATGGTACTTTCTCTTCCCTCTAATACTATCCCAGAGAAAGGCTCTGATTGGTTTTTCCATATTTTCAATATTTGTTTTATGTAACAGCCTCAAAGGCATTTGATAGACGACATTGTTTGACAGGCAAGCATCAATCTTAGTGTCGTGGTTTCGTCAACAGATCTGCCATAGAGGTAGGGGTATGGCGGTTTGTGGAAGGGGGTGAACACGGAGGAGCGATCCAGGACGGTGGTAGCATGAGTTTACCCAGCTTCAGATCCCGCAACCGTGGCGAGACCCTACGTGCTGCTATAATTCACTATATGGCAACAAGTGCTTGGTTACAATGATGAAGTTGGCTGTTTCGCTATGCGATTGGCCGTATGACTCTAATCTTGCCTCAAGGGCTGCTCCACGCTGGGCTTATAAAGGCGCCTGGTGTGGGCTACACGTTGGTACCGGAGCGGATACAACTTGGAGTCCTAGACTAAGTCCTCTGCGTGTACTACAAGGCAACCCGCCATGGGCCGTCTCCGAACCCGCCATGGGCCTGTCATCAGCAATCTGCCATGGGCCTGTCTCCGGATCCGCCATAAGCGTCTGCGTCCAGTACCGCCGTGACAACTTTAGCAACTGGGCCGCCCGGTATAGCGAATCCGCCATACCACCCCTGATGGGCCACCCTGGCTTGCTGATTTAGGACTACGTCGCTGGTATACCTATTTGGTATATCCCCAACAGTAGCCCCTAGGGAACTTCAAGATTGCCATCTACACCCGCCATGCATGTTCTTGGTGAGTTACTTCCGCCATAGCTCTTTTGCACCGGGATGGCGGTTATCTTGATGCTCCTTTTATCTATCAATCCGCTGTAAATAACGGATCAAGCGACGTAGTTATCTTAGCGAGATTTTCGGGATCCGTTGGATCATACCGTTAAAATCCACCGTAAATCTTGGCACACAGTTCCTTCTAGGGCAAGACTTTACAGTGCACGCACTGCTTTTACCAAGTTACTTTTTTACCCCTGGACACGTGTCGCCAGATTAGGGTTTCTGCGATCAGGACGAACGGTGGTGATGGCGGGCACGAATCTCGAGGTCCGGGGTCTATATATACCCCGGCCTCTCACCCCCGGCCGGTCACCCCTCATTCACCTCCGTCGCATTCTGTCTCCTCAACGCCGCCACGAGAGCTTCGTCATCTCCGATGAGCCACCGCGGAATACCTCGCCGCCGGTAGCTTTTTTCGCCGGACCAACTCACTCAAGTTCTTCAAGCATTTCATAGCAAAACCTTCCTTTCGCCCGATGCCATGAACTCCGGATCACCGGCCCGCCACCATTCTGATGCTGAGGAGGAAGATTCCCCTCTGCAACAATCAGTCCAGGGAGAGCATCCCGAGATGGCTGATTTGGACCCAGAGGACAACATGTCCGAAGCTGAAGAGGAGATGGCGGGTGCAAACCCGGATGATCTCGCAGACAAGGAAGCAGATGGCAAAGCTGAGGAGGAAGGTGCTGAGGATGAAGAAGAGCAGATCCCCCAGAACCTTCATGGGTATTGGCAGAAATCCCATGTTAAGGATTCTGACGTACAGGCCATGGAAGGCGAGGGCACTGTGGCTCCTCAAGCTGAATCCGGATGGCGGACTGATTTCAAGGCCCCAGTGCCTCTTCCTAACCCCTCCGAGATTGTGATGCTCAAATTTCACGTGGAGAGGGGTCTCAGTATGCCTCCATCTCTTTTCTTCACTAATCTTCTGAAGTTTTATGGACTGCAGCTCCACCACATATCACCAAACAGCTTGGTGTCTGTGGCGGGTTACGCAGCTTTGTGCGAGGGATACCTTGGGATCCGCCCCAGGGTGGACCTCTTCCAACTTTTCTTCTCTGTGCGGGCCAACTATGAAGATGACAGATCTCTTCGAACCTGTGGGACGGTTTGCTTTCTTCCACGAAGGTCGAAGGAATACCCCTTCATCATGCCACTGGATTCCGCCATAGGATGGAGAGGGTCCTGGTTCTATATGGCGGACAAGCCTGCGCCATCTCAAGCCCGCGGCCTTCCCCCCTTTAAGAACGTTCCTGCTGAATCTCGCGACTCCTGGACAGCTGTCAACGATGAGTCCGCCACCCCCTATGTCAAGCTCTTGGCTCGGCGGATTGCCAAGCTATCCGTGGATGGCTTGAGGGGGATCGACACCATCAACTGCTGGATATCCCGGCGGATCCAGCCGCTGCAACACCGCGATCGCCTGATGCACGAGTACACTGGTGCAAATGATGGCATGCGTTGCTCGGACCAGGAGCTAGACCCTAAAGTGGTCGAGAAGCGCATCCGTTCTCTGATGAAGTCTCCCAGGAAGAAACCCTTGAAGTTCGGCATGGCTATGTTTGAGAATGGCACCTGTCCTTTGGTAAGTTCCCTTTCCGCCATAGTACCATATAATATCCTTATATTTTATAGGACATAACATTTTTCTTCTTGTCAGCTCAAATTGCTTGGTCCTGCTCACTTTGCCCATCCCCTTCGCCGCTCCAACCTCAAATCTGCCGCTAAGGAAGAAGTTGTTCACTCCAGCGGAAACAAAGAGGAGATGGCGGGGAATGTGGATGATACAGCCCATACGACTCAGGAGAAGGTGATTCCCAAGAAACGGGCTGGTAGTGGAAAAACTCGCGGTGGTGGCGGGAAATCTGCTGATTCCTGTCGTTTCGAAGCTCAACGCAGGGCGGAGTTAGAAACGCCATCCGAGAATACCGCTACCATCAATTTGCCCAAGTCAAGGTAATCTTTGGACACCCTTCTTCATTGTTTTGCTGCTTTCCATCTCTAATCCCCTTTTCTCAGAAGAAAGAAGCCTACTGTCAAGGAGCCGTCCTCCAAGCGAGCCAAGCCCTCCCCTGCCACTATCCCGCTCACCCCTGATGCGCCAACTCCCTCCGTTCGTATTGATATTGATATGGAGGATGCTGGTGGTCAGTTTGACCCAATGCCAGAAATTGACCCAACGACTGAAGCTGCGGCTAATGATGTCGTCCAAAGCGAAAAGGCTTCTGGCTCTCAGGGTCAAGTGGCGGATACTCCGTCTGGGGGCAGCTTATACTGGAGACAAAAGCAACTTGAGGTCGTCAATCTTATTTCTAGCCAGGAAGATGCCAGCAACCAGCTGTCCAGCGGCATTGCTGCTTTTGTTGAGAAAACCTCGACTATGAAGAAGGTATGTACTCCCAGTAGCCCCCGAGCGTCATGGCGGATTTGCCAATTCGATCCACTATGGTGCTTCGAGATTGACTTCTGTAAGTTTTTGAATAGCTTAGCCCTCGAGCGCTGGTAGTTCACACAGTGCTCTATAGAGAACTTTTTAATTTTCATACTGAATAGCCCCCGAGCGTTATGGCGGATAACTATCCGGCATAAAGCTCTTAAGAAGACAAAAAATCAGCATAAGTAGCCCCCGAGTATTATGGCGGATTCCATCCATCATGATGCTCTAAGAGTGACTAAAAAATCATCGTGAGTAGCCCCCGAGCGTTATGGCGGATATGTATCCGGCATGAAGCTCTAAGAGTAACTAACACTTCACTTTTGTTTTGCCAGAATTACAAGAAGGTGGTGGAAGACCTGGTCCAGGTTGTCAGCTCGCAGGAGAAGGAGCTGGCAGCCAAAAACGCTCTTGTGGCGGATTTGCAGCAGCAGCTTGGGAATAGCGGTACTTTTACCTTAACAAGCTTGTTTTCCTTTCAATCAATGCTGAGCTGACAAACTTCCGCCATGCAGACGCTGCCAAGCTCAAGTCCATACTTGAGGGGATGAAGAAGGGCCACGCCATTGCGATGGATGGGCTGAATGAACAGCTCCGGAAATCGCTGGCTGAAAACGCCACCCTCGAGAGGCAGCTGAAGGACCAGGAGAACCAGGGCAAGAAGAAGGACAAGGAGATAGCGGACCTCCGCAAAGCCGCCGTTGATTTTGAGAAGCGACGTGAAGGCTTTAACGAGCTCCTCCATCACTTCCAGGACAACTTGCTAGGTACCATTTCTTCTTATAACGTAAAGTTTTTCAATTTTCTGCTATGTCGTGCATGATGCGTCTTCTTTTTCCGCTATGCAGTCGCTTTGGGGCAGGGCGAGATGGACACCGCTGAGGGCTTGCGCATGGCCACCGACGCAGCGAGGAAGGAGCTTGATGGCCTTCTCAGCGCTGGTCGCCAAGCGTGCGGGAGCCTGCAGATAGCGGGTTCTTCCAACCTCTCCGCCATCGCACTCACACAGAAGCTTCTGCTGGTGCCAGGGCTGGTGGCGGACTGGAAACTGTCCTCTGCTCGGGGTGGTGCCAGGACAGCGTTGACCTTGGCGAAGGCCCACTATCCCGAGATGGACCTGGACCAGCTCATCTCCGGCATCCCGGAGAGCGGCGGGGACGGCGCGCCGGTGGACGAGGCCGCCATCCGGCAGAGCGTGCTTGGATACGATCAACTGTGTGCCCTTGGCACCCAGTTGAACGTATACTATGAAGCATACGAGCTGCCAGGGTCGCCAAGCCAAGATTCGGCATCCGCCTCCGCGGCAACTGCAGGTGGTGATGGCGGTGACGAGGTGTCCTCCAAGGTTCCGCCATCTTCTTGAGATGTGCCCTGCGATATGGCAGGAAAAATACTTTGCATTAATTCGGCCCCTGAGTGGGTCTGTAATCTAAACTTAAACTGTGTGTGAATGTTTGTGCGCTGCAACTGATCTGCTTGTGGCGGATCAGTGGAATGCTTTTGAACTCTTGCAGTTTGTTTTTTATGAAGTGGTTTAATTGCGCGAAGAAACTGCCAGGCCTAATTTTATGCAACTTGCAGTCTTTGCCACGCCAAAAAACAACACTTAAAAAAAAATTTCACGCGTAGGATTATGCGATCCGCCATCCGGCTCTCTGTGCTTGAGTTTTCGTGAGATGGCGAAATCTTCGCACGAACAATCCGCTAGGGCGACGATACTTAATAGCAACCGTCCAGAACCCGTAGTAGATGGCGGCTTAGATCGTCAAAAAGTCACTACTCTGGAATCCACACAGAGAACATCGGATGAAGATCAAAACATAAAAAAGCTACGCGGACCGCTAATGGCGGATTTAAAAGAGACGCAAGTGCAAAGCACAATTGCGCAAAAGGTTCTATACGATCTAAATGAACAATAAAGGAGGTAAAAGACTCAGAAAAAATCAAGAGTGAACCAAATGCTTTATTTCATTGATCATATAGAGATGCCTATTACATAGCTAGAGAGGTGCTAAGTGTAGAAAGGACGTAGCTGTGCGATGTTCCATAGACGATCTGTCTCGTCATAGATATCGTCAGGGTCTCTTCGTTTGCGCTTCTTACTTGGTCGCTTATCTAGCTCGCGAATATCAACGAGGTAGTAGGAACCATTCAGTAGAGCTTTGCTAATGACGAAGGGTCCTTCCCAAGGCGGGGATAGCTTGTGGGACTTCTGCTGTTTGAGGCGTAGCACCAGGTCACCTTCTTTGAACGAGCGTTGGCGAACTCGCCTGCTGTGATAGCGGCGGAGATTCTGCTGGTAGATGGCGGATCTCTGGGCTGCTAGGTCTCGTTCTTCTTCCAGCAGGTCCACAGATAGTTGTCTGGACGCTTCTGCATCTTCTTCCTTGTAGGCGTCCACTCTTGGAGAATCGTACTGAACATCACTTGGCAAGATTACCTCTGCTCCGTAGACTAAGAAGAAAGGGGTAAGGCCAGTTGATCTGTTTGGCGTGGTCCGTAGACTCCACAACAGAGATGGCAACTCTTCTGCCCAGGCTCCAGCTGCTCTGTGTAGCGGTGCTTATAGGCGTGGCTTGATTCCTGACATGATTAGTCCGTTGGTCCGCTCAACTTGGCCATTAGACTGTGGATGTGCCACAGATGCTAGGTCAAGGCGGATTCCGTTGTGATGGCAGTATTCTTCAACTTCTCCCTGAGACAGATTAGTGCCATTATCGGTGATGATGCTATGTGGGATGCCAAATCTAACCACAATGTCCTTGACAAATTTGAGGGCAGTTTTGCCATCAAGTTTTCTGATGGGCTTAGCTTCCACCCACTTCGTGAATTTGTCTACCGCTACCAGAAGGTGCGTAAATCCCGAAGGTGCTGTTTTCAGCGGACCCACCATGTCTAGCCCCCAGACTGCAAAAGGCCAAGTTATAGGGATCGTATGCAGTACTGTGGCGGGCATATGGGTTTGCTTGGAGTACATCTGGCAACCATGGCAGAGCTCCACAATGCGGTCTGCATCTGCCTTGGCTGTTGGCCAGTAGAATCCATGGCGGAATGCTTTAGCTACTAAGGATCTGGCGGCGGCGTGATGCCCACATTCGCCTTCGTGGATCTCTCTTAGTATTTCGATTCCATCCACTTGGGATACGCACTTCATGAAAACTCCCAAGATGCTTCGTTTGTAGAGTTGGCCATCTATGATGGTATACGCTTTGGCTCTACGCTCGACTTGTCTTTTTTCAACTTTGTCTTCGGGAAGCTTCTTGTTCGTCAGAAATTCCAGGAAGGGCTCTGCCCATGGCGGATTGCTTGGCAAAACCGCCATAACAGGGGAGCTCGCTAACTCCGGATTTTCTGGATCAACCATCTTGACTGATGGTACTCGCAGATGCTCGAGGAATACGCCTGGCGGAACCGCCTTACGGCTAGATCCCAATTTGGACAAGGTATCGGCCGCCATTTTTTCTTCTCGCCGTACGTGTTTTATGTCGTAGCCGAGGAAACTTTTGGCCATCTCGTCCACTTCGTCTCGGTATGCCGCCATGACTTCATTCCGAGCTTTGTATGTGCCAGCCACCTGCTGAGCCACAAGGTCAGAGTCGCCACAGCACATGATGTGTTGTACGCCGATCTCCTTTGCGACACGTAGCCCGTGTAGTAGCGCTTCATACTCCGCAATGTTGTTGGTGGTGGGGAAGTGGCTCTGGAGAACGTAGCTTAGCTCATCTCCCTTGGGAGATTTGAGTGTCACTCCAGCCCCCGAGCCGTGTAGCAACTTTGAGCCATCAAAGTGCATCACCCAATGCTCTGGTTCTGGGACGGGCGTAGTTTCCTGCGCTTCCTTCCAATCCGCCATAAACTCCGCCAAAGCCTAAGACTTGATGGCGGTGCGAGGCTTGTAGTCGATGTCGAAAGAGGCTAATTCAATGCCCCACTTCGCAACTCGTCCCGTTGCGTCGCTGTTGTTGATGATGTCCTTCAGTGGGGCTTTGCTCACCACTGTGATCTTATGGTCATAGAAGTAGTGCCTCAACTTACGAGAGGCTAGGAAAACTCCGTATGCCAATTTTTGGTAGTGAGGGTAGCGCTGCTTGGATTCCGTCAGGACCTCGCTGACATAGTAGACTGGTCGCTGTACGCCATACTCCTGCGCTTCTTCCTTACGCTCTACCACCATGACGATGCTGACCACCCTGTTAGTTGCCGCCATGTATAGTAACATGGGCTCCTGGTCTTCGGGAGCCGCTAGGACTGGTGCAGTGGATAACACTCTCTTCAGATCCTTAAGTATAGCGTCTGCCTCGTCGGTCCAGACGAATTCGTCTAATTTTTTCATCAGCTTGTAGAGTGGCAAAGCCTTCTCGCCAAGACGACTGATGAATCTGCTCACTACTGCCATGCAGCCTGTGAGTCGCTGTACGTCTTTTAGATCTATGGGCCGGGAGATGTCGAGGATTGCCTTGATCTTCTCCGGGTTAACCTCAATTCCGCGGTGGGAGACGATGAATCCTAGGAGTTGTCCAGCTGGGACCCCGAAGATGCACTTCGTTGGGTTAAGCATCATGTTGTACTTCCTGAGATTGTCAAAGGTCTCTTGCAAATCCGCTATAAGGCCATGTTGCTTCTTAGACATAACTGCGATGTCGTCCACGTATGCGTGGATGTTTCGTCCGATTTGATCCGCCAGGCACTTTTGCATAGTGCGCTGATACGCTGCTCCTGCGTTTTTAGACCGAATGGCATTGTGACATAGCAATATATGCCATAAGGTGTTACGAATGACGTAGCGAGCTGATCGGACTTTTTCATCTTGATCTGGTGGTACCCTGAGTAGGCATCTAAGAAACACAGCAGCTCCGATCCTGCCGTCGAGTCAATGACTTGGTCAATGCGAGGCAAGGGAAAAGGGTCTTTTGGACATGCTTTGTTCAGGCCAGTGTAATCTACACACATGCGCAGAACTTTTGTGTTTTTCTTAGGAACTAGCACCGGATTTGCCACCCACTTAGTATGTATCACTTCCTTGATGAAGCCTGCTTTCAACAGTTTGGAAATCTCCTTTGCTATGGCGCGGCGCTTTTCATCTCCGAAGCGTCTCATGGCTTGTCTTACTGGCTTTGAGCCAGGAATTATCTGCAGAGCGTGCTCGGCGAGTTCCCTGGGTACACCCGTCATGTCAGATGGCTGCCATGCGAAGATGTCCCGGTTCTCACGGAGGAACTCGACGAGCGCGCTTTCCTACTTGGGGGACAAATTTGTCCCAATGGCGGTGGTCTTGGCGGCATCGCCAGCGACAAGTTCCACATGTTTTGTATCGACTATAGGCTGGAAGGTGGGCGGGGAGGCGGAAACCTCCTGCTTGGATGCCGGCATCTCCGCGGGGTCCGTAGCGGCATGGATTTCTTTGAACTCCTCGCCGAAGAACACTGCTTCCGCGAAGGCGGCTTCTCCTTCCTCGCACTCCTTTGCCTTTCTGAAGCTGCCATAAACGGTAATTATGCCATCCGGGCCTGGCATCTTCAGCTGATTGTAGATGTAACATGGCCTGGCATGGAAGCTGTGGAAGGCGGGGCGCCCGAAGATCACGTGGTAAGTGCTTTTGAACGGGACAACCTCGAAGGTTATGGGCTCTTCTCTGTAGTTTTCCTCACTACCGAAGGCAACCTTGAGCGTGATGGACCCGAGGGACTTGGCTTGGCGACCAGGAACCACTCCATAAAAGGTGACCGTGCTATGGCAGAGTTGGGTTTTGGTAAGGCCGAGCTTTGTCAAAGTTTCCACGTACATGATGTTCAGGCTGCTGCCGCCATCCATTAAGCATTTGGAGAACTCATAACCATGGATTACAGGGCATACCACCATGGCGTAATATGCATCTGGGATGTGCTCTGGATGATCATCACGGCTCCAGTGCACCGGTACTTCGGACCATCCGACGTACTGGCGGATTTTAGGCACGGTGGCATTGAGGGAGCGCATAGCAGCTCTCTGTGCCTTTGTCGTGGGGGGTCCAAGGAATGTGTGAAAGGCACCTTTTTTGTCCTTGATTGGGTTTCCCTTGCCAGCACCACCCTCTGCCTTTTCGGCGGGTTTGGGCGCAGGGTCTTCATCCATATCACTGCCATCCCTAGACTCCTTGTCTTTGTCAGCTTTTCCTTTGCCACGAGGCCGTTGTCGCCGGCTGCGTTTGAAGCCAGCTTCTTGATCCGCCTTGAGGTCATTGACAAACTTGCAGTTCCGGTTGGTGTGGTTGCACTTTCCTGAAGCGTCGCGATGGGCAAAACATGGCATATCGCGGTATTCGTCGTAAGACATGAGAGCGGATGGCGCTGAAGCGGGGTTTGCAGAACTCCGTGGCTGGCCACCGCTACCTCCGCGTCCTCTGCCGCGCTGGCTGCTTTGGCCCTTATCGGCAAAGGTTGTGGCCACCATGTCCGGAGCCTGCGGCTCTTCTGGCGGATTCTTCCGTTTATTACTGCTATTCCGCTTTCCAGTGTTCTGGATGGCGGAAGCCTTCAGAGATTCGCGGGCGTCATCGTCGGCGGCCGCGTAGTTGCTTGCGATGGTGATCATGGAATTTAGGGTCAATTTCCCTTCGTTCCTTTCCCGCAACAGGCGATGGCGGAGCAGTTGGCCTCTCTCCAAACTGTCAATAAACGCGAGGATGGCGGATTCGTCAGTAACCCCTTCACAGGAGTTCTTCATATCCAGCCATCGCGCGAGGAAAGTTCGGGAGGTCTCGTCGTCGGCGCGTCGGCACCGTTGGAGGTCACCAATGTTATGGGGTCTCTTGTACGTCCCCTCGAAATTTTCGGTGAACGCAGTTTGCATATCGAACCAGGTTTGGATAGAGTTTTCTGCCAAGTCGTTGATCCACTGCCTCGCAGTGCCGGATAGCATCAGGGGCAAATAGCGGACAGCAACATTGGGTGATCCCCCGGCGAACTGTACTGCGTTGAAGTAGTCTTGTAGCCAAGTTAAAGGCCTATCGACTCCATTGTACTGGCGGATATTTTTCTCGATTTTGAACCCATGCGGGATGGGCTCATCACGAATCTGTTGTCCAAAGCACTTTGGGCCGAGGAAGAAGGCTGTTTGAGACTTGGCAATCTCGTTTAGATGGGTACGAGCGTCGTAGGGCTTCTGGTCCGGCGGATCCTTGCGAGAGTTGCGTGACCTTGCTGGTCCGCCACCACCACCGCCGCCGCCATGGGGGCTCCCTGGTGGGGATGGCGAAGGGTCGCGTCGTCGTTTACTCTCGCCGTCCTGCGACTGATCTTTGCAGCTACGACGGCTTCCTTCCGTTCTTCGTGGAGATGGATCGTCGTCATGGCGGCGGGAGCCCTGCCCTTTGTCATCGTGGCGGCGAGTGGAGCGATGCTTGTCCTTGTCACCGTCACGGTGCGTGCCGTCGTCATGGCGAGATCGGTCCCTTCTCTTGGATGCGCCGTCTCTGCTGGTTTCCCGTCGTGGCGGATCGTCTTTGCGTCCAGCGTCACGGCTTCGTCCTCGCTTGCCATCATTGTCGCGTATGACGATCCTTCCCTTTGGGACTTCGAACGTCTTATACTTTGGTGGCGGCATGTTGGTCTTATGGCAAGGGGCATCATTGTCTTGTTGGTATCCGTAAGCAGGGTAATTCTTGCGGGGTGGCGATGGATTTCTCCGCGGGCCTTTGCCATTTGGTTTGTCATCGGAGGATATTGGGATGGCGTTCGCCCGGTTGCGAGCTTCTCTTCTTCGGATTTCCGAGGATCCGGTATGAGACTCGTTGTCGGGGCGCGTACCATGGTTGACAGCCCCCGAAGCCTTAGAAGTAGTGCTGGACCTGCATAGCGCGGGATCAGATTCGAGCCGTCGTGACGACGTAGCCTTCTCCTGCTGCACTAATGCTTTTGTCATCAGCTTTACCGCCGTCTCTAGGGATGCTGGGCTCTTATTATGCTCCAATAACTCCTTTGCAGCCACGATGTTCTCGATGGGCGTAGCCCTAACTTCATCGCGGTTTTTGTCCATGTATGGCGGATTTTTGATGTACATCTTGGCCAGAGTTTCTGCTGTTGGTACGGTGAACTCAAGGTTTCGTACCAGCTGCGGGTCGCCCCCCTCGTTGATCTGGTTCTGGATGAGAGTAACATACTTCTCCTCCATGTTCCTTGCGCGCTTCAGCGTGTCTTGAGCTTTAGCAATGTCATCATCAACCTGCTTGCCCATCTTCTCGACTCGCTTTGCTTCCTTGAGGAGTGCTCGCCTCTTCTTCTCGAGATCGTTCACATCTCTGACATAGTCAGGGGTGATTGGATCTGCCAGAGTTCCGTAGATGACCTTGTCCAGCGGGGTCGTGAAGTCTTCTAGGTGCTGGTCCTCGGGGATGGCGGGTTGCAGAGGCCTGGGTCCGCCGTGAATCTTAGGAAGTTGCTCCGTGGCGGGATCGGCGGCTGGTGGCGGGTTACCCTGCTCTTTGCCGGCATCTCTGTCGTGGACTGCCTGAGATGGCGGATCACCGGTTGTCTGCCCAGCGTCATCTCCTTTGTTGGTTACAAACACCTGCTTGGCCGCTGCTTGTTGCTCTTCAAGTGCCTGCTGCGCCAATTCCGCCTCGAGTTTCCTCATGGCGGCATCGTAGTGGTCAGAATCATAGCCTTTGCTGTCCCAGTCATCCGATTCACCACTTTCGTTAAGTGCCTCTAGGATGGATTCACCTGGGCTATCTTCTCTATTGGAGGTAGATCCCGAAGTGATACCTGCGAACGCAACAAGGCAGTACCGCGGTGTCTCTAACGCCCGATTACTTATGGCGGATTCACTGCGGACTTCCACCACTTCCTCTACCTCTAGGGCGGGCTGGGTGGGATTACTTTTCAGATCCGATCTGGGCAACTTAGAAAGTTCCAGATCAGATGAGTCCACCTCCGTATCCAGCTCGAAAGCGGTCCGTTTGGGGTTTTCAGCCATACCGATCCGTCGGAAATTGGTTTCCGTGATGGGGGTAGGATTTGTCTCTCCAATGAAGATATGGATATCTCCAATCGGAACAACAGTGAATCGAGCAGGGTCTTCTCTAGCCGGCACCCAGAGGTTATCCGCTGGGAGGATGGGAAAGCCGGAATCGTAGAGGACGCGCCCGATGGCGACGGTGTCACCGATGCCTGCAAAGGCGGATCCCGCCTGGATCCGCGCTCCAGACGCGCTATGCCCCACGGTGGGCGCCAATTGTCGTGGTTTCGTCAACAGATCTGCCATAGAGGTAGGGGTATGGCGGTTTGTGGAAGGGGGTGAACACGGAGGAGCGATCCATGACGGTGGTAGCACGAGTTTACCCAGCTTCAGATCCCGCAACGGTGGCGAGACCCTACGTGCTGCTATAATTCACTATATGGCAACAAGTGCTTGGTTACAATGATGAAGTTGGCTGTTTCGCTATGCAATTGGCCGTATGACTCTAATCTTGCCTCAAGGGCTGCTCCACGCCGGGCTTATAAAGGCGCCTGGCGTGGGCTACACGTTGGTACCGGAGCGGATACAACTTGGAGTCCTAGACTAAGTCCTCTGCGTGTACTACAAGGCAACCCGCCATGGGCCGTCTCCGAACCCGCCATGGGCCTGTCATCAGCAATCCGCCATGGGCCTGTCTCCGGATCCGCCATAAGCGCCTGCGTCCAGTACCGCCGTGACAACTTCAGCAACTGGGCCGCCCGGTATAGCGAATCCGCCATACCACCCCTGATGGGCCACCCTGGCTTGCTGATTTAGGACTACGTCGCTGGTATACCTATTTGGTATATCCCCAACACTTAGTAACTCCCCCCCAATGGACATGGAGCCACTCATCCATCCTTCCATCCCTTTTCTGAGTTAATTTTCAACAAAGTTCATCTCAGCAAGACATGTTCTTTTTGCACAAATAGGTGTACCTAAATATTTAATAGGCCAAAACCCAATCTGACAATTGAACAAATCAGCATTAACTTGAAGTTTTTCATCATCTGGCAGAATTAGCAAGACTTCACTCTTTCCAAAGTTGATTTTCAAGCCTAACATTAATTCAAAGATGTAAAGCAAAAGCTTCAAGTTTTTGGCACTCTCTAGATCATCTTTGATGAAAAGAATGGTGTCATCAGTATATTCAAGGATTGCACACACCCCCCATCAATTATCTGATTTGCTAAACCAGAAATCAAACCATTCTGCTGAGCACTCTATACCATTTTTGACAGGCAGTTAACAGCAGTGTCAAAAAGAGTAGGAGTAAAAGGATCTCTGATGCGGTACGATGTTGATAGCTTTTCACCGTCCAGTTGGGAACCCCAAGAGGAAGATATGATGAATATAGCAGCAAGGTTTTCCCTCAGTTAAGAAACCAAGGTATGTCAATCAGGAGAGGAAGGAGCCAATACGACTGAAGGTGATGCTTGCTAGTCTAGTGACACTCCAACAAGGGCACCGTTTACGATCAAACGAATTAGCGCGTCTTCAACTAGTAGCAACGTGGAACCTGCACACAACATAACCAAATACTTTGCTCCCAACTTACGATGAGGTTGTCAATCTCACCAGTTTGCTGTAAACAAAGAAATGAGCGTATCGAGTGGAAAATAGTAATAGTATGCGAGTAAAGTAAACAGTGCGAGTAAAGTAAACAGGTGATAGCAATATAGAGGAAATAGGACCGGGGTCCACAGTTCACTAGTGGTGTCTCTCCATAAGATAAAATAATACATGCTGGGTAAACAAATTATAGTTGGGCAATTGATAAAATAAAGATAATGTGCATATGTAGAGAGGATCACTATGAGATTTACTCTGGGCATTACAACAAGATACATAGACCGCCATCCAACTGCATCTATGACTAATAATCCACTTGTGGCGAATCAATCCGAGAACTCCACAAGTATTAAGTTGCGAACAACAGATAATTGCATTAAGCAAAGTGTGTAATGTAAACAAAGCATATGCCCTTGAGCATATGAATGTTGTTTTCCCCCTAGTAGCAACAGCACATCTACAACCTTAGAGGTTTCTGTCACTCCCCTAGATTAAATAGAGGCATGAACCCACTATCGAGCATAAATACCCCTCTTGGAGTCACTAGCAACTACTCGGCCAAGATAGCTACTAACAACAGAGAGCATGCAAGATCATAAACAATATAGAGATAACATAAGATAAAATTCAGTACTTCAACTCAATCATAACACCAATATTCATCGGATCCCAACAAACACAACATGTAGAATTACATAACGGTGATCTCGATCATGTAAGGCAGCTCACGAGATCTAAACATGAAGCACATGGTGGAGAAGACAACCATCTAGCTACTACTATGGACACATAGTCCAAGGTAGACTACTCACTCATCGCTCCGGAGGCAAGCATGGCGATGGAGAAGACCTCCGGTGGCGATTCCCCTCTCCGGCAGGGTGCCGGGAAGAGCTTCTGGACCCTCCCGATCTTCGGGTCGACGGCGACGGCGGATCGCGATGTGTTCTAGAAAAGTGATCGGGTACTTAGGTTTTTCCCATCGAGGGGTCTTTATAGGCGAAGGGGCAACGTCAGGAGTGGGCCGAGGCACCCTCACACATAGGGGGCACGGCCAGGGGCCAGGCCACGCCGCCCTGTTGTGTGGGGCCCTCGTGGCCCCACTCCGTCTCCTCTTCGGTTCTCTGGAAGCTTCGGTGAATTTCTGGATGTTCGGCTTTTGTTTCGTCCAATTCCAAGAATATTTCCGGTGTAACTTTTCTGAAACACAAAAATAGCAGAAAACAGGGAACTGGCACTGTGGCGACTTGTTAATAGGTTAGTTCCGGAAAATGCATAAAAGTGCCACGAAGTGTAACGAAACACTAAGCAAATGGTGTAAAAACAAGCATGGAGCATCAAAAATTATAGATACGTTGGAGACATATCAGCATCCCCAAGCTTAACTCCTGCTCGTCCTCGAGTAGGTAAGTGATAACAAAAGAAATAATTTTTGAGGTGACATGCACCTACACAATCTTGATCATCTATGTAAGCGTTGTGCGCTGGGATCAAAAGAACTTAAAACGTGGGCATGAAAGATATAATCTTGATAGAAGAAACTTAGCAACCATGTTATAACATGAAATAGAACACAAACAAAAGATCATGAAAATGAAACAATGAAAGTCAAACGTGTGTTCAAATCATAAGGAAAAACATACAAATGGTTTTCAGCTTGTCCTTCATGGAGAGCAAAACATAAATGCATAGGACACCTTCAAGTTTAAGAGGGCGACTAGATACAAGTAATTTAAGAACAAGTGAAACCAACAATATGAATCAATCAATGAAAACTTTGGGACAATGCACATTATACTCAGAATGGCAACTATGCTCTCTTAAACGGTGCATAAAGGTAGAAGGTGGTGACTCAACATAAAAGTAAAAGAAAGTCCCTTCGCGGAGGGAAGCAGTGATTGCAAGTTTTATAAACCTTCAAAAATTATGGTACTTACCGGCTTTGAGGTCTCATTGCCCCCATCATAAGCATCTTGAATGGTTAAAGTTAATACGAGAACACTTATGCTGCATATGCTTGACAAATCATAAGTTGAAAACCTCGTGTCCCGTGAATACGAGTACCCAAACCTCATGCTACTTTACTTAGAGTCCCAAGCAAGCTCTTGTCATTGTAAGTATACACGTATCATCGAGAACCGCCAACGGGGTACCTCCGTGCCCGATGATATGGAACAAGCCCACATCAAAATGAAAGGACAAGCAGACAATGAACACCTCGACATCTCTTTTATTTACCATTTGTATAGCTTTTTATTTTGAGATGCGTCGTCGAATGTCCACTATGGGCATGCTGTAAATTTCCACCATGAATTATGCATGGCTTAGATTGGCGGCCCAGGCGTTTCTCTAACACATATACAAACTCCATGATCCCGCAAGATTCCCAATTCATTTCACACCGCGAGTATCCATAAACAAAAGATCACGATATTAACTCAAATAAGAAGTGCAATGTTGAAAGCTTGCCCCATGACGGCATGGCTGGGCTAATTCCCAACTTAGAAATTGCAAGCATAACAACTCAACATAAGAGACCACAATGTCAAAATTTTAAAGCGAGAAAAGTAAAGTGTGCCATCAGGTTCGTGAGAGCTTTACTGACCAATTTTCGCATAACACCAAAAAGAGTTTAATTTGAAGGATAGATAAAAGCAAGTCAAATGTACTTTGGAATAGCAAATTGCTAATAGGTATGTATGGTGGACACTTTGGCAAAACTTGGTTTTTAGGAGTTGGATGCATGAGTAGAGCTCATACTCAGTACAAAATGAAGGCTAGCAAAAGGCTGGGAGCGACCAACTAAGAGAGCAATAACGGCCATAATCATGCATAGCGACAAAGCGACATTAAAAAAAGCATAAGATGGCATCAAAAGTCAAAAACTAAATGATTATAGAGGCTATTGGTGACTTTGTATGAGTCTAACATGTGTGAGCATGCGCCAAGTCAACCCAAATAAAGCATCAAGGAGAAAACCAAAATAATGCTTCCAAACGATAAAAACAACGCATGATTTTTTCAAAGGCTCATTAAGCAATCTCAGTCATTTAAGACAAGTCATGCTACAGCAAAACCACTAAGCATGCTATCAAAAAGACATCAAGCACGACATGCAAAAGCCTAAGCCGCAGTCTAAACAAGCTCCTTCTTGTACCACTTTTTTGCATAAAGCTTTTTCTCTTTTCCAACACCATTCGAACTTTTTATAGCCAACTCTTTTGATGAAAACCAACAAGGACCTGAGGACAAAATACACCTTGATGAAAAGATATAAGAAGATCTGAACGCAAATCAAGGCGAAAACGAAAACCAAAAGCAGTAGCAGAAAAAGAAGAACACTTGGTTTTTGATAAGAGTGAAAACTAGAGAGTTCTTGGCAAATGAAAAGCAAGGCAACTTCTCCAAAAGAAATTTGTTGGGGTCCAACCATTTATTGCAGCAAACTAAACTAAACTAATACTGAAAACTAAAACAACTGATGCTCCAAGAAAAACGCATAATGCATGAAGCAATAAAAATATAGTGTCTTGAAAGGTGACCTGATTTTTGCCGATGAAGAAGGGGTGCCTCGGGGGCATCCCCAAGCTTTGACGCTTGTACTTCTTGGATATTTCTTGGGGTGCTGGGCATCCCCAAGCTTGAGCTTTTGTCCATTCTTCAACTCATCTCATCATTCTCCAATCCCTACACTTGAAAACTTACTTCATACAAAACTAAACACAAATCTATGAGCAACATTAGTGTAAGCATAACATTGAATCAACCCTTTTTGCTTCAGGTTTCAACCTAAAACCACCACAAATAAAGCATATACTACTGTAGCAACTTCCCCAAAAATTCCGTGATCAAAAGAACTCAAAAGGAAAGCGATGAAGCGGCAAACACAAATATTGGCAGAAATCTGTCAAAACAGAAGAGCTGACAAAGGTCGAATTTGTAGAGGGTTTTCTGTTGTCCAAATCAAAAAGTGTTCAACTAATGAAAGTTTGGATATAACCTGGGTCATATGCACAAGAAATCGCAGGTCCAAAAGATATACAGAGAATTTTCACGAATTTTTACGGTGCAGCACCGAAAACTGTTTCAGGACAGCAACATCCCCAAATCTTACCTCGCTCAAATTAGAGGCTTCTCTTGGCACAAAACGAAATAAAAAGGATAAGGAGAGGTTATTACAGTAGTAATAACTTCCAAGACTCAAATAAAAGAAAAATAACTGAATGTAAAAACATTGGGTTATCTCCCAAGAGTGCTTTTCTTTAACGCCTTTGAGCTAGGCGCAGAAAATTGCGAATCAAGTAACATCAAGTGATGAAGCATCAAGCTCATAATTTGCTCTAAGAATAGAGTCAAAAAGTAATTTCTTTCTCTTTCTAGGGAAGTGTTCCATACCTTTCTTGAGTGGAAATTGATATTTGATGGTGCCTTCCCTCATATCAATGATGTCACCTACAGTTCGAAGAAAGGGTCTTCCCAAAATAATAGGACATGAAGCATTGCAGTCAACATCCATGACAAGAAAATAAACGGGAACAAGGTTATTGTTAACCATAATAAGAACATCGTTAATCCTTCCCAAAGTTTTTTTCTTAGCAACATCAGCAATAGGAACATCATAATAACACTTTTCAAGCAGTGGTAAATCAAGCATGTCATAAATCTTTCTAGGCATAATAAAAATACTAGAACCTAGATCACATAAAGCATGGCAATCAAAACCATTAACATGCATATCAATGATGGGTTCCCAACCATCTTCTAACTTCTTGGGAACAGAAGCTTTTTGCTTCAACTTTTCATCCCTAATTTTCATAAGAGCATTGGTAATATGCTTAGTAAAAGCAACATTTAAAGAACTAGCATTGGGAGTCAAAGCAAGATTTTGCAAAAACAAAATAACTTTAGATATATTGCAGCCATCAACATCAAAATCATTAAAGGAAATAGAGCTATCATCTCCTACACTCCGAAAAATTTCAGCACTCTTTTGAGAAAAAGTTTTAGCAGTTTTAGGCTTTTTAACACAAGGAGTGGGAGTTTTCTCTACACCAATCAAAGTAAGAGGATTGCTAGCATTAGGAGCAACATCATTAGAGGTAGTAATGGTACATACCTTCGTCTCTCTAGCCATCTCATCTTCTCTTTACCACCTGGCATGCAATTCTGCTAGCATCCTAACATTTTCATCAATTCTAACTTGGATAGCATTAGCAGTAGCAAAAGGATTGTTCTCTTTCACATCATTAGGCAACACTTTTAATTTCAGAAGTTCAACATCATGAGCAAGACTATCAACTTTAGAAGCAAGAATATCAATTTTGCCTAACTTTTCCTCAATAGACTTGTTAAAAGCATTTTGCTTACCAATGAAGTCCTTGAGCATTACCTCAAGCTCGGAGGGCGCGGCCCTAGTGTTGTTGGAGGAATTACCATAAGAGTTACCATAACCATTACCATTGGTAGAAGGATACGGCCTATAATTGTTACTAGCAAAATTGTTCCTATAAGCATTGTTGTTGAAATTATTATTTCTAATGAAGTTTACATCAACATGCTCTTCTTGAGCAACCAAAGAGGCCAAAGGAACATTATTAGGATCTACATGAGTCCTATCATTAGAAAGCATAAGCATAATAGCATCAATCTTATCACTCAAGGAAGATGTTTCCTCAACAGAATTTACCTTCTTACCTTGTGGAGCTCTCTCGGTGTGCCATTTAGAGTAATTTACCATCATATTGTCGAGAAGCTTCGTTGCGGCGCCCAAGGTAAGGGACATAAAAGTGCCCCCAGCAGCTGAATCAAGTAGGTTCCTCGAAGAAAAATTCAGTCCTGCATAAAAAGTTTGAACAATCATCCAAGTAGTCAGTCCATGAGTGGGACAATTCTTTATCATAGCTTTCATTCTTTCCCAAGCTTGAGCAACATGTTCATTATCAAACTGACTAAACTTCATAATATTGCTACGCAAAGCTATAATCTTAGCAGGAGGATAGTATCTACCAATAAAAGCATCCTTACACTTAGTCCATGAATCAATACTATTTTTAGGCAAAGACAACAACCAATCTTTAGCTTTTCCTCTCAAAGAAAAAGGAAACAACTTGAGCTTAATAATATCAACATCAACATTCTCATACTTTTGCATCTCACATAACTCAACAAAATTGTTGAGATGAGCTACAGCATCATCAGTACTAGCACCAGAGAATTGCTCTTTCATAACAAGGTTTATCAAAGCAGGCTTAATCTCATAAAAGTTTGCAGCAGGAGCAGGTGGCGCAATAGGAGTGGAGATAAAATCACTATTATTCGTGCTAGTAAAGTCACACAACTTGGTGTTTTCAGGAGTAGCCATTCTAGCAAACTAAAAGCAGACAAGTAAAAACAACTACAAAGGATTCTAATTTTTTTGGGTTTTTGATATAAAACGATGCAAGTAAAAATAAAGTAAAGCAAAACTTAAAACAAAGTAAAGGATGTGCATGCGAAAACTCCCCTTGCAGAAGTCTTCTTCTTCCTCCCCGGCAACGGCGCTAGAAAAGAGCTTGATGCGGTACGGTGTTGATAGCTTTTCACCATCCAGTTGGGAACCCCAAGAGGAAGGTATGATGAATATAGCAGCAAGGTTTTCCCTCAGTTAAGAAAACAAGGTATGTCGATCTGGAGAGGAAGGAGCCAATACGACTGAAGGTGATGCTTGCTAGTCTAGTGACACTCGAACAAGGGCGCCATTTACGATCAAACGAGTTAGCGCATCTTCAACTAGTAGCAACATGGAACCTGCACACAACACAACCAAATACTTTGCTCCCAACTTACGATGAGGTTGTCAATCTCACCGGTTTGCTGTAAACAAAGAAATGAGCGTATCGAGTGGAAAATAGTAATAGTATGCGAGTAAAGTAAACAGTGCGAGTAAAGTAAACAGGTGATAGCAATATAGAGGAAATAGGACCGGGGTCCACAGTTCACTAGTGGTGTCTCTCCATAAGATAATAATACATGCTGGGTAAACAAATTACAGTTGGGCAATTGATAAAATAAAGATAACGTGCATATGTCGAGAGGATCACTATGAGATTTACTCTGGGCATTACAACAAGATACATAGACCGCCATCCAACTGCATCTATGACTAATAATCCACTTGTGGCGAATCAATCCGAGAACTCCACAAGTATTAAGTTGCGAACAACAGATAATTGCATTAAGCAAAGTGTGTAATGTAAACAAAGCATATGCCCTTGAGCATATGAATGTTGTTTTCCCCCTAGTAGCAACAGCACATCTACAACCTTAGAGGTTTCTATCACTCCCCCAGATTAAATAGAGGCATGAACCCACTATCGAGCATAAATACCCCCTCTTGGAGTCACTAGCAACTACTCGGCCAAGATAGCTACTAACAATGGAGAGCATGCAAGATCATAAACAACATAGAGATAACATAAGATAAAATTCAGTACTTCAACTCAATCATAACACCAATATTCATCGGATCCCTACAAACACAACATGTAGAATTACATAACGGTGATCTCGATCATGTAAGGCAGCTCACGAGATCTAAACATGAAGCACATGGTGGAGAAGACAACCATCTAGCTACTGCTATGGACCCATAGTCCAAGGTAGACTACTCACTCATCGCTCCGGAGGTAAGCATGGCGATGAAGAAGACCTCCGGTGGCTATTCCCCTCTCCGGTAGGGTGCCGGGAAGAGCTTCTGGACCCTCCCGATCTTCGGGTCGACGGCGGCGGCGGATCGCGATGTGTTCTGGAAAAGTGATCGGGTACTTAGGTTTTTCCCGTCGAGGAGTCTTTATAGGCGAAGGGGCAACATCAGGAGTGGGCCGAGGCGTCCTCACACATAGGGGGCACGGCCAGGGGCCAGGCTACGCCGCCCTATTGTGTGGGGCCCTCGTGGCCCCACTCCGTCTCCTCTTCGGTTCTCTGGAAGCTTCGGTGAATTTCTGGACGTTCGGCTTTTGTTTCGTCCAATTCCGAGAATATTTCCCGTGTAACTTTTCTGAAACACAAAAACAACAGAAAATAGGGAACTGGCACTGTGGCGACTTGTTAATAGGTTAGTTCCGGAAAATGCATAAAAGTGCCACGAAGTGTAACGAAACACTAAGTAAATAGTGTAAAAATAAGCATGGAGCATCAAAAATTATAGATACGTTGGAGACGTATCAATCTCCTTGGCTGACCCCCTTATAGCTATAAAAATAAGGTCCCACATATTCATTTATTTTAACACTCAGAGTCCCTCCTAAAACCTTTTTGTCTGCAGCAGTCCAACAGAAAATCCCAATTAACATTGTCGTAAGCTTTTTCAAAATCTATTTTAAGAATCACCCCTGTTGCTTTCTGCACTTGGAGTCTCTCAAAATTTCTTGAAGTAGCATGTCTCCATGAGCTATAAATCTCCCTTTGATTACTCATGAATGATTTTCTTCATGTAAAGTTCAGTCTAACAGTCACAGCTTTTGTAAAAATATTGAACAACACTTGCAAAAGACAAATGGGTCTATATTTCTGGATTGTATTTGCATCATCCCCTTTAGGAATTAAAGTTATAATTCCATAATTGATCTTTGCCAGATTAATCCTATTCTAATGAAAATCTTCAGAAATCTGCATCAAATCTTGCTTAATTATATCCCAGCAACTTTAATAAAATTCAATTGGGAAGTCATCAGGACCAGCGGATTCGTTCCTCTCCATTTGATCAATGACACCTCTTATTTCCTCCTCAGTGAACGCCTTATCCATTTCTTCTCTGTCTTCATCATTCAGGCATTCAAATTCAGGCCAAATTCCATTTCTCATCCTAGTGTGAGATATTTGATGTGGACCAAATAGATCTTTATAGAAAGCTGTAGCATGTACAAGAAGATGCAGTACCCTATCTTTGATCAGGCCCACTTTATAGAGAAAACATGGTCCTCCTCCTCTTCTGACCATTGGCAGTTCTATGAAAAAATTCAGTGTTATTATCTCCATGTAAAAGCCACCTATCTCTTCCTCTCTGGTGCCAAAATGCTTCTTCAGACTCATAAATCAGCATGAGCTCCTTCTAAATTTGACTTTTTCTAATGAGTTGACATCTTGAAAGCATCAAAGTCTCCTCGAGCACTTCAAGCTGAGACAGTTCCTATAGCGACCGAGTCAAATCGGTGCGGCGCGTCTGAGCTCCCACCATTGACACCATCCCTGTAGAACAACGGTCTGAACCGATCTCAACCACCTCGCACACGCGCATGAAGGGTGGTGTACAATATGGCACGACACCAAGTCGTCGATAGAACGACCCAGTCACAATCCGGTAGCCAAAAAACTACTGGATCGAACCCACACTCCAATCTTCCAACAAATCGGACGAACTGGATCCACTAATCGTGCCATCCTCCTTGAAAAGCGAAACTGTATCCAAAGATCGAACCAGACTATCGTGACCATATTGGATTTGGCTTTCCTTAATCCGCGATGAGAATCTGACATGCCACCTCTGCGACAGAGCAGATCCCGGCGGTGGAAGTGGTGATGGTGGCGGCGGTGTGGGTGGGGGTGAGCTCTCGGGTGGCCGGAGTCTCTCGGGTGACGTCATCCTCTCGGGTTCCCGTGAGAAGTGGCTAAGGGTGTGTTTGGTAGGTCGGCCCAACCCAGCAATTCCCTGCCCAACTGAGATTTCAAAAAATTTAGGTGTTTGGTAGCCCGGTTATTCCATCTGGGCACTGCCCAACTCGCCCCGAAAAGGCCTCTCAGCCCTGCCCAGTAGAGAAGCTCAAATCGAGCTTCGCACCTGGGCAGGGCTGACTTTGCCCGGAAAACCCCCCGCGCGCCTCGCGCCTGGGCCGAATCCAACAGGGGTCTCGGCCCCGAAGCCTCATTTTCCCCCTTCGTCACTGCCTTCCCAAACCTTCTCTCCCTTCCTCACTTCCCCGTATCCAGCAGAGGTCACCGCCGCAGCCCTTCCTCACGCCGACGTTGGCCTCCATGACAAGCACCTCTGCCTCCTAGATGAGATCCGTTGCCTCCGCCTCGGTTCAGGCCTCCACTGCCGCCCTTCATCTCTTCGCCGACCTCCTCTACACGCCCGAGGACGAGATCTCGCATGCCCTGGGCTCCAGGCGCCTCCCTCGCACCCGACCTCACGCCGCGCTCCAGGAAGCTCCGCCGCTGCATCTCTGGCTGCCGACCTCGCCCCGACTCTAGGCGCCTCCCTCGCTCTCCTGTCCTCGCCGTGCTACCACGGCCAGCGATTCCCTGGCCAGTGCCTCCATGGCCAGCGACGGCCAGCCCAGCCACGGCCTCGTGCCGCCACCTCAACGGCCGGAGCTCATCTTGGCGGAGTGCAACTCGCCCTGGAGGTTAACTCGCCGGAGCTCGTCTCGCCGGAGGGCAACTCGCCGGAGCTCATCTCGCTAGGGACCTGATTGCATTTTTCAGGGACTTGATTGCTTTTTGTTTTGTATATAAGGACTCGATTGCTTTTTGTTTTGTATATAAGGACTCAATTGCTTTTCATTTCTGTATTCAAGGATCTTTATGTAAATTTTAGTCCTACTCAGCATCTCTCACCACATACAAGCTACCAAACAACTGTCGCACTGAGAATATCTCAACCAAGATGGCCTACCAAACACAGCAAAAATATAAGCCCAGCTTGGCTAGGATGAGCTTGCATGAAAACAAATAGCTATTTCCGATAGAGCCGGGCTACCAAACACAGCCTAAGTGAGCATTCCGAACCCGGCGTGTCTGTGTCAGCAGTTTCTGGTTGCAATGGTGGCAGGGTCGTCACATCGCCGACGGCCGTGTCACAGTGGAGGTGGAGGTGGTGCTGTCAGGCCGCCGAGCTCGGCCGTTGCAGCAGATGCAAACGTATCTTAGGTGCTACCATGTCTAATCATTGCAAGTAGGTATCTTGTTCCTTGTGAATTTTAACTATGGTACTTCAGATGTTCTGAGAGATGGTGCTTCCGTAAAAATTGATATTTTTATGTGTTTTGGTGTACCCACTAGTAAACTAAAACGAACTCAACTAAGTGTGTAGTAGGGCCCATTCTTTGGATCCGATCTACTGCCTCTACAAGATACTAGACCCTCATGCGCGCCTTGCCGCGCCGCTCTTTAATTTAAATTTATTTTTCATTTAACGATATGTTGTCAGTTTTAACATGATCTAGTGAAAAATAATAGACTAGCAATGTCCTTTGCCCATAAAAAAAGGATGATGCTGAACATCCCCTTGAAATAAATCAGAAGATATATATTGGTAGGCCATGAGCAATCTGGAAGCAGACGCGTAAACACTGATTTTTAACCCACAACAATCATAGGTATACTAATATTGAATAATTTGGATATTTTTATTTCGTATTCACCAATGGAATATCTAAATAGAAAGGTTTTTGTTTTTATCTAATTCAAAATTGACTTGTATTGAATTTTTCTCATCTTCTAAAATGCACTAATCCATACTATCATGTTAATGTGACACTTGGAAGCAAAAGCGTAAACGCTGATTTAACCCAAAGCAATCATATGGATATCAATAATGGTTAATTGGTTATTACTTTTTCATATTCACCAACATAATATTCAAATTGAAAGGTTTTAGTGTATCTCTAATTTAAAACTAACTCCTCTAAATTGCGCTAATCCATACTATCATATTTATGTTTATTGGTCACTGTATACCTTCAGATACCCATCAACCAAAATAATCGGCTTTGACAATGGAGAGAAATTCCCAACATTAATGAAAATGGGTATTCGGGACCCATTCGTACTGGTAACGGAGGATGGTATGCCCAAATGCCGGATGATAAGAAAGTCGAGTACCTGAATAATATGTTTATATCCTGACAGCAAAAGAAAACTGCAACAACTCTGGCTGATAATATCAATGAACCACAACCATCTTCTTAGTTTTAGCAGAGTTGCTCTTCTCATTCATCTTAGGTCCAATATTCAGTTATTATGATGGAACCATAATAAATGGCTGATGGTTATGCTTATTCTTCAGTAATTGAAATGCTATCTAAAATGAAGCCAATTTGAAATCTGCCGAAGGAATAAACAACAAACAAATTCTAGATAAATAGCAAAATTATGCTTCGATTTATTTTTCATTGTCAATGCAATCACAAATATGATGAAAACTAATGTGTAATACTAAAATACAAATAATTATTTTGATAAGTGCAACCCTATTGTTAGCAGTTGAAAGGTTCAGCAAGAACAGTAGTGCCAATGAAAAACAGGAAGTATAGAATTAGCATTGTCAATGAGCTGAAAACAAATACATTTGCTATTCTTTCATGGCATTTCTCAATTAATATTAAGTTATTTAAGATAGACAAACTATCCTTTCATTCTTGACATTAAGGTTTCTGATGGTCCGCACAACACATTCATGGGTTGGGAAAATATTATCTACAAACACGACATATTTAAATACTAATGTTCCGTAGATTTATAGGTGCATGATGGCTTGTAAGTACAGCCCGTTGGGAACCCCAAGAGGAAGGTATGATGAGCACAGTAGCAAGTCTTCCCTCAGTTATGAAACCAAGGTTTAATCGGACCAGTAGGAGAAAGCCAAACTTCAGAAGGTGATGCTTGCTAGCTTCGTGACACTCCGGACAAGGGCGTCAGATACAACTGCTTGTCGGCGTGTAGCTTTCCACCAGCAGCAATGTGAAACCTGCACACAACACAACCAAGAACTTTGCTCCCAACTTACGATGAGGTTGTCAATCTCACCGGTTTATTGTAAACAAAGGATTGAGCGTATCGAGTGGTAATAGGATAATAGTATGAAGAAAGTAAACAGAGCGAGTAATAGTAAAACGGTATAACAATGTAAAGGAAATTGGACCGGGTTCCACAGTTCACTAGTGGTGTCTCTCTATAAGATAAATAACACATGCTGGATAAAAAATTACAGTTGGGCAATTGATAAAGAAAAGATAACGTACATACGTCATGAGGATCACTATGATATTCACTCTGTGACAAGAGTATAGATAATAGAGCCCATCGGTTGAGTACCCCTTAGGCCCATTAAGCTAGGCCCAAGTGTAATACTAGTCGAGATCTGAGTTCATGTCGTATATTGATATTGTAATCCATGTTGAACCCCTCCCGATCCTTGAGACCTGCCACCTATATATAGGGACCAGGAGAGGACGGTGAGGGACAGATTGAAAGCAAGCCAAGTTTACTCTTACGTTTACTTTCGATACACACCTTGTTTGACTGATTTTACCTTCGAGTTCATCCGACGCCCTACTCCCCGATCCTAAGTCCTTCATATTGGACATTTGTTGAGTTAACCCTCGTCACTCTGGGCATTACGACAAAATACATAGACCGCCATCCAACTGCATCTATGACTAAATATCCACTCGCGGGGAATCATCCGAGGACCCCTTGAGTATTAAGTTGCAAACAACAGATAATTGCATTAAACAAAGTGCGTAATGTAAACAAAGCAAATGTCCTTGGACACAAGAATGTTTTTCTCTCCCTAGTGGCAACATCACATCTACAAACTTAGAGGTTTCTATCACTCTCCCAGATTAAATAGAGGCATGAACCCAACTATCGAGCATAAATACTCCCTGTTGGAGTTACTAGCATCTACTCGGCCAAGATAGCTACTAGCAACGGAAAGCATACAAGATCATAAGCAATATAGAGATAACATAATATATATAATTCAGCACATCAACATCACATAGTACCAATACTCATCGGATCCCAACAAACAGAACATGTATGATTACATAAAGATGATCCTAATCATGTAGGGTAGCTCACAAGATCTAAACATGAAGCATATGGTAGAGGAGACAACCATCTAGCTACTGCTATGGACCCATAGTCCAAGGTAGACTACTCACACATCACTCCGGAGGCGACCATGGTGGTGTAGAAGGCCTCCGGCAGGGTGCCGGGAAGAGCTCCTGGATCCTCCCGATCTCGCGACGACGACGGCGGCGGCTTGCAGTATGTTTCGTGGAAAAGAGATCCGTCCCTTAGGTTTTTTCCGTCGACGGGAACTTATGGGCGAAGGGGCAGCGTCAGAAGTGGGACCAGGTGGTCTCACCATAGGTGGGCGCGGCCAGGGGCTGGGCCGCGCCCCCTTGTGGTGAGGCTGGCCCCTGGTCCCCCTCTGTGTCATCTTCGGTCTTCGCGAAGCTTCAGTAAAAATAGGAGGTTTGGCTTTTGTTTCATCTAATTCCGAGAATATTTCCTGTGTAACTTTTCTGAAACACAAAAACAGCAGAAAACAGGGAACTGTCACTGTGGCATCTTGTTAATAGACTAGTTCCAGAAAATGCAAAAAAACGCCACGAAGTGTAACAAAACACAAAGAAAATGGTGTATGAACAAGCATAGAGCATCAAAAATTATAGATACGTTTGAGACGTATCAAGCATCCCCAAGCTTAACTCCTGCTCGTCCTCGAGTAGGTAAGTGATAACAAAAGAATAATTTTTGAGGTGACATGCACCATCACAATCTTGATCATCTATGTATGCATTGAGTGCTGGGATCAAAGAACTTAAAACATGGGCATAAAAGACATAATCTTGACAATAAAAACTTAGCAACCATGTTATAACATGAAAAAGAACACAAACGAAAGATCATGAATAATGAAACAGTGAAAGTCAAGTGTGTGTTCAAATCATATGAAAAACATAGCAAATGGTTTTCAGCTCGTCCTTCATGGAATAGCAAAACATAAATGCATAGGACACCTTCAAGTTTAAGAGGGCGACTAGATACAAATAATTTAAGAACAAGTGAAACCAAAATTATGAATCAATCAATGATAACTTTGGGGACTATGCACATTAAACTTAGAATAACAACTATCCTCTCTTAGACGGTGCATAATGGTAGAAGGTGGAGACTCAACATAAAAGTAAAAGAAGGACCCTTCGCAGAGGGAAGTAGTGATTAAACATGTGCTAGAGCTTTTCATTTGTAAAACAGAGAGATGAAAATTGGTTTTGAGACGTGGTTGTCTTTGTCAACGACTGGCAATGGAGTTCTTACTATCTTCCATATAAAAATGAAGCAAGTTTTTGAGAGAGAGAGAGAGAGATTTGCACTTTGGTGCTCTTTTATAAAGCTTGGCACTCCTCCCCACCTTTTTTCCTTTCACAAACCATGGCTAACCGATTCCATCGGGTGCCCACCAACATTCACATACCATGGAGGAGTGCCTTTTTTATTTTATTTTTCTTTTTAGAATTTAGCAATATGGAAGATAGCAAATCCGACAACTACGTCCCCATGAGCTAAAAATAGTGTCACAAAACGAGAAGTGTTTTGAAGGTTTTTTGAAAGGTAGCACATGAAAATTTACTTGGAATGGCTTGCAAATACCATGCATAGCAATTTATAGTGGACACAATGGAATACTTGGTTTTTGGGAGTTGGATGCACGAGTAGAGCTCATACTCAGTACAAAATGAGGGCTAGCAAAAGACTAGGAGCGACCAACTAAGAGAGCAAAAATGGCCATAATCATGCATAGTGATACGTCTCCAACGTATCTATAATTTTTGATGCTCCATGCTTGTTTTTACACCATTTGCCTACTGTTTCGTTACACTTCATGGCACTTTTATGCATTTTCCAGAACTAACCTATTAATAAGTCGCCATAGTGCCAGTTCCCTATTTTCTGCTATTTTTGAGTTTCAGAAAAGCTACACAGGAAATATTCTCGGAATTGGACGAAACAAGTTCCTGAAGTCTTATTTTTCCCGGAAGCTTCCAGAGATCCGAGGAGGAGTAGGAGGGGGGCCACGAGGGCCCCACACACCAGGGCGGCGCGGCCCAGCCCCTGGCCGCGCCCCCTATGTGTGAGGGCATCTCGGTCCACCTCTGACGATGCCCCTTCGCCTATAAAGACCCCCCGATGGAAAAAACCTAAGTACCCGATTAATTTTCCAGAACACATCGTGATCCGCCACCGCCGTCGACCCGAAGATCGGGAGGGTCCAGAAGCTCTTCCCGGCACCCTGTCGGAGAGGGGAATCGCCACTGGAGGTCTTCTTCATCGCCATGCTTGCCTCCGGAGCGATGAGTGAGTAGTCTACCTTGGACTATGGGTCCATAGCAGTAGCTAGATGGTTGTCTCCTCCACCATGTGCTTCATGTTTAGATCTCATGAGCTGCCCTACATGATTGAGATCACCGTTATGTAATTCTACATGTTTGATTTGTTGGGATCCGATGAATATTGGTGTTATGATTGAGTTGCTATACTGAAATATATCTTATGTTATCTGTATGTTGTTTATGATCTTGCATGCTCTCCGTTGTTAGTAGCTATCTTGGCCGAGTAGTTGCTAGTGACTCCAAGAGGGGCTATTTATGCTCGATAGTGGGTTCATGTCTCTATTTAATCTGGGGGAGTGACAAAAACCTCTAAGGTTGTAGATGTGCTGTTGCTACTAGGGCGAAAACAACATTCATATGCTCGAGGGCATATGCTTTGTTTACATTACACACTTTGCTTAATGCAATTATCTGTTGTTCGCAACTTAATACTCATGGGGTGTTCGGATGATATCCCCGCGAGTGGATTATTAGTCATAGATGCAGTTGGATGGCGGTCTATGTATTTTGTTGTAATGCCCAGAGTAAATCGCATAGTGATCTTCTTGACATATCACGTTTATCTTTATTCTATCAATTGCCCAACTGTAATTTGTTTACCCAGCATGTGTTATTTATCTTATGGAGAGACACCACTAGTGAACTGTGGACCCCGGTCCTATTTCCATCATATTGCTATCACTTGTTTACTTTACTCGCACTGTTTACTTTACTCGCATACTACTATCACTTTCCACTCGATACGCTCATACCCTTTGTTTCAAGCAAACCGGTGAGATTGACAACCTCATCGCAAGTTGGGAACAAAGTACTTGGCTGTGTGTGCGCAGGTTCCACGTTGCTGCTCGCAAAGCAAAGCTTGGACGAGACGCCCTATAAATTGTCCGGAGCTGTCACAAAGCTTGCAAGCATCACCTTCAGTCGTATTGTCTGCTCTTTTCCTGATCGACATATCTTGGTTTCTTAACTGAGGGAAAACTTGCTGCTATATTCATCAAAACCTTCTCTTGGGTTTTCCAACTGGCCGGTCATTTACTACACATCTTTCATACTATCATCACCGTGCCACCAACAAGTTTTCTGGCGCCGTTGCCGGGGAAGAGTGGAAGACCTCCGCAAGGGGAGTTTTTCGCACGCACATTCTTTACTTTGTTTTATTGTTTTGCTTTACTTTATTTATTTTTACCTACATTGTTTTATCAAAAACCCAAAAAAATTAGAATCCTGTGTAGTTGTTTATTATGTCTAGTTCAGTTGCTACTACTATGTCGCCCGAGGATATGATTTTTACTTTTAAACAAAAGGATGAGGAAAGTTTTAAAGAAGCTTGGACTAGAATTTATGATTGGCATGGAAAAACTGAACCTAAAATGACCTTGAGTTTGCTTCTTAGTAGCTTTTACTTTGGACTTGCTCTTCATTATAGATATGCTTTGGATGCTACTGCAGAAGGAGATTTCCTTCATTGTGATGGAGATCAAGCCTTCAATATTATAAAAAAGTTGATTACAATTTATAGCATGCCAACCTATTTTGATTCCTCTCTTGTGTGCATTTTTAATAGACTTGATACTCTTGAGACTCGCACTGCTAGTTTGAATACTTGCTACAATACTTTGTGCCAGCATTTTGATTATGTGCCAACAAATTCTGAACCTTCGAGTTGGTATCCTACGGTAAAAATCATTATTAGTGGTGAAACTTTTCATGCTTGTTGTGATATTATGTTTGAATTTCGTCTTATGCCAAAGGATGTTTATAAATCTTTGAGTCTTTGGAAGCTTTCTGAGGGGGGAGAAGGAATTTCTCTTACTAACAATGCCACTATATTTCCTATTGGAATAGCTGAAGGAGTTTTTACAAAAGTCCTAGGAAGAATGATATCTACTGATTATCTTGTTATTGAATGTGTAGGAAAAGGACAAATCACACTTGGAAGATCTCTACTGAAGCTCGTGGGCGCCGTCATTGATGTGGGAAAAGGCAATATAAGATTTATCTCACCACCTTGCAATAGCCATGTCTTTCCTAGAGTCAAGAGCAAAGGTAAGAAAGGAAGACGTAAGGCACCCGCTGACCCTAGCACTTCATCTCTTGAAAATACTTGATTCGCAATTTTCTGCGCCTAGCTCAAAGGCGTTAAAGAAAAGCACTCTTGGGAGATAACCCAATGTTTTATTTTCAGTACCTTTTCTTTTATTTGAGTCTTGGAAGTAATTACTACTGTAATGACCTCTCCTTATCCTTTTTATTTCATTGTTGTGCCAAGAGAAGCCTCTAATTTGAGTGAGGTAAAAATTTGGGGATATTGCTGTCCTGAAACTGTTTTCGGTGCTGCACCGTAAAAATTCGTAAAAATTCTCTGTATATATTTTGGACCTGCGATTTCTTGTGCATATGCCCCAGGTTATATCCAAACTTTCATTAGTTGAACACTTTTTGATTTGAGCAACATAAAACACCTTAAAAATTCGGCCTTTGTCAGCTATTCTGTTTTGACAGATTTCTGCCAATATTTGTGTTTGCCGCTTTATCGCTTTCTTTTCAAGCTCTTTTGATCACGGAACTTTTGGGGAAGTTGCTACAGTAGTATATACTTTATATGTGGTGGTTTTGGGTTGAAACCTGAAGCAAAAAGAGGTCGATTATATGTTATCTTACACTAATGTTGCTAATAGATTTGTATTTAGTTTTGTATGAAGGAAGTTTTCAAGTGTAGGGATTGGAGAATGATGAGATGAGTTGAAGAATGGACAAAAGCTCAAGCTTTGGGATGCCCATGCATCACCCCAAGAAATATCCAAGAAGTACAAGCGTCAAAGCTTGGGGATGCCCCCGAGGCACCCCTTCTTCATCGGCAAAAATCAGGTCACCTTTCAAAACACTATATTTTTATTACTTCATGCACTATGTGTTTTTCTTGGAGTGTCAGTTGTTTTAGTTTTATTTATTAGTTTAGTTTTGTTTGCTGCAATAAATGGTTGGACCCCAACAAATTTCTTTTGAAGAAGTTGCCTTGCTTTTCATTTGCCAAGAACGCTCTAGTTTTCATTCTTATCAAAAACCGAGTGTTCTTCTTTTTCTGCTACTGCTTTTGGTTTTCGTTTTCGCCTTGATTTGCGTTCAGACCTTGTCATATCTCTTCATCAAGGTGTATTTTTGCCTCTAATCTTTATTGTTTTTCATCAAAAGAGGTGTCTTAAAAAAAATTCAAATGGTGTTGGAAAAGAGAAAAAGCTTTATGCAAAAAAGTGGTACAAGAAGGAGCTTGTGTAGACTGCGGCTTAGGCTTTTTCATGTCATGCTTGATGTCTTTTTGATAGTATGCTTAGTGGTTTTGCTGTAGCATGACTTGTCTCAAATAACTGAGATTGCTTAATGAGCCTTTGAAAAAATCATGCGTTGTTTTTATTGTTTGGAAGCATTATTTTGGTTTTCTCCTTGATGCTTTATTTGGGTTGACTTGGCGCATGATCACACATGTTAGACTCATACAAAGTCACCAATAGCCTCTATGATCATTTAGTTTTTGACTTTTGATGCCATCTTATGCTTCTTTTAATGTCGCTTTGTTGCTTTGCATGATTATGGCCATTATTGCTCTCTTAGTTGGTCGCTCCCAGTCTTTTGCTAGCCCTCGCCTTGTACTGAGTATGAGCTCTACTCGTGCATCCAACTCCTAAAAACCAAGTTTGCCAAAGTGTCCACCATACATACCTACTAGCAATTTGCTATTCCAAGTAAATTTGACTTGCTTTTATTTTCTCTTCAAATTAAACTCTTACCAGTGTTATGCGAAAATTGGTCAGTAAAGCTCTCATGAACTGGAAGGCACACTTTACTTTTTCTCGTTCTAAAAAATTTGACATTGTGGTCTCTTATGTTGAGTTGTTATGCTTGCAAGTTGTAAGTTGGAGACTAGCCCAGCCATGCCGTCATGGGCAAGCTTTCAACATTGCACTTCTTATTTGAGTTGATATCGTGATATTTTGTTTATGGATGCCCGCGGTGTGAAATGAATTGGGAATCTTGCGGGGATCATGGAGTTTGTATATGTGTTAGGGAAACGCCTGGGCCGCCAATCTAAGCCATGCATAATTCATGGTGGAAATTTGCAGCATACCCATAGTGGACATTCGACGACGCATCTCAAAATAAAAAGCTATACAAATGGTAAATAAAAGAGATGTCGAGGTGTTCATTGTCTGCTTGTCCTTTCATTTTGATGTGGGCTTGTTCCATGTCATCGGGCACGGAGGTACCCCGTTGGCGGTTCTCGATGATACATATATACTTACAATGACAAGAGCCTTGCTTGGGACTCTAAGTAGAGTAGCATGAGGTTTGGGTACTCGTATTCACGGGACATGAGGTTTTCGACTTATGATTTGTCAAGCATATGCATCATAATTGTTCTCGCATTAACTTTAACCATTCAAGATGCTTATGATGGGGGCAATGAGAGCTCAAAGCCGGTAAGTAACATAATTTTTGAAGGTTATAAAACTTGAAATCACTGCTTCCCTCTGCGAAGGGCCTTTCTTTTACTTTTATGTTGAGTCACCACCTTCTATCTTTATGCACCATGAAGAGAGCATAGTTGCCATTCTTAGTATAATGTGCATTGTCCCAAAGTTTTCATTGATTGATTCATATTGTTGGTTTCACTTGTTTTCAAATTATTTGTATCTAGTCGCCCTCCTAAACTTGAAGGTGTCCTATGCATTTATGTTTTGCTCTCTCCATGAAGGACAAGCTGAAAACCATTTGTATGTTTTTCCTTATGATTTGAACACACGTTTGACTTTCATTGTTTCATTTTCATGATCTTTTGTTTGTGTTCATTTTCATGTTTATAACATGGTTGCTAAGTTTCTATTGTCAAGATTATATCTTTCATGCCCATGTTTTAAGTTCTTATGATCCCAGCTCACAAATGCTTACATATATGATCAAGATTGTGTAGGTGCATGTCACCTCAAAAATTATTCTTTTGTTATCACTTACCTACTCGAGGACGAGCAGGAGTTAAGCTTGGGGATGCTTGATACGTCTCCAACGTATCTATAATTTTTGATGCTCCATGCCTGTTTTTACACCATTTGCCTACTGTTTCGTTACACTTCGTGGCACTTTTATGCATTTTCCAGAACTAACCTATTAACAAGTCGCCACAGTGCCAGTTCCCTGTTTTCTGCTGTTTTTGTGTTTCAGAAAAGCTACACAGGAAATATTCTCGGAATTGGACGAAACAAGTTCCTAAAGTCTTATTTTTCCTGGAAGCTTCCAAAGATCCGAAGAGGAGTAGGAGGGGGGCACGAGGGCCCCACACACTAGGGCGGCGCGGCCCAGCCCCTGGCCGCGCCCCCTATGTGTGAGGGCACCTCGGTCCACCTCTGACGATGCCCCTTCGCCTATAAAGACCCCCCGACGGAAAAAACCTAAGTACCTGATCAATTTTCCAGAACACATCGTGATCCGCCGCCGCCGTCGACCTGAAGATCGGGAGGGTCCAGAAGCTCTTCCCGGCACCCTGCTGGAGAGGGGAATCGCCACCGGAGGTCTTCTTCATCGCCATGCTTGCCTCCGGAGCGATGAGTGAGTAGTCTACCTTAGACTATGGGTCCGTAGCAGTAGCCAGATGGTTGTCTCCTCCACCATGTGCTTCATGTTTAGATCTCATGAGCTGCCCTACACGATTGAGATCACCGTTATGTAATTCTACATGTTTGGTTTGTTGGGATCCGATGAATATTGGTGTTATGATTGAGTTGTTATACTGAAATATATCTTATGTTATCTCTATGTTGTTTATGATCTTGCATGCTCTCTGTTGTTAGTAGCTATCTTGGCCGAGTAGTTGCTAGTGACTCCAAGAGGGGGTATTTATGCTCGATAGTGGTTCATGCCTCTATTTAATCTGGGGGAGTGACAGAAACCTCTAAGGTTGTAGATGTGCTGTTGCTACTAGGGAGAAAACAACATTCATATGCTCGAGGGCATATGCTTTGTTTACATTACACACTTTGCTTAATACAATTATCTGTTGTTCGCAACTTAATACTCATGGGGTGTTCGGATGATATCCCCGCGAGTGGATTATTAGTCATAGATGCAGTTGGATGGCGGTCTATGTATTTTGTTGTAATGCCCAGAGTAAATCGCATAGTGATCTTCTTGACATATCACGTTTATCTTTATTCTATCAATTACCCAACTGTAATTTGTTTACCCAGCATGTGTTATTTATCTTATGGAGAGACACCACTAGTGAACTGTGGACCCCGGTCCTATTTCCATCATATTGCTATCACCTGTTTACTTTACTCGCACTGTTTACTTTACTCGCATACTACTATCACTTTCCACTCGATACGCTCATACCCTTTGTTTCAAGCAAACCGGTGAGATTGACTTCCTCATCGCAAGTTGGGAACAAAGTACTTGGTTGTGTGTGTGCAGGTTCCACGTTGCTGCTCGCAAAGCAAAGCTTGGACGAGGCGCCCTATAAATTGTCCGGAGCTGTCGCGAAGCTTGCAAGCATCACCTTCAGTCGTATTGTCTGCTCTTCTCCTGATTGACTTACCTTGGTTTCTTAACTGAGGGAAAACTTGCTGCTATATTCATCAAAACCTTCTCTTGGGGTTTTCCAACTGGCCGGTCACTTACTACACATCTTTCATACTATCATCACCGCACCACCACATAGCGACAAAACATCATTAAGAGAAGCATAAAATGGCATCAAAAGTCAAAAACTAAATGATCATAGAGGCTTATGGCGACTTTTTTGAGTCAAACATGTTGTAAGCATGCGCCAAGTCAACCCAAATAAAGCATCAAAGGAGAAAACCAAATAAATGCTTCCACATAGTAAGAACAATGCATGATTTTTTTCAAAGGCTCATTAAGCAATCTCTGTCATTTGAGACAAGTCATGTTACAGCAAAAATAACTAAGCATACTATCAAAACAACATCAAGCATGACATGAAAAAGTCTAAGCCGCTGTCCAAACAAGCTCCTTTTTGTACCACTTTTTTGCATGAAACTTTTTCTCTTTTCCAACACCATTCGAACCTTTTTGAAACAACTTTTTTGATGAATACCAACATAGAATAGAGGTCCAAATCCACCTTGATGCAAAGATAAAACAAGATCTGAACAAAAATCAAGGCGAAAAACGAAAGCTAAATGCAGTTCTAAAAAAAGAGAACACTCGTTGAACGATAAGAGTGAAAAACGGAGTGTTCTTGGCAAATGAAAAGCGAGTACATCTCCTCCAAAAGAAATTTGTTGGGGTCCAACCATTTATTGCAGCAAACAAAACAAAACAAAACTGAAAACAAAAGTAAAGATGCTCCAAGAAAAACGCATAGTGCATGAAGCAATAAAAATATAGTGTGTTGAAAGGTGACCTGATTTTTGCCGATGAAGAAGGGGTGCCTCGGGGGCATCCCGAAGCTTTGATGCTTGTACCTCTTGGATATTTCTTGGGTGACATGGGCGTCCCCAAGCTTGAGCTTTTGTCCATTCTACACCTCATCTCATCATTGTCCAATCCCTACACTTGAAAGCTTCCTTCATACAAAACTCAACACAATTCTATAAGCAACGTTAGCATAAGCATAATAATATATCAACCCTTTTTGGTTCAGGTTTCAACTAAAAAACAACACATATAAAGCATATACTACTGTAGCAACTTCTCCAAAAGTTCCGTGATCAAAAGAACTCAAAAAGAAAGCGATCGAGAGGCAAACACAAATAGTGGCAGAAATCTGTCAAAACAGAACAGCTGACAAAGGTCGATTTTTTCGAGGACCTTATGTTGCTCAAATCGAAAAGTGTAAAACTAATGAAAGTTTGGATATAACCTGGGGCATATTCACAAGAAATCGCAGGTCAAAAAGATATTCTGAGAATTTTCACAAATTTTTACGGTGCAGCACCAAAATCTGTTTCAGGACAGCAACTTCCCCAAATCTTACCTCACTCAAATTAGAGGTTCTTCTTGGCACAACAATGAAATAAAAAGGATAAGGAGCGTTTATTATAGTAATAATAACTTCCAAGACTCAAATAAAAGAAAAAAGTACTAAAAAATAAAACAATGGGTTATCTCTCAAGAGTGCTTTTCTTTAACACATTTGAGCTAGGCGCAGAAAGGTGGAAATCAAGTATTTTCGAATAAAGCATTAAAATCAATTGCAGAAGTCTTTTCAACAAGACATTGTATTGCATCCAAATAAGTTTTTGAAGACCCCTTGTGATCGCGCTTTGGTTCACTCATTTCATTAAAGAGATTTTCAAGACAAATCCAATCAAAATTATTTTCCAAAGCCTCATGCAATCCTAAGAGTTTGCTAGGTATTTGTACTTTGATATCTTCTTTGGTTGTACCAACAACATTAACAGGCGAGTCAAGCATATTAAAATGCTCAAAGACTTTCCTAGCTTCAATAACAACATCTCTAAATTCTTTGTGCAAAGTCTCCAAAATAAAATCTTTCTTTTCATAGTCTTCGATATCATGAAGCTTAAGAAACATTTGTTGCATAAAAGGATTAAGGTTAAAAAACCTAGCCTCTAACATGTGAACTAAATAAGCAGCAGCAACTTCATAACTAGGAGCAAGCTTAGCCAAAGATCTATCCTCAACATCTTTATGCATACTAATATGATTAAAGAACTTCTCAATATTACCTTTCCCAATAATAGAACCACTACCTACTGAGAGGTCCTCCAAAACATACTTAGGGAACAACATAATGAACTAACAGTAATAAAGTAACAACTATAAAGGAAACTAATTTTTTTATTTTTGATAAAACAATGTAAGCAAAAATAAAATAAAGCAAAACAAAAACAAAGTAAAAGATTGTGCGTGCGAGACTCCCCTTGCAGAAGTCTTCTTCCTCCCCGGCAACGGCGCCAGAAAACTGCTTGATGGCTTGTAAGTACAGCCCGTTGGGAACCCCAAGAGGAAGGTATGATGAGCACAGTAGCAAGTCTTCCCTCAGTTATGAAACCAAGGTTTAATCGGACCAGTAGGAGAAAACCAAACTTCAGAAGGTGATGCTTGCTAGCTTTGTGACACTCCGGACAAGGGCGCCAGATACAACTTCTTGTCGGCGTGTAGCTTTCCACCAGCAGCAACGTGAAACCTGCACACAACACAACCAAGAACTTTGCTCCCAACTTACGATGAGGTTGTCAATCTCAACGGTTTGCTGTAAACAAAGGATTGAGCGTATCGAGTGGTAATAGGATAATAGTATGCAAGAAAGTAAACAGAGCGAGTAATAGTAAAACAATATAGCAATGTAAAGGAAATTAGACCGAGGTCCATAGTTCACTAATGGTGTTTCTCCATAAGATAAATAACACATGCTAGGTAAACAAATTACAGTTGGGCAATTGATAGAGCAAAGATAACATACATACGTCATGAGGATCACTATGAGATTCACTCTGGCCATTATGACAAAATACATAGACTGCCATCCAACTGCATCTATGACTAAAAATCCACTCGCGGGGAATCATCCGAGGACCACTTGAGTATTAAGTTGCGAAAAACAGATAATTGCATTAAGCAAAGTGCGTAATGTAAACAAAGCAAATGTCCTTGGACACAAGAATGTTGTTTTCTCCCTAGTGGCAACAACACATCTACAACCTTAGAGGTTTCTGTCACTCCCCCAGATTAAATAGAGGCATGAACCCAACTATCGAGCATAAATACTCCCTCTTGGAGTTACTAGCACCTACTCGGCCAAGATAGCTACTAGCAACGGAAAGCATGAAAGATCATAAACAACATAGAGATAACATAAGATATATAATTCAGCACATCAACATCACATAGTACCAATACTCATCGGATTCCAATAAACATAACATGTATGATTACATAAAGATGATCCTGATCATGTAGGGTAGCTCACAAGATCTAAACATGAAGCACATGGTGGAGGAGACAACCATCTAGCTACTACTAAGGACCCATAGTCCAAGGTAGACTACTCACACATCACTTCGGAAGTGACCGTGGTGGTGTAGAAGGCCTTCGACAGGGATTCCCCTCTTCGGCAGGGTGCCAAGAAGAGCTCCTGGATCCTCCCAATCTCGCGACGGCGACGGCGGCGACTTGCAGTATGTTTCGTGGAAAAGAGATCTGTCCCTTAGGTTTTTCCCATCGAGGGAAACCTATAGGTGAAGGGGCAGCGTCAGAAGTGGGACCAGGTGGTCTCACCACAGTTGGGCGCGGCCAGGGGCTGGGCCGCGCCCCCTGGTGGTGAGGCTGGCCCCTGGCCCCCCTCCGTCTCGTCTTCGGTCTTCGCGAAGCTTCGGTAAAAATAGGAGGTTCGGATTTTGTTTCGTCCAATTCCGAGAATATTTCCTATGTAACTTTTCTGAAACACAAAAACAGCAGAAAACAGGGAACTGGCACTGTGGCATCTTATTAATAGGTTAGTTCCGGAAAATGCATAAAAACACCACGAAGTGTAACAAAACACAAAGCGAATGGTGTATGAACAAGCATGGAGCATCAGAAATTATAGATATGTTTGAGACGTATCAGTACACTATCGAATAATTGTAAACCTGAGAAGGTCAATATTTAAAAATATCAACAAAATTTTTAGTTTGGTTTTATCAAAGTTGAACAGAAAACTGAAATGAACATATGCAAATTGCTAAACGGACCGCCCATATCATCTTTAATCTGTTTCACAATAAAAACCAGCTAGCTGTACATTTTTTAAGGCATAATAACCAGCTGTAGAAGGAACAGGAACAAACCACACCACACGTCCAACAATCCAAGTACACTAGCTCAATGTTTCCATCTCTGCAGGTGGGCCCTAAGCTTGAAAATGAGTGAATCAACCACAGCTCTCCATTTGCTTCGCTACTATTTATTGAAATAGATACCGTGGGTTGATAGGAGGTGCTTTGGAGAGAACGTCAATATGGAGCACGAGCTCCATGGAGCTCGTTTTTCCAAACTGCAAAAAATTTAAAATTTAAACTTCGAAAAAATTCAAAAAAAATACCAGAGTGTAGTCTATGATTTATTCTACCAGTGTGTAAAATTTTATTACGAAATATCTTATATTTTATCCTTAGCAAAAATAACAAAAATCTAGATCTGGGAACAAAATTTCAAATCTGGATACATGTTCCAACTTTTGTCCATTTTGTCTTTTTTGCTGAGGTTGCAATACAAGGTATTTCATAGTACAAATTTACACTCTCATAGTGTATGTAGTTGACTACATCCTTGTATATTTTTTTAATTTTTTTGAAACTTTAAAATATCAATTTCACAAAAATTTGAAAAAAGGGCTCCAGGGAGCCTGGGCACCAAAGCGATTTTCCGGTGCTTTGGACCGCTTTTAGTGGCACCATGCACCCAGGCCGCTTGAAGCGGTACCTTTATGGGCAGCTCTAAACAAGGACTAGTTAAATGTGTTCCTATTCGATCTAGTTTCATGTTTCTTTTGCTTTTTTATGAATACATTCTTCTTTTTGATTCGTTGCTTTTCTTCGTATGGTTTCAAATATGAACAAAGTTTGCAATCTGAAAAAATGAAATCTAAAAAAAATTTGTTAACAAAATTTCAAAAATCATGAACATTCTTTCAAATTCATGAACAATTTTTAAAAATCATAAACATTTTTAAAAAATTATGTACCAATTTTCAAAATTCATGAATAATATTTAGATTTTTTGGACATCATGAATCATTTTAATTCATGAACCAAAAATTGAAGTAATGAAGAATTTTTTAAAAAGGCGTGAACATTCTCAAAAATCATGATTTTTTTAGAGAAACATGAGCATTTCTTGAAACATTCAAAATTCTAAACCATTTCTAAAAACACAAAATAGAAAACCAAAAAAGAAAAAAGGAAAGGAAAATGATAACTAGAAAAAAGTAAGAATGAGACCAAGGCCTAGTTTGGCAGCAAAGTATATCGAAAAAGGAAGTATTCTAAAACCATAGTATTCACATGCCTGGACAACGGATACTTCAGTTTTGAAGAATACTTCATTTTAGAAAAAAAGAGGTCAGGACTGAAGTCTCCAATTAGGCAAAAAAAATGAAGTTTTGGAGGATACTTCAGTTTTAAAAACTGAAGTATTTACTAGATCCAAACGCCTTAAAGTATTTAATACTTTATTTTTTCTAGAAACCGAAGTATCCACAGAATACTTCAAAATTACTTGGAAGCCAAATGGTTAAAACTGAAGTATTTACTAGATCCAAACGCCTTAAAGTATTTAATACTTTATTTTTTCTAGAAACCGAAGTATCCACAGAATACTTCAAAATTACTTGAAAGCCAAACGGAGCCCAAATGGGCTGGCCGAATGCGGCGTGGCGTACGCGACGTGAGCCTCCCACACAATAGCAGGCGATAAATAGGATTTCCGGGAAGCCTATTTGAGGCTCGCTATCTCCCGTGACGGGACAACGCCTGAAGTGTTCAGCTAGATGGGCCGGTCCAGATTACTTTAGGGTTCATTTGGTTGACACCCAATGCGCCCTACCAACTTATGGGCACGACCAATTTTTTTTGCGGGTGAATCAGCCGCCCGCGTTCGCCCATGATTTGGCAAAAAAAAATCACCATATCGCACCATCTGGAGTGAGGCTAGCCAAAAAAACCGGAGACAAACCAAATGGCAGCCGTGGGTCACGGGCTTGCCAAGTATTTGGTCTGGCCGCCGACCGAGCCGCGGATCAAATGGATGGGCAAAGAAGAGGAGTGCCTCGCCGAAGTTTGGAAGATCGTTTCCATGAATGACATTACCGGCGCCAATCAAAACTTTGACACATATTGGCAGCGGGTCAAGTTGGCGTTCGACGAGCGCAAAATCATCGATCCCTACTTCAACAAGACGGTGATGGTCCGCGGCGAGAAGGCCATGGCCACGTATTGGGGGATCATGCAGGCGGCGTGCAGCAGGTGGCACGGCATACAGGAGGAGATCGCCGATTGTCCGGTGAGCGGCGCCGACTTCGAGGCCAAGGTATGCTTACTCGCCGTCTCCGTCGAGCCTGGATCGCCGAGTTTTGATTCGCCGGCTTGTCTGTGCAGATGCGGCGGGCGTTTGACATGTACAGCGACGACACCGACGGCCAGACGTTCAAATACCTCAACGTCTTCGCCCGCATCGAGACCTGCGAGAAGTGGGCGGACATACGCCGGAACCTCTCCAAGAACAAGGACGAGCAGTACAACCCCGACACTCCAGCCCCTGCCGCGTCGGCGGGCCGCCCCGAGCTTGGCCAGAAGAAGCTGAAAGAACTGAAGAAGGCGGGCCATCCAGCCGAAAGGTTGTAGGCGTCCTTCGACAAGTGCTGGGCCGACGCGAGGGCGCACGCCGCCGGGAGGGACACCAAGTACGACGCGCGGTGGAAAGAGATGCTCGCCAACCAGGGCGCCCGGATCGCCTTGTTTAAGACAACCTCCGCGGCGAAGAAGAGGAACACCGACCTTGTGTTCCTGATCGGCAGCAACGACGCTGCGATGGACGAGGAGACGAGGGCTTGGTACGACGCCCATCGCCAAGACATCCTCCGTCCTCCGTCGACTGCGTCGTCCTCCCCGTCGACGACGTCCACCCCTTCGACGATGTCCACTCCGGCGGCCGACGATGCATCGCCGCCCGAGGCGCAGGAAGGCACCGCCGACGAGCCTGTTGTAGTCTAGTTTCTGTTTCGATCGCCGGATTGTGGCTGATCCGATCGTCGAACTATTGGGCGATGCTTTTGTGTAGCGGGAAGACGCTATTTGGAAACTATATCCGCGCTGATGAGCGAATGCCGGGGTGCCGACTGGGAAAATATTGCCACCCACACCCGTTTTACATCCAATCCGGACGAAAATATTGGATGTAAAACGGACGTGGGTGGCAATATTGGATGTAAAACCTTTAATATCGCCGAATTTTGGCCCGGGGGCCTCAAACGGCTGGAGATGCTCTTAGCTTGGGAGAAATATTTGAAGCTACGTGAAAGGACATTTGCTCCTTTCTACTTTTTTGATTTACAATGACATGACTATGTTTTGTGTGAACTAATATTTGAATTATATGCATACATGTTTAAGTTCACAGGTGAAGGGGTTCTAATGCATAAAACGAAAGATGGTGGAATCGCCTGCCAAAAGTGGCCTAAGTTGGTCTGGCCGGCCCCCAGACCGGACCATCCGGCGGCAGACCGGACCAGCCCGGCGGGGCCGCCGGATTGCTGTTCTGATTGAGTTTTCGGCGGGGCGCCGGATTCTCCCGACGGGCCGCCGGACACCCGGCGAGAAATCCGGTCCCGCCAGACTTACCGCCGGGGCGTCCGGCCCAGAGGCCGGCGCCGCCGGACTTATCGCCGGGTTTGTTGCTGTGTGCTTCCTCCAACGGCCAGATTCCCACCTACCTATAAATACCCCTTCTCCCAGCTGGGGTAGGGTTAGAACTTCACCAACCATTGTTCATCTTTGAAGCTCTCACCTACCCCGATTGCAAAAACACCAAATTCCATAGATCTCCCCTTCTAGCCAATCAAAGCTCTTGATCTTTGGAGGATTGAAGGAGGAGGCACCGATCTACATCTTCACCAAAGGAATTTCATTTCCACCTCCATTTGCTTGGAGGATTTGCACCTTGGGGATCTTGTGACCCTAGGTGTTGTAGTTGGTTGATTGACTTGTCTTTGTGGTGATACTTGCCTCCGTGGCTTTCTTGGGAGCCTCCAATTGAGTTGTGGAGTTGTGCCCCAAGCTCCGTGTAAGGGATTCGTGGTTCCCCCAATACCACCGCTTAGTGGAAATGAGCTAGCCTCCGTGGCTTGCTCACCGGAGAACAAGGTGAGCCTTTGTGGCGTTGGTCGACTCCGTGTCACCACACCTCTCCAACGTAGACGTACTTCCCCTCAAAAGGAAGGAACTACGGGAATACATCCTTGTGTCTCCGGTCTCCACTCTTCGGTTATTTCTTTCCCTTACTTGTATCTTGCTAGTTACTTGTATACTTGCATGCTTGCCACTTATAGGAAATTCACCTAGTTGCACATCTAGTGAATTTACTTTGTGTCAAGCCTTAAATTAGAAAAAGATAAAAAATTGACTTAGCGCCTATTCACCCCCCTCTAGTCGCCCGTACTGATCCTTTCAATTGGTATCAGAGCCTAGTGCTCCTTGATTGGGCTTAACCGCCTAAGAGGTTATGGGCGAAGAGGAACCCGCCACTAAGGGGGATCTAAATAGTATAATGGCACGTATGGATGCTATGATGGAAGCCATGGAAAGCCAAAAATCTCAACTTGACGCCCTCGTGAGTGGAACGTCTAGTACCACTCCACCGACCCCGGTTGATTCCTCGGGTAAGCCCGACTTAAACGAGGATAATCCGGATGAGGATGGGGATGAGGGCGGAGAGGAACCCCCCAAGGTAGATGACACCCCCAACAAAGATGACACCTCTCGGGGGCATAGTCCGGGAATTCCACATCCCACGAGCTATGTCTCCGGAAGACATCTTCAAATGCCACACCTTGCTTCTTGCGGTCCATCGCCACCACTTGATGCTTCTAGCTTTGCCAATTGGCAAGATAACATGCGCTCTCACATAAACTTTGTGTCTATTGAGCTTTGGAGGATCATTGAGCAGGGTTTCCATCCAACTTCCAAGGATTTGACCAACTTGCTACCTTGGGAGCAAATCGACAAGCAACTCAATGCCTCTGCCTTGCATCTCATTCACATGTCGCTTACCGAGAAGGACAAGGCGTTCGTCCGCAACATCACCTCCGCCAAAGAAGCTTGGGATATTCTCACCAACCTCTTCATTGGGAATGAGAGTATTCAAGAATCCAAGTTTGATGAAGCCTCCAATGAAGCAGACAACTTTGCCATGCTTGATGGTGAAACTCCCGAAGAACTCCATAGGTGTCTCTCGTTACTCCAAGTGAAGCTAACGGATCTTGGCTCCACCCAATGTGATTGGAGATGGATGAAGAGGAAGTTCATTCAAGCTCTCTTGCCCTTCCATAGGGAAACCGTGAACTCCATCAAGGGAAATGCAAATTTCCGGACGATGTCCGCTCATGACATTTTGCAAGAGATGATGGCAAGGAAGATCTCCGAGAAGAATGCGGATGATGCTCTTGCTCGTGCATGTGGTGTGCGTGCTCCCAACCTTGCTTTGAAGGCCAAAGTCGCCTATCATGAAGAAGAAAGCTTGTTGGAAGAGGAAGAAGTATTGGGTGGAAGCCCCGAGGACATGAAGTATGCTCATGCCGAGCATATGGCTCTTGCTCAAAGGGCATTCATGAAGAAGTGGAAGTCATCTAGCCCCTCCAAGCCCAAGGCTACAAGTAGAGTGAGGACTTGCTACAATTGTGGTAACATTAACCACTTTATTGCGGAGTGTCCTTATGAAAGAGTTGAAGATCACAATGGAAGGCTTGTCCGCAAGGAAATGAAGTCCAAGTCTTACCCTAGAAACTCCGACAAGAAGAGAGTCCTCCCAACTCACGCTTTGATAACTCAAGAAGAGTACCTCTCCGAGGATGATGCAAGTGATAAGGAGGAAATAGGAAGGGCCGCCATCGCCATTGCCCATCCTACCCCCTCATCATTCCTATTCGCTTCCGCAAATGAATCAAAGCGCTCCAACCACAATGCGACTTGTCTCATGGCTCACGCTACAAAGGGCTTTGCTTCCGGTGGTGGTCAATGGATAATTGATAGTGGTGCTACCAATCATATGACCGGGAGCAAAGAAATGGTGAAGGAGCTTCGCACCGGTTCATCCCATGCGGGCTACGTCACCTATGGGGATTCTTCAAGGTCAAAGGTATTGGGTCTCGGCAAGGTTGTTGTCTCTCACAATGTTACCGTGGAAGATGTCATGCTTGTTGAGTCCCTTTCATATAATCTTCTTTCCGTTCCTCAACTTGCTAATATGGGCTTTGCAACCTTCTTTGATGTTGGGATTGTAGTTCTTTTGTGGAGCAAGTCTCTTAATGTAGCTCATGTAGGGCATGTCGAAAATGGCTTATATGTGATCGACTTCTCGAAGGAGGTCACTAAAGCCGCGACATGCCTCATGGCTAAAGTTGATGTGGGATGGCTTTGGCATCGGCGGCTAGGCCACGTCAATATGAGAACTTTGCAAAGTCTCCACAAAGGCAACCACATCCTAGGACTAACCGATCTAACCTTTTCAAAAGATCGTGTGTGTAGAGCTTGCATTGAAGGAAAGATGCATGAACTTCCTCATCCTAGCAAGACCATCATTTCATCTAAGAGGGTCCTAGAGCTCCTTCACATGGATCTCTTCGGTCCTCCCTCTTATGAAAGTCTTGGAGGAAAGAAGTATTGCTTGGTGATTGTCGATGACTATTCAAGATACACTTGGGTCTTTTTCTTGTCTCACAAGAGTGAGACTCAACAAACCGTCAAAGACTTCACCAATGAAGTGCAACGCCAATATGGTCAAGACATATTGATGATCCGAAGTGACAATGGCACCGAGTTCAAGAACTACACCTTGAATGATTTTCTCAGTGATGAGGGGATTCGCCATCAATACTCATCTCCCTACACTCCCCAACAAAATGGTGTAGCCGAGCGGAAGAACCGGACTCTCATTGATATGGCTAGGACCATGTTAGCGGAATTCAAGTCTCTGTATAACTTTTGGGCCGAAGCCATTAATACCGCATGTCATGCGTCGAACCGGTTATATCTCCGCAAGGGCTTGAACAAGACTCCTTATGAGATCCTCATTGGAAAGAAGCCTAACATCAAGTACTTTCGGGTATTCGGTTGTAAGTGCTACTATCTTAAGAAAGGTGTCCATTTGTCCAAATTTGATTCAAAAGCTCTTGAGTGTACCTTTGTTGGCTATGCCGCCGAATCTCACGCTTTTAGAATCTTTGACAAACTCTCCGCTCGAGTTGTTGAAGTTTCTAACGTGAGATTGGACGAGAATGACGGCTCCCGTGTGGAGCAACGTGGTGTTTTTGATGTAGGTGATGAAATACCTCCTCTTGCCATAAGAAGAATGGGTGTGGGACATCTCATACCCGTTGAGGGACACCTTTTGGCAGAAGGAGAAGGACTATGCTCTACTCAAGTGGAGCCTTCACCCTCTCAAACACAACAATCTCCTCAAGGTCCCTTTGATGCTAGCCAAAGACAAGCTCAAGCCCCTCAACCATGTGAGCATGATCAAGATCAAGACCATGAGCATGATGGTGATTATTCACCAAGTGGTGATCAAGATCAAGTTCAAGACATTGAGCAAGCTCAAGATGATGAGCATGCTCGGTTTGAAGGTCAAGGCGAGGACCAAAACCGTGGTGATGACCAAGTGGCCTCTCAAGAATCTCTTGAAGAAGCTCAAGCTCGCCGTGCCATGAAGATTGCAACAACTCTCCAAAGAGGTAGCCACACCTTGGAGAATGTGATTGGAAGTGTAAGGAAAGGGGTGTCCACGAGGAGGCAATTGGCAAACTTCAGTAACCACCATGCCTATATCTCTTGTGTGGAACCTCAAAAAGTGTTTGAAGCGCTTGAAGACCCGGATTGGGTAGAAGCCATGCATGAAGAACTCAATAACTTTGAGCGCAACAAAGTTTGGTCATTAGTAGAGAAGCCCAAGGATTGCCGCAATGTCATTGGAACCAAATGGATCTTCAAGAACAAGCAAGATGCAAATGGAATTGTTGTGAGGAACAAGGCTCGCTTGGTTGCTCAAGGATACTCTCAAATTGAAGGCATCGACTATGGAGAGACTTTTGCACCCGTGGCTCGCCTTGAGTCCATCCGTATCCTTCTTGCTTATGCTTCACATCATAATTTTAAGTTGCAACAAATGGATGTGAAGAGTGCTTTCTTAAATGGTCCTTTGCATGAGTTAGTGTTTGTAAAGCAACCCCCGGGTTTTGAGGATCCTAACTTTCCGAACCATGTCTACAAGCTCGATAAGGCACTCTATGGCCTTAAACAAGCCCCACGTGCGTGGTACGAGCATCTTAGAGAGCTTCTTGTAGACCGTGGGTTTGAGATAGGCCTCATTGATCCCACTCTTTTTACTAAGAAAGTAAATGGGGAGCTTTTCATATGCCAACTTTATGTAGATGATATCATTTTTGGTTCTTCTAACAAATCTTTCAATGATGAATTTGCAAGACTAATGACAGATAAATTTGAGATGTCTATGATGGGGGAGTTGAAATTCTTTCTTGGCTTTGAGATAAAGCAATTGAAGGGTGGCACCTTCATCAATCAAGCCAAGTACACCCAAGACATGCTCAAGAAGTTCAAGATGGATACCGGAGTGAATGGAGCCAAGACTCCCATGCCTACAAAGGTTACTCTTGATCTCGATCCTAATGGTAAAGAAGTGGATCAAAAACTTTATCGCTCTATGATTGGGTCTTTGCTCTATCTTTGTGCATCTAGACCGGATATCATGCTTAGTGTGGGAATGTGTGCATGATATCAAGCTGCCCCTAAGGAAAGCCATCTAATGGCGGTCAAAAGAGTCTTCCGATATTTGATTGATACCCCAACTTTTGGCCTTTGGTACCCGAAGGGAGCAAGCCTTGAGCTTGTAGGGTACTCGGACTCGGATTGGGCGGGAGACAAAGTGGATAGGAAGTCAACTTCCGGGGCTTGCCAATTTCTTGGTAGGTCTTTGGTTAGTTGGTCTTCCAAGAAGCAAAATTGTGTGTCTCTCTCCACCGCCGAAGCCGAGTATGTGGCGGCCGCAAGTTGTTGTGCTCAACTCCTTTGGATGAGGCAAACCATGGAGGATTATGGTATTCACTTCGACAAGGTGCCACTCTTGTGTGACAATGAGAGTGCCATCAAGATCGCTCATAATCCGGTTCAACATAACAAGACCAAGCACATCGAGATCCGCCACCACTTTATCCGTGACCATGTCAACCGAGGTGAGATTAACCTATCTTATGTAGGTACACAAGACCAACTCGCCGACATTTTCACGAAGCCTCTTGATGAAGCAAGATTCCGAGAGTTGGGGCATGAATTGAATATCCTAGACTCTTGCAATGTGGCTTGATCGTGTGCACTCATTCCCATATTATAGTGTGTTGTTCTAGCCTAGATGCGCATACTTGAGGATAGTCATCGTGTCAACTAATGGCATGATGCATACTCAAGTGTGCGACATCATAAGATCACTAATGTCATTTGAGCCCAAGCATGTCTCTTCGCGGTGTCACGACATTGGTGATCACACATAGGGGGAGAAATCCCCCACCATTGCATGTCTTCAAATCTCGTGTTTTGTTTGTGCTCTTCTTTGGAAGGCATGCAATCTCAAGTTGATTTTCTTGAAAACAAGTTTGATGGCTGTTGATTTCTTCCGCACACCTTGATTTTCTTGTTGATACATGTCACATATCGACAATTGTCAAAACTTTTCTAGTCCAAAAGGTGTTTCGGCGGCCTGCCCGGCGGTCGCCGGACCTGGCGCCGGACTGCCCGCCGGCCCACCGGACTGTCTCGGCGGCCCCGCCGAACTGGCGTTCAGAACACCAGTTCGGCGAGCTCGCCGGAATGGCCCGGCGGCCCGCCGGACCGCCCGGCGAATGGCCCGGTCCCGCCAGACTTACCGTCGGACTGGCGGCCTATATAAATTCGTGGGGAGGGTTTCCTTAGCAGTTTTCCCCCACTTCCCTCCCTCCCCACGCCCGCCCCCAACTCCATTGCCGCCGCCTCCTCAAGCTTCTCCTCCCCCTAGCCTCTCCACCCAACCAATCCCTTCCAAATTTAGATCAGGTGTAGATCGGGTTGTTTTGAAGCTTTCCTCCGAAGATCTTCGCGTTTCGTCAACCGCATTGGGAGATCGGGATTTTTCCCCATCTTCTTGTGCACCATGTCTTCGGGTAACTCCCTCTTTTTCTCTTCTTCCTCTAGCCCTTGCCTCACACTCGTTTTGTTCATGCTCTTGTATGAGTAGATCTAGTGTGTATCTAGGGTTAGATTCATTTTGTCTAGGGATAGATCCTTTAGGGTTTCGTTCCTTGTTGGGCTAGTGTTTGTTCCTTGGCATCCATGTACCCTTAAAGTTTGTAGTGACAAGTTATTTGAGTCAAGATTGCGGGTAGTATGACATTCGTGTGTTTCGGCGAAATGTCCGGCGGTCTCCGGACCTGGCGCCGGACCACCCGGCGGTCCACCGGACCGTTCCGGCAGACCCGCCGAATTGGCGTTCAGAATACCAGTTCGGCGAGCTCGCCGGAATGGCCCGGCGGCCCACCGGACGGTCCGGCCCACTGTCCGGTCCCGCCGGACCTGGCGCCGAACCTCACTGCCATACTACCTCTCCATCGTGCACTTGTCCCTACCCGACTTTGAGTTCCTTTTCCGTGACATGTATCTTTATCTGGTGTTGCTTTGTTTTTGCTTGCGTTTTTCAGACTCAGACTCGTATTCGACTGAGGATAGTAACTACCAGATTGACAATGAAGAAGATGCTCGAGCCTTTGAAGTCAAGAAGAGGAAGCTAGATGAGGTTGAGGGACGCCCTCAGCGTCGTACTCGTTAGTCAGGAAAGACCCCAGCTGAAGGTGGCAGCTCTGCAGCTGCAGGGCAGCGGATGAAGTCCAAGCTTGTATACTCTCGTGGCCCTCATCCTCCCCGGAAGGGAAAGGGGGCTCGTGGCCTGGTGGATGTGGAGAAGGAGCAGAAGATTGAAGGGAACTTGGGTTCAACCCTTATCAACACTTGGCGTAAACTTCGCCTTGCGAACCCATACCGCTTTCATGAGAGGCAGTATACTGGCAATGACAAGAGGTTCTGGACTGATTCTCAGCGTCGTATGTGGGATGATTACTATGATGCATCTGAGCACATGAAGAGTGGATTCTATGTGGTGCCTAAATCCCTCAATGTCGAGCATTTTCAGCAGTATGTCTCCAGGGACTTTCGCTACATCAATGAGGCTCTTCTCAAGATGGATGTTTTGGACCTTGTCACCCTCTCCGAGCCTATTCAGCCAATGGTGGTCCGTCAGTTCTGTTGCACTGTGTTCTTCCATAATGACCCAGCGGAGTCCTTCTCTTGGATGACTGGCCAGGATGTGTTCACTGCCACGTTTGCTGATTTCTGTGATGCTCTGGGCTATGGTGGTGGTAGGGCTGGAGGTTTCAAGATTCACTCTGAGGCGCCCTTTTCCGTGGAGAAGATCTCTCGCATTTGCTATCGAGATGAGCCATCTCTTCCTGCTCCTGCTATTTCACGGATGTACTACTACTACAACGCTCTTGCCAAGCTCTTCCGTCAGAATCTGGTGAGTAAGGCTGGAGATGATGCTAGTGTCAGGGGCTATCACAGGAACTTGTTGTACTATTGCCAGCCCGACAAGCTTCGGAAGATAGATGGTTGTGACTTCATTTTTCAGGAGATGAAGAGATCTACTCTCAAGCGCATGACTCCCAACTACTGTCAGTATGTGCAGCATTTGATCAACAGGCAGCCCCGGACTCAGACTGCTCAGGTGCGTGGACAGATTCTGGAGATGGAGACATTCTCAGTGGGTTTCCAGGGTGGTTTTGAAGAGGCTCCAGGCTTGCACCCTGCTAGGGCTAGAGGTCGCTCCATGGATGCTCCCGATCCTCACCATGCCTCTGGCTCTGGAGCCAGTCATCATCGCCATCATAGGTCCTCTCGCAAGAAAGGTGTTACTGCATTCTTCAAGAATCTGTGGGATATGTGTCGCAGCACTTATGATGTGGCTCATAGGAGCATGGAGATGAGTCAGGAGACTCGGAGGAGGCAGAATGAGTTCTTGGCAGCTAGAGGCAGTGCAGTTCCTCCTGTTGGAACCGAGTTGGATCCGGTTCCATATGTCAACTATGTCATGCCGCCTCTTGATGATGCCATGTTTGCTGGTGTTGAAGACTTTGGAGACTTTGAGCCACCCTCTGAGCCAGAAGATGATGATGAAGAAGAAGGTGCTCATGGAGAAGATGATCCGGAGGGTTCTCCTGTCCCCAGTGAAGATTTTTGAGCGCTAGCATATTCTACTCTCTTGCCCCTTTTTTGGTGTTTCGATGCCAAAGGGGGAGAAGAGTGTAGAGTCTCTACGAATAACGTCGCATGACACAAGCCTCGCTTTCATTTTCCTTGGTTCTTAAGTGGCTTGTGTCCATTTGCGTTTTATTTGCCGTTTTATCTCTCAAACTCCGTGGAACCCTATCGTGTGTGGACAAGTGTGTACTTTAATTATGCACTATGCACTTTATGTTTATGTTTGGATATGTCTATGCTTGCCATATTATTATCTATCCATGATATTTATCTTGTCCATGCCATGCTTGGTTCCTATTGTTGGTGGGGGAGCTCCCTATAGTCTAAATCTTGCACTTTGCATTCCAAAAGCAAATTCTACCATGTGCATATGTTATGGGGGAGCACTCTCACTATTCATTAGATACCATGTTTGTTTCTCCTATGAGACTCTAACATAGTTTGTCATCGTAAATCAAAAAGGGGGAGATTTAAAGGACATTTGTTCCTTTCTACTTTTTTGATTTACAATGACATGACTATGTTTTGTGTGAACTAATATTTGAATTATATGCATACAGGTTTAAGTTCACAGGTGAAGGGGTTCTAATGCATAAAACGAAAGATGGTGGAATCGCCTGCCAAAAGTGGCCTAAGTTGGTCTGACCGGCCCCCAGACCGGACCATCTGGCGGCAGACCGGACCAGCCCGGCGGGGCCGCCGGATTGCTGTTCTGATTGAGTTTTCGGCGGGGCGCCGGATTCTCCCAGCGGGCCGCCGGACACCCGGCGAGAAATCCAGTCCCGCCGGACTTACCGCCGGGGCGTCCGGCCCAGAGGCCGGCGCCGCCGAACTTATCGCCGGGTTTGCTGCTGTGTGCTCCCTCCAACGGCCAGATTCCCACCTACCTATAAATACCCCTTCTCCCAGCTGCGGTAGGGTTAGAACTTCACCGACCATTGTTCATCTTTGAAGCTCTCACCTACCCCCATTGCAAAAACACCAAATTCCATAGATCTCCCCTTCTAGCCAACCAAAGCTCTTGATCTTTGGAGGATTGAAGGAGGAGGCACCGATCTACATCTTCACCAAAGGAATTTCATTTCTACCTCCATTTGCTTAGAGGATTTGCACCTTGGGGATCTTGTGACCCTAGGTGTTGTAATTGGTTGATTGACTTGTCTTTGTGGTGATTCTTGCCTCCGTGGCTTTCTTGGGAGCCTCCAATTGAGTTGTGGAGTTGTGCCCCAAGCTCCGTGTAAGGGATTCGTGGTTCCCCCAATACCACCGCTTAGTGGAAACGAGCTAGCCTCCGTGGCTTGCTCACCGGAGAACAAGGTGAGCCTTTGTGGCGTTGGTCGACTCCGTGTCACCACACCTCTCCAACGTAGACGTACTTCCCCTCAAAAGGAATGAACTACGGGAATACATCCTTGTGTCTCCGGTCTCCACTCTTCGGTTATTTCTTTCCCTTACTTGTATCTTGCTAGTTACTTGTATACTTGCATGCTTGCCACTTATAGGAAATTCACCTAGTTGCACATCTAGTGAATTTACTTTGTGTCAAGCCTTAAATTAGAAAAAGATTAAAAATTGACTTAGCGCCTATTCACCCCCCCTCTAGTCGCCCGTACCGATCCTTTCACTACGTAAAAGTATGATTTATCAACGAGCTAGCTTCATACTATAGTGTACAGGAGAGCGGTTTAGCAGTGTGAGTATTATATTGTCAACGAGCAACGCATGTAATTAAGAGAGGCAGAGTTTACACCGAATAACTCTGACTAACGGCATGTGACTTATGGTTAAGAGTTAGCACCAACTAACACACATGAAACGTGCAATTAAGCGAGGCAGAATTCTGACTAGCTGCCGCGACTATCTATGTACGTATGATCTTGATGGATCATATGCCGAAGCCACATGCTATTTGAAGGAAAGTCAAAAACCTTTAATTGAACAATACATCCACGCAAACCTGATAAACAATCGAACATTTTTGGGATTTGAACAATTTTTAATTTGAACTTTTTAAATTTGAACATTTTTAAAATCTATATTGTAAAATTTGATTTTCATGTTCCAAATTTATTCAAATTCAAAATGTGTACATATTTTAAATTTTCTCAAAATTGATAGATAATTAAATTTAAATTTTGAAATTGTTCAAATTTCAGAAAAGAAAACAAAAAACAAAAAACAAAAAACCAAAATACAGAATAAAAGATGAGCATTACCTTGGCCGGCGCACACTTACTAGGTCGACCGTTACCACGCGCCGCACATCCCTAGTGCGCGGTGTGGGCCGGACGGGTCTGGCTAGTTCACCTTTTCTGCTATTTTTTATTTTTCTTTTATTGTTTATTTCTTTTTTTTTTCTTTGCAGATTCAAATTTGCAAATTTTCAGATTAGAAAAAATTTAAATTTTATAAATGTTTAAATTATAAACCATTCAAATTTGAAAATCGTTCAATTTTTAAATTTAAAAATCGAGCCGATCAGATCGGCATATAGGCGCTCCCGCATCGGAGCGATGTATAGAAGCACTTAACTTGGGAGAAATATTTTCAATTTGTGAGATCTTAAAGCCCATCTATAAAACCCGCTACGGTATGATGAAGTGTTTGCCTTGGTGGGCCGGCCCATGTGACTAACTCCCGCAGGCTCTGCCTGATTTAACTTGGGAGAAATATTTGAAGCGTACGTACAAGCATGATTTGTCCACGAGCTAACTTCATAGTACTGTTCAGGAGCGGTTTAGCAGGGTGACTATTATACTGTCATGAGTGATTGTAATCTTGTCTGATTAAATCAATAAAGCTTCGAATTCGCAAAAAAAAGGGTGACTATTATACTGTCATGAGTGATTGTAAGCTTGTCTGATTAAATTAATAAAGCTTCGAATTCGCAAAAAAAGGGTGACTTTTATACTGTAGTTAACCGAGGCAGAGCTCTGACTATCTAACTGCTTGTGACTTGTGGTTGAGAGTTAAACAAACTAACAGACAACAAGCGTGCCTCTAGGCATCGAATGCCAGCTGATCATTAGCTGCGTCAACGCTCGCTGCCGCGCGCGACTACCTATGTATGATCACATGCCAAAGCCACATGATACTTGAAGCAAAGTCAGAACCTTTAGTTAAACAATACATCCACGCAAACCTGATGATCACATTTCTTAACAGTAACCTACAATAACCACGCCGGTGCTCCAGCTCCTCCGATCCTCTCATATACTATATAGGAACCATCGACACCACTGCGATAACAACAAGAACAAATCAAGATCCACAGGCACATCAGCTAGAGCATTAGCAGTTTGTGATTGCTGGCATTGGCATTGGCAATGGCATGGTTCAGCTTCGGAACAACGTGCTGTTCCTGGTTCTTTCTGGCGCAGTTATTCAGATGCAACTGAGCCCTGTCGTGCCCCTTGCCACGGCCGCGAGAACGATGCCGGATGTTCACGTCGATGTTGGAGTGGTTGATGTCAGTGTTGGCGTTGGCGTTGGCGTTAGTGTTGGCGGCGTCTACTGTAGAGCGCCCGGCGACTGCATTGGCGATGGAATCAACTGAGCTCACTAGATTTGGTGGCCAACGACCGAGTGTAAGTTAACTTTGCGCAATGTCTATCTTCGATGGTTTCACAAAACGGTACTAGGTGTGTTGTGGTATTGTGAGTGTTCTTTGTTCTCCACCATGTGTAATCGTATTTCGAATAAGTTTGAGCCAGGGCTATTTAGCTTTGCTTGCCAGTCTGTGGTTGCTAGCCGGCCATGTCCCCGTGTCATCGTGTGTGTTTGTGTTACTATGATGTGAGCGTGTTCATGCCTTCTTGTGCTGGAATGTATTACTTCTTCTGAATTAATCGGTCACATGTATGGGACAATTGAGCATCGATGAATCTTCGCCAGTATGACTTCGTGTTTCTATCACTCACTCGGTGTCAAATGTTTCGACGGATGTGGGTTAATTTCTAAAATGAACATAATTTTAAACATATTGTCGGACTTGGCACTGGGAAGGACTACAAAATGACAAAGAGCTTTCCTACAGCCCCCCTGATAACATGTTTTGCGTCCACATGGCTTACACGTTGCCAAAGAGCTGCCATGGCTAGGATATCTCGCCGATCCAGACCGGGGACGCAAATGGTCCATTCTCGCCCGTTTGCGTTGAGCGACGGACAAAATTTGGGTCGTGGTCTGCGTCAGTTCGGTCAACTTGGCCAGCGCTCCCAGCGTCCGTGTTCACACCCATCTTGTCCACCGAAGCATTATACTCCTAGATCTTATGTGGCTATATGGGCCATATGGCCAAACAACAGACATATGTGGCTAAGCCATAGCCACATAAGATCGTGATAATTAATTAATTGGCCTGACATTGGTGTGGCATCTTGCAAGGCCTGGCAAGGCACATGGGCCAAGCAGGATTTTCTATGGCCACATAGGCCACTGACCTTTAAGGTATAGCCACATAAGATCCTGCATGGCTAGCCTCGTGTGCTAGCCGACGCAAAGCTAGCCTAAATTTGCGTCAAAAATACGTCGTGTCGGACGTCTTCATCTGGTTGCGTCGTACCGCTGGAGGGAGCGCCGCATAGCGGTCCTCCAAGCGCGCGGATGCTTTGCGTTCAACTGCTGGAGATGCCCTACATATCAACACAATCATAATATTACAGACATGGTACATCGGCTATCACGGAAATCAAACCTAATTTACAGATTAAGGGGAAAAAGAAAATCCATCCGTGCCCGTTACCAATTATGCCAACGTCACACAGTCAAAGCGCAACGGGGGATCTACTCTGGCGAGGTTAACATATTACTGAACCTAGATATGCATCTTTATAGTTTTACTATCGCTAACCTGACACCCCTTCAGATAAATTTTACAGTCCATTTCACTTAATGAAAAATTGATATAGTTTAAGTATTTCGATGTTCACGAGTCCATCCAAACGGTGAAGGTTACACGTCCCTTTTGTTTCCAAGGCGATATCTGCATGTACACTTTGTGCATATGAGACCATCTCGTTGGACGTTCACGGATGAAGCCAACAGAGCCGTCGACGGCTTGTGGTTCAAGATTCGTGTTTCCGAAGTAAGAACTTACAAAACTTACCCTAAAATCACGTCTCCTCAGCTGAAAGGAAAATGCATCTTGCAGCAAATCACGGTGATCCTAGAACCGTTGGCGAAGAACAAAGTATATATGGGTCTCCGTCATCTAGATTCTAGACGCCACTTGCCACCAAAGGTACTCGACGAGGCCGTCAGCATTGATCTGGAGAAGCAGCAAGAAACACTTTGTTGCGTTGCCACCTGAAGCGCTCACAGCCTCACACTGCACGCGTAGGAAGGAGCAAATCACCAAACACGTAGCGGATAGAAGTATGATACCGTCCGAGCTAGCTTCATGATCCTGGAAGAATCAAGGCAAGAAGAAGTTTGTAATATCAAACAAGGGTTCTTCCTAGTACAAAGGGTGAAGTGAACCGCCAACTCGCCAAGATCGACACGACCCATCAGGCCATCACTCAAAAGGCGAGGGCAATTTCCAGGTAGTACAAAATAAGAAAATGGAATCATACATGTGAGTATATGCCTTACCGTTGAAACAACATGCGCTAAATGATAAAAGTAAACATGACTCTTAAAACTCTTAACATGATCCTAGATGTATACGATGTTATAGCGAGAATAAACACTTGGCCAAGGAATCAGAAATAAAGGTGCACGAAGTTAATGTTAGGGTCATCAATCATTGTCACCAATTTCCTCAATTGATCAAAAATGCAGCAGATAAGAAAATATGCACAGGCACAGAAAATAAAAAATCTCTATAATGTATAGAAAGTATTGCCATATTTTCTCTGAAGAAACAAATGACATGCCCCATGGGTTATCTTAATTTACTTACAAATCAGAAGCAACACTGAGAAAATCAGTTTGCAAGACCTAGTTGTTTGGAACATACCGGACTCAGAATTGGAGTCCAGATCTATTTGGACATCACAAACTGTCTGAACATGACAGGAATCAAATAAAGTTATTAACACACCAAAACATTGGATTTGTAACAAGTTTTCATCCCAAAGTGATACTTGGGCATTTAACAGGAACATAGCCCTGGAGCATGCACAACAAAAACGCCAAAGATCTCCATTATTAAAAAAAACAGGAATCCCTGACAGATGATCCTGTACGATGGGGTATTTATCAGGCAATGCCAGGGCACTGACACCCTGTCAAACAGGATAACCGATTAACCAAAAACATTGAAATTCGGCAGCCTACTTAAAGTACTTGACTGCATGTTGGAGAACTGGGAGGGAAGAAACCTTACACAAGTCCTCAATTATGTCAAACAAAGAAAAAGTTGTTAGGCTTAGCAGCACTGAGATGCAATGCTTGAGTTGCATGCTTCTGTTAGTTGCTTGGTCCACTGTTTGAATGCAATTGCTTAAACAAAAGCTCCATATTTACACAATACTTACTTGCCAACCTCACATGAGAAGCTGCATTGAAAATGAGCAGTCAAATGACAGTTACACTTGTACAACCTCATGGAGAGTGTAGGATATCAAAGGCGGTATTGAAAAAATCTTGGTAATTGTGTAATCTTCTACTTACTACAAAACTTCATAATCACCTCACTTCAACTTTCAGGGTTAGGAGGTCACCGCATCTGAGGACCTGAAGTAAGCCATCAATCTTAAAATGGCTCAGGTCTATGACATGGAAGAGGTTGGCTCTGAAGAATCTGCTCAAGCCTCAACCTCCTTATTGTTGTCGGTACCAAAACCATAATAATACATGCAACAAGCAACCGGTCCTGGTATACTTGTACAGCTGAACATCAAGAATAAAAGCTAATAAGCTAACAAATTGTAGTAACACCTTGTAAAGTTGTAATCATATCAGCTCAGCATCAGAAGATCTAAAGCTAATTGCTGAAGTGTCCCAGTCAAATATAACTGTGTGATGGGCTTGAGAATAGCTTCACTAAAGGAGTTCAAACTCAGTACGTGGTTTGTCTTGGAGCCCTAAATTTTCAAAAAATGATGAATCATATTTCAAAGTTCCAAAAAATTATGTACGAAACCCCACAATTACATCTAGTTGTGAACTACATACCTGTAAAATTTCAATAATTAGTAACTTCATTTCTGTGCTGCTTAAAATATGTGTATCTATAATAGCAAATAGTGCCTACATTATAGATCCACTTCCTTTTAGATTAAACACATTTCTTCGTAAAAATTTACAGGTATACCATGAGGATCTATATGTGTTTGTGAATTATTATTTAAAAAAACTTATCAAACTCCAAAAGACCTGAGCTCTGTTTGGGTTTTCATTCAAACTCTGCCAATTTGTTGAAAACAACTAAAGGCAATGGGGAGGCCTAATACTAGACACACAATCATCATACAAGAAATGAATATATGTAGAACAAATTTAAACAAGAGATAAAAGACCAATCATACCTTGAAAGAATTCGGTACTTCCATTTCACATCCAATGTGACCATCTTACTGCAAGAGCTGTTACGAACAAAAAAGCTGAATATCCTGTCATTACGTACCATTCCTGAGCTAGCGAGCAGCACATCACAGATACAGCTCCTTTCTGTCCAAATGTAGCGATGACAAAACCTGGCACTCCACTCTTCTTCCATGTCATAGCAGGCACTGCTACTTCCCGTGTCCCATCAGCATGGGTATAGTCTGAGAAGCTATGAGCATGAGCACTAAATATAATCCTGTGGAAGAAGAATTGAGAGTATGACTTCGCGTGTCTTCCTATGATGAAGAAACTCAATAAAATTTATTTCAACAAGCAAATCAAACAAAATATTATTTTCCTTTTTTAATAGTAATTTACCACAAGTAACTGAAAATTTGCAGCAGGTAAACAGTGCAACAAAAGAGTCAACATTAACAGTTATAAGTAATTCCATTCACACCTATACATTCAGAAACTACGGCGGTATACCAAGGACTAACCTTGGTTTAAGCGCCTGAAGAATATATTGAGTTGAATTTGCAGGGAGGGTATGAAGCCGATCATACAGGCTTGTGCCATCAGCTCGACTGCATGATCAAATTACAGTCAATATGATAATCATCCCAATACTCAGGGCAACACAGACAACAGTGGCACAAAATTTCACATTCAAGACAACTATTATTCCAAAATTGAAGGAAAACGGTACAAAAAACACTGAATGGATGGATGGATGGGTAAAGCTCACATGTAATAATTCTCAAAAAGGGGAAATAAATGATGCCTTAACTCATACGGAGTAATACATAATATCTTAATTTTACCTCTGTTCTGAACTCAGGGAAACCAGAGGATGATCTGAGCCAATTCCCTTTGGAAATATGGGGACACCGGTAACTTCTCCATGGGATTTTCCGGACTTGTGTAGTGGAATATGGACCAAAATGACTGGACCAGATCCTGAATTCATGCTGTTTTCTTTCCAACTGTCCTGTCCACTTTCACTTCCCAGAGAATAATGTTCTGCTCCATTTACCCTTTTCCTTTGAAAACGATAGCTTTGCATCTCCATAACCTTCTCAACGCTGAACCGCAACTTGTTATCACCACAGAGCAGTGCAACCGCATTTAAAGACAAAAAACTGATATTACTAATCTCAAAAGCACCACATCCACTTGAGTCTAATCCTGGCAAATGCTTGGAGATACGGTGAACCAATTGGCCATCCAAGCTCGAACATCCACCAACATCTTTATCACCTAACACAATATGAAGAGGAAGGGAAGAGTACTGCCCCAATATTCCCTCAAACTGTTCAAGAACAGCTACCCATTTGCTCTCGTTCTGCTCTGAACCCTTTGCTGAGATGTCGCCAAGGACTATGATCATATCTGGATTCGTTGTTTGAATAGATTTCTGGCAAAGGCATAAGAAAGCAAATTATTAAGCACATATTAAAAAGTAATAACCATAATCGTGTATAATAGTATTACCCATCCAAAAGCTTATAGGGATTACACTTTAAGTACTGCCTCGTATATCAAATGACATTGCAAATTCTACGACTGAAATTGAAAATAGCTTCTGATAGGACACAGCTTCTAAAGTTTGAGACTGCAGCGTAACGAACAACATCGTATAACACGGTGAAACAAGCAGCCTATGTGTACTGAATGAAGAGTAATCAACCAAACGCATATCTCTGTGCATCGAAATTGTTATCTCTATGCACCTATACAATAGGAAATGGCATGAATCAATCCAAAAAGTATAAGAGTACTCTCCTATTTCCTAAAGTTCAGTCCATATAGCAGCAGCTACAGTTTATAGGTGGTAAATACAATACCTTTATAATGGAAACCTTAGCATGCAGACACCTACAGACACAAAAGCAATTCGAAGAAATTTGGTTGGCTCGCATCTGAATCTGACCACAGATCACTTACAGCGATTAGCTTGGACATGAGGTAATCGCGGAAGAAGCGGTCGGCGTATGTAGCGTCCGAGCCAAGGAGCATCAGGTCCGCGACCATCATGGCCCTGAGGTCGTCGGAGGCAGGCTCAGGGGCGGGCGAGCCGCCGGAGCAGGAGGGGGTAGAGAGCCAGTCCTCGAAGGTGAGCAGAGCCGCGATGAGGAGGAGCGGCACATACGGGTTCGGCCACGCCGCCATGGCGGACCCGTTGAGGGAGAACGCTGGCGGCAGACCGAGGAAGAGGACGAGGTCTCGGTTTGGTCGTCGCCGGCCATGACGTGGCTGGCTGTTTGCCTGTTTTATTTCTGACGGTGAGATTTGACCGGCGGTAAGATGGTAATTATTGACCAGACCCGGCAAAGCAAGAAGATAACCCTGGTTCAAAAGAAGGCGGCACTCTGTTCGCCCGGCCCATCAGGTATACACAGCGGAATGACGCCCACGTCCAGCCTGTCCAACAACGGAGGGTTTTTTATCTTAATTTTTTTTCCTATTTTCTTCACATGTTTTGTTGTTCTATTTTTTTGAAAATACTCCTTCGTTTTTATAAATACTTATTTTGTTAAAAACTCTAAAAAAAATTCTCCATAATGCTTCATATTTTGTGTTTTATTTATTTGTTTTCTTTTCCTTTTCACAGATGCATGAATATTTTTTCTAAACATGTGACCAAATTTTATTATGTACATGAAAATTATTTGTTGTGCATACATAGATTAAGTTAGCAATAAATAATTATTATTTTTATGAATTTATAAATACATGAATTTATGTAAACGAACCCACATAATATAATTACTAATTATTTAATTAAAAAATAATTTGCTAAAGCGATTCCATATATTTTCCCTTGTAAATATAAATTTTGAAATTATTATATAAACCATTCAAATGTTAATGAACCGCACCAAATTCGCTCCACATATGGAAACCTCAAGACGTTGGGGCCTAGGCTCGAAATAGGAGCTTTGTAAGCGCGACAACATAAGTTGCAGCCTAGGAGGCCGAATTTAGTTCCTCGAAATAGGATTTTATTTTGCTTTATAAATAAATCAGCAACATCCATACAAAGTTTGATATACTGCGCTAACCAAGAAGGCCCTCGAAGGGGTCAGTCTGCCAGAAACACTATCCTCTAAAGTTGAGAAGGGGAGGGGGAGACTAGCCCTAAGCTTAGGGCATCTCCAACAGTCTGACCTAACCAGGGCCTCAGGTGTCAGCAAAAACTTTTCCTAGCAGCTCGACCCAAATGATGTAGTTGTCTGCGTGTGACCAGCAAAAACTCGTTATTTTTGTCCGGGGCCAGCAAAAACTTATCTCAACGGCTCGAGAATTTTTGACACATAAGACCATCTGCGCCACTGAAATGCTAGAAAAGACCACCTCTGAAAAATTTTGTCAAAAAACACCACCTGCGAATGGCGGCACCCTTGCCCAGGCGACACGTGGCACGTGCCGCCTGGGCCAATGCCGGCACCACCCTGCCGCCTTTGCCAAACCTGGCATGTTGCCGTGCCAACACCCGCAGTGGGCCCTGCCGCCAATGGGGAGGCCGGCATGTCCACGTGGCACATGCCGGCAACGGTGGTGGCGGCACCCTGGCAGCCAGCCCTTGCACTGATTTTCGTAGACCGACAGCATCTCCCGCCCTTGCACTGATTTTTAGGTAGACTGTGTAAGATTCGATGTGTTGAGCTAATGTCTCGCATGCGCTGATAAAATCGATGCTTTAGAAGACTGTTTGATACAGCAAAAGACCACCGTTCACTGTGTCGTAGCAGTAACTAGACCACCGACGGCACTAATCGCAGGCTATATAAGCAAGGTATTCATCATTCATTCCTCTCACCCATGGGTTTGTTGCATCAGTATAGCCTCCAACCATGTCGGATGTTCTTCCTTTCTTTGATCCCGCTAACCGTGATTTCCACCCAGAGATGACCCATTGTATCCTGTGTCGTACCGGAACATTTTGTGAGATTAGAGGTATGTCTTTCCAGGAGGTAATCATTGAAGATAGCCACGTAGCTAAGATAGGTATATGGTTACCGAGGATGCAGCTCCCACAGAGGAGCATAGAAGAGGTACGCCAAGAACTATTAAGGCAGCAAGCAAGGTGGAATAGAGTGGTTGAGCTCAAAAATATTGAGGCTGGTCTTGGTTTTCAACGTTGGATCAATACTGATTCAACTGAAATCACGGTGCTGCCAAAAACATACGCATTGCACATGCAGGTAATATTTATAATTTTGCGCACTTTATATTCCTTAAGATTTATTTGTAGTACTACTGACATTATCTGGTTTTCTATTTGTCATATGCAGCACTATCCTGATGACGCAGAGTTTGTCAATAGAAGAATCAAGCACTTTGCCTGGCTGAATAAGATATTTGGTCCAGTGCGGGGTGGGTTATACCGCCCGAATACATATGGTGATGCTCTAGCAGAGGCAGCATATGATGAGTATAATGACGATGACTTCATGCCTGCGCCTGTGAAATCTAAGGGTAAGAGTGCTGCATCATCGAAGGCCAAGAGGACGTCAACGTCGAAGGCCAAGAGTACATCAGGTTGCAAGGCCAAGACTACGGTAGCCTCCGATGAGGATAGTTGTGATGACTTCACGCCTCGATCGGCTGCTAGATTTAAAGCAATGAAAGCCAAATCTAACGCAGCATCATCGGGCAAGCGTTGATTCGATTAGTGAAACATTGTAATGTATCTTAATTTGAAGCCTCGTGACATGTGTATCTTACTTGTAGTTTATGTTGTATTTGTGTTGCAAGCAAATAAATGGCAGGCCTTATTATCGCAATAAGTGATTGAAAGCAAATTTATTTGTCCCATACAAACGAACATAGAAATATGTCTATTACATAGCTGGAAATAGTAACATAGATATATATAGGCGTACACAAATTGTGTTAGCCTTGTCGGCGAGGTCTGGGCTGCCTGTGCCGACGTCCTGAAGGCGATAGACGTTCACGGGGGGATGAGGTTCACGGTGGCCTCGGCCGTACTGCCGCTCGTCCTCTTCTGGTTGTGTGTCAGGTGGTGGCGGAGGAGTATGAAACACGTGCTGAGATCCTGAGGGTGGAGGGATTAAGCTCCCAGATGTGCTAGCTGGATCGTACGAAAAGAAGTCTGGGATAGATGAAAAAAGTTGGTGTTATCCTGTCGCAGCATATGCTGAAATCCCTGTGGTGGAGCCATGGTGTATCCAATACCAGCTCCCATGTCGTCCCACGTCGGATCAATAGTTTCCTAAGGGTTATAGACATTATTAGAACCCATGTCACGTTAATGAGGTTGAGAAGGTGTAATTAGTTAAGATATATGCACATACTTGTGTGGTATTGAACCGTTGTGAACTCTCGCCTTGATCCCACGTCGCATGTGCTTGCGGCATATTTTGGCCAACATCACAATCCACTGAATCCCACGCAGTCCCAATATTTTCGTGCACACGCCGTGCTCCCACGTCGCATGTGTACGAGTCCATTCCTCCAGATGGGGTAACAGTTGGCATAGTAATTGGCTCCTCCTAGCAAAATCATTGAAAAAAGAAATTGTTACTGTCTATGGAATTTAGTGTTTTTGTAGACAAGAGTCTGATCGGGGATGGGAAATATGAAAAAAGACGTTGTTCCATAGTACCTGTCTAGCAGCACGTCTTTGAGATCCTAGGCGTGAATGTGAACGTTGTAGTAGTGATGAGTCTTGTCGGGGATGTGTCATTGGTGTGGTACTCAGTCGCGGCTCACTGGGTCGCGCAAGACTCGGTCTAGACGAAGGCGCTTCAGGCATTTCGCGATGATGCGCCATAATATCATCAAGACGGGTGCAGCCTAAACGCCGAAGTCCGCTTGCGACAGTAGCGAATATACGTCTGAATATGTTCTTCCCTTCCTGTGTATTTAAGTTCTGCTGTTGCATAGCTCTTTGCGCATCAAAAGCGATTTGCCGTAAATCTTCTAGCTGCATGTATCACAATTAGGAAATAATTAATTAGGACATGATTAATTAGGACATGATTAATTAGAACACAATCAGTACCGTGCTGTCACGATGGTACGCCGATGATAAGATTTCTGGTCCACGCACTTGCTCATCCTGTGTAAGCTCTATAGGCGGAGGACCCGACAACAAGGTACGTGTATTACGGATGTACCACTGATTGTATATCGCAGTTGTATTTATATTGTATGGTCTGAAAATTGAGAAATATATTAGACATAGTAAAAGGGTAATATTTAGACTCTCAAATAAAATATACAAAAACATATTACCTTTCATCCTGTACACAATCAATCAACGCGTTCTCATTCCACGTTTCAATCCAACGCCTATTATGTGTCTGCCAGTCATAACAATTCTTTCCTTTATTGTCTTGCCTAGATGACAAAAAATTGAATTAAATAGAGTTCACATAATATTAAGTATACGATACCATTGAGTGGAAATCTTACTTATGTATGGCATGTTCGAGCTGTCTGGGTACTGGTGGGGGCACATCCTGATGGAGATCAAATTGGCGCATTACACGCTCGAGGTTATATGGCTCAACCATCCAAATAAATAGTAGGTTGCAGCGAGTCATCCAGTACGCATGGTCTCTGACACAGTCAATTGTTGGCTGCTGATCACCCCAGATGGACTCAAAATTGTTACGCGTCCATGGATCCCATATGACATTGTACCACTCCAGATGCTCAAACTGGTTGTGATATTTAGGGTAGCATCCGCGTACAATATTTGTGGCCCATGATTTGTGGACATGGACCCACCGGCTAGCCATAGTAAGAGGCCCATATTTATATTGTGTGGCACTATTATAAGTGTGGATTTTATTCTTCATAACTGGACGACCAACAGGTATGTACTCCCATGAGCATAGCTGCAAAAACTCATAGGGAACAACAAGTGTATGACCACCAGCACCTTTCTTCCTGGTTGCATCACATAAACCCCTATAAGTATGAGCTAGCAAAGCAGAACCAAAGCTGTATGGGGGGCTTGTAGGTAATGGAGCATCTACTATCTCCTCGGCAATCTTAATTAAACTAGGGAGACATACATCCCCGTGCGTCGACGGGAACATCATACCAAAAAGAAACAGCAAATACGCGAACAGATGCCTCCTCAACGTCTCCTCTGTTGCATCATCTGGTATTTTTATAATAAAGTTGTGTTAACCAACTCATTGGGACACCCCTTGGTCTTCTACCACCCCGAGCACCTGAATTAGGCACTTCCGTGTCTAGACGCACTCGAAGATCGTCAGGCCAGTCACTAGAATATGCAGGAGGGACCAAAGGCTTACCGCAGATTGGTAGACCTGTGATCAGTGACACATCCTTAAGTGTGGACGTAAGCTCCCCACAACGTAAGTGAAAAGTGTGTGTCTCAGGTCTCCAGCGATCTACTAGTGCTGATTGCAGAGACGAGTCTAACATGAATTGAGCCTCAACATCTGTTAACCTCGAGTATGGAAGAAGTCCGTAAGCCTGAAGTTATGTGTCATAAAAAGCATTTGTATACCATCGGCTTTTAATGGTTCGGAGCCTAAATGTTGGAGGCGGGTGCACATGTGTACTAGGATCCAACCAAATGTGGCAGCGGTGCCCATCATCAATTGATTGATGTAATAGGGATGGTAGTTGCGCCATATTATCCTGTAGTCAGATAAAATTTAGTTAGTACAAATAATATTGCGAAAACTTACTAAAAATTATATACAAACTAAAATCATTAGATAATGAAGGGAAAGGGAAGAGGGTTTTCTAGAGGGTGAGTGAGGAAGCAGGGTCTGGAGCTACTGGGTGCAAGAGACGAACCGACGAAGCACTTGGAAGTAAAAACAAAGCTAAAGTTGAGTAATTACTGGCTATCTGGTCAAGAGGTCAGGTCCCACAAATTACAAACTACATTCAATACAAATTACAAATTAAACTCATTACATAACACAAATACATAATTCATTACAAACGAAATTCATTACATAATAAGTTCACGAAAATTAATAGTAATTTATTACATTACATCGAAGCTAGGAAAATACAACATTCAAAATGACTAGCTGCGGTAGGGGCATTCCCTGCGTGGGTGTCCAGCGCACCTACAAATGCGACATCGACGTGGTTCTCCAGATTGGCTATGGTCCATGTCGTTCCTATGACGTCGAGATGGTCGGCGTCCCTTATCAGTTCTAAGCATCGCCGGATTTGGAACATATATGATATTACTTCGCTTGCACACATCCCTGTAGTGTTCATCTATGCCCCAGGCCCAGAATTCACCATTCCAGGTGTTAAGAAGACTGAATGTACTGAAATAAGGAGATATGTAATGCTCCACGCTGATCTTCTGTTCGGCAGCCGCCCTGAGGACATGACTACATGGATAGCCTAGCAGCTTGGGCTTGTTGCAGGTGCACTCACATGAGTTGGGGCCAAGAGTAATAGCATGCTTTCGTGCTCCCCTGTGGTGGCCGTGAACATACTTCGCTCGAACATTGATCAACCATTTATTCCTAAGGGCGTCGACAAGACTACACCCATGACTCCTGGATTTTTCTGCTTTCTCATCGAGATACCTCTGCATTTTTTCACACCATGGCTTGTTCATGCCGACTAGTGCATTGGCAACCTGTACTCTGTCTGCAAAGTATGATAGAGTATGGTTCCAAGTTTCAGTAATGAGGGCTGTAAGAGGGAGGGCTCGCACCCCTTTGAGGACGCCATTATAGACCTCTGACATATTGCTGGTCATTATGCCGTACCGAGCCCCTGAGTCATGAGCGAGTGCCCACTTGTATAAGTCGGGGCAATTCTCTGTTATCCACTGTGTCAGATTGACAGGTGGTGTTCGACCCCTCCGGCCTTCTCGAGATGGCAAGGCAGCACGCTCGATTTCTCCATTGATTCCCGCCCAAATTGCATTCATCTTCGACTCGGTGTTCTGCATGCACATCCTCTTGAAAAGCTTGAACCAATCCTTGTTCTTGAACTTTGTATAGAAATTTGCTGCTAGGTGCCGCATGCACCACCGTGTCTCCAAATCAGGCCACCCCCATTCAGGGTCCGTAACCTGCTTGATTGTGTTCAGCGCGTTTAGCAGACCCGCGTTGCGATCAGAGATGATGCATACATCGGGACGCTGCTTCACGACTCCATTCTTCAAACAGCTTAGAAACCACAACCAGCTGTCCTTGTTCTCACCCTCCACCAAACTATATGCAATAGGAAGAAGCTGGTTATTTGCGTCTGCTGCAATTGCCACCATGAGTGTACCCTTGTACTTTCCAGTCAGAAATGTACCATCAACTGATAACACCGGGCGACAATGATGGAATGCCTGTATAGTCTGGGGGAATGCCCAGAATACACGGTCAAGGATTCTTTTGTTCTCCTCCCGAGGGTGCGGCCGATATTTCAAGAACACTTGAGTCCCCTTGTTAGTTACACATATCTGATTAAGCAATCTAGGGGTGTAGTTATAGGCATCCTCATATGTGCCATACAACCTCTCAAAAATGTCCTCCTTGGCACGCCGAGCCTTGCCGTAGCTGACCTTGTAGCCAATTCGGTCTTCTGCAGCTTTTTGTAGCTTCTTAATACCCATATTAATATCTTCTTCCACTGCCACTGACATTATATGTGACACGTACTTCGCGGTCACATTGCAATGATCTAGAAGAGTTCCAACCTGCTCGCAGCTATGGGGTACAATTTTTGTGATCACCCATGGCTGACATACACCACGCCTCTGACGAGCGATCACTCTACCCTGGCAACCCTCGGCCTTGAAAAGGCGGATGACTTTCAGCTCAGTCTTATCAGACTGTTTAACTCTGTGCTGCCGAGATATGGACAATGCATATCTTTTTATTGCCTGGTCAGCAGAGTCCTTGTCAGGAAAACTATGCCCAACCTCCAGACTAGCCTCACCGAGGCCCGCAACAGAGTGATATTCGTTGCGGATGGTCATAGTCTGCAAGAAGTCTTCGGGCATCGGTCCCGCAACCGCCCTCTGAGATGGACCAGCACCTTCCTCCTCTGACGATGACGACCCAGAAGAATGATCATCATCGTCATCATCTAGGGCCTCCGGTAATCCCTCCATACGTTCACTTATGTCAACGACCGCAGACCAATAGCCTGGGTCGGGCACAAGCTCAAGTTCCATCGGCTCCGATCGGCCGCTGCTGGGGCCGCCTGTGATGGCTAGCTGCGCCTCTGGAGCGCCGCTACTGCATCCAGGCTCATCACTAGGACAGACAAACTGCACATACACCATCGGCCTTTGAAACATAGCGGCGCCAGGCGTGGTTGCAAACCTCATGTATGTCCTCCATGAGTTATTTCCTTTCACCTCCCGCAGACCCCAACGGGGAGCTGTCCCATCATCCCCTCCCACACATATGACGGCCTCAACGGTCATCTTCTTCCCCCGCATCTCAGGACCAAACTGCACCCGGATGCATTTCCTCACTTCCGCAAAATCTAGGTTCTCCATATCTCTCACTACAACATTTATAGACTCGCACTGAGACACATCTAGCCCAGAAATTCCGTCGCGTACCACATCCCCATAAAACACTAATAAATTTTCCATCGTACCTACCCCACAAATTTATAATGGACATTAGTAACACGGAAGCTAAATTTCATATTTATGTATAAATATAAATATTCTACTAAATGAGCTGACGTAATCTATATTTCGCATATAATTTATTATTCTTTCATGCATGCAATCACGAGCGGAATAAACTTATTGCACTGTACTGTTCTACCAACATAACTATATGTGATATACTACAACAAAATAAATACTTCACACTTTTTAAGAGATTAATTTTAGACCTACCTAAACTTCAAGTATGCAACTGAAAATTTTGCATACAATTAATTATTCTTTCATGCATGCAATCAATAACAGAATAAAATTACTTCACATTTCCGTTCTACCAACTTAACTACATGGGATACACTACAACAAAATAAATACTTAACACTTTTTAAGAGATAAATTTTATACCTCAACTTCAAGAACGCGACCGAATATTTCCAATAACCAATAATTAATTATTCGGTCCCCAACTTTTTATGCGACCGAATATTTCCAATAACCACTAATTAACTCACGTTCGTAGCAAATTTCACCTGAAATATATATGCAACCAAATTATTCACAAATCACACTTGTACTACTACAGGAACAAAAAAATATATGACACGAGGTTTATACCTTTTCTTCAATGACTATTGCTCCACTTGGAATTAGGCGGCACATAATTTGCATGTACTAACAGCGACATCGTATTTATACTACAATCCACCTACCACATAAAATCATTGGTTTCGTTAGAATGCATGTACAAATAATCCATGCTTCATTACCAAGTAGGAAAACATGCAACTATAATATCATAATTATCACTCTCCATGCAAATAATATGATACATCCCTAAATCTATAACTACCATGCAATAATATAAGTAATCATTTGGCATATGTTACCTTCATGTGTGTACTTAAATCCTTCCTAATTCTACATTGAAAAAATCTAGTTAGAATATCTGCATATGATGATACACTAATCTGTTCTGCAATTTTACGAATAATATGTAATAATGGCTGCCATCTGCATATGATGATAAACTAACTAAAATTTTCTATTCATACATACAATGATGGCTAATTCTTGTTGTCTGATGAGATTAACTATACTATATAATATTACTTTTCTCTGCTCGCTAATTTTGTACTGATGACACAACTAATTTACATACTTCTAGCTACAAACATTACCTTGTGATGATTCCTTCGTCCACTACATCAACATCTGCTCAACAGCTGATACTTCAGATCGATGATCGCTACACAGCTAAACTTTAGAAGTGGAGTGAGGCAGAAAGTGAGGGAGTGAACTGCAGTGCACAGCTCTCTCGCATACAGCTCTTGCGCTTAAAAAGAGCTAAAAGCGATACTAGTACTCCTTTCGGTGGTCTGCAACAGCGTTTTAATTGACAAAAGCTAAAGTTTGCAATCAGCAGCCAGCCTCGGAGTCAGCAGCAAACGAATCTCCCGCCCAGCTCTTTTCCTTTTGCATCGGAACTTGGGCCGATTGGCTGTCGGCCAGAGGATCGCAGGCTGCCGGCGCTCCCATTGGCGGCAGGGGTGCCAGGTCATCCTGCCGCCACCGGGGAAGGCGGCAGGGCCCACCGGCCAAACGGCGACCGGACGTGCCGGAAATGGGAACGGCGGCACCCCCCTGCCGGCACTGGCCCAGGCGGCACGTGCCACGTGTCGCCTGGCCAGGGATGCCGCCACTCGTAGGGGGTCTTTTTTGACAAATATTTTGAGAGGTGGTCTCTTTTGACATTTCATTGGTGCATGTGGTCTCTTCTGTCAAAAATTCACGGCTCGACCCAAATGATGCAGCTGTCTGCGTGTGACCCAAACTGGCCTCAAGTTTGATCCAGCTTTGCGTCGAGCCAGACAGGTCCTCGTGACCCCTCTGTTCGGGCTATGGCCCATGTGGCAGTCATACAAAGGAGAAAAATCTCCTCTCTCCTCCCGTCTTCCACCTACCACAATTTTCTCTCTCTCTCTCTTTGATTAGACTGTCAATAGCTCCGTCATCTCTTCCCTTCGCTGCTTCTTTCTCGACGAGCAAGTGTCGGCGGTGCTCCTACCGGCGGCGGTGGCTCGAGGCCAAGCTCTTCTATTCTTCTCTTTCCGATGCAAGCTTGTAGCTCCTCACACCTCCTGACTCCTGCTCGCAAGCCTAGCTGCTGGGAAGAAGCGCTGTTGGGCGGAGGCGCTTGTCGGCCATGGATCCAAGCTAGATTAATACAAGTATTTGCAATATCTTTTTATCCCCAAGCAAGCTCTTTGTACTAGTACTAATACTAGCAGAAACCTCAAATGAAGCCCGAGCTCCATGGAGACCCTTTTTTTTCTATAAAAAAATTCAAAAAATAGCACTTGAAAGTTTCAAAAAAATTAGGACAAAAAATCTTGATGTAGGTCATTATGTATACACCACATCCATTTTAGCATCAGTGTATTATTAAAGCGATGGGTTGCTGGATCCCCAAGATACATGGAGACGTAAGTATGAGCCCATTTCACCAAGCGGTAGTTTTGCTGGCCATCGATATTCTACTAGAAGAAGCGCGACAACTCCTTATCGAAGATGCCATGCAAATGTTGGCTAGGTCAACATTTGGGATGTTACATTTGCTATTTACTTCATATGTGCTGATGCACATTTTCCATGTTGAGTTGTGAAGTTATACTTTATTCTGATATGGCTTTGAGATCAGGTTAAGCGTGTGCATGTTACCCAACAATTTTACAGTTTTTTGCAATAACAGGCACTAGTACACAACAATCTTGGCTGACTATATGTACGACGAATTCAAATACATAATTTTGTACAAATGCCCATTTCTTGACATAAACAAACACACAATGTAAAAGGAGACAACATTTGTAGAAGCAGACAACCCTTTGACTCACACGTTTGACGACACGGTAATCCCTCGTCACCTTGTTTAATTTTAATCTGTGCGCTAGAAGTTCTTCATAGCATAACTCCCCTGAAATCCTCCTGCAAATGAATCTTTGTAGGTCGTACTGGGCAATTGGGTGGAAACTGACCTGAACCTTGTCTTCGTCAATGCTTTCCCGCGTCCGATTGTTAGCGAAGTGCTAGTCAATACGGCTTTGAATGGGCGAGTAGGCAGGCTGAGTGCCCAATATGTTCTACCCTTACCCTCAACCTCAATCGCATGCATCTTCTGATGGTCGGCGACGGCGAGGTCGCGCTCTGATTTATGAACTGAACTATGCTCTGCATGAGCATCTTGCTGGTCGCACGGAGAGGGCTGTACAAGTGAAACCCGTGGTCCTCCCCTTCCGCCTCCACCAGCGTCACTTCGCGGCTGTCGCCGGCGGTCCACGCGCAGTCACGCATGCGTGCTGCCAAGTTGCGAGCGCGGTCCCGCACAATGTCCTTCTCGGCCACCGCCACCAGCACGCGCCGGCACTTGAGCGACGCGATCTCCTCCTCCGGTGGGTTCAGCCGGGGGTCACCGTTGCTCGCCTGGCCCGCAGTCACGAACGGCCAGACCGTGTCCACTAACTCCGGCGTGTACATGCCGGAACCGTCCCAGGCTGCCTCGGAAGGCAGCCGCTCGGCCCCCCAGAAGAAGGGCTGCACCATGACCAGCCCCTCGATGTCCATGGCGGCGTCGCAGCTGGCGGGTACGGCCGTGTGGTAAGCGACGTTTCCGCCAGAGCTGTCGCCAGCGAGGAACATGCGCCTGGGGTCCGCGTGCTCAGCGAGCCACGGATCGGAGAGGGATGCCACCCAGCGGAGCGCGGCCCAAGCGTCGTCGTAGGCCGCTGGTACGGGGTACTCCGGCGCCAGACGGTACTCCACCGACACTATGAGCGCCCCGGCGCTCGCGGCGAAGGACGCCGCGTAGCGGTGATAAAACCGGCAGAAAGCGCTCCCCGTGCAGAAGGAGCCGCCGTGGACGTAGACGACGATGGGAAGCCTCCTGCCTGTTGCGGCAGCAGCCGACGGGAGGAAGAGGCGTGCGGATACGCCGGTGCCGTGGTCGATGAACACGTCCCTAGTTGCCACGCCGCGGCTGGCGGCCGGGTCCTCCGACGCCGGTACGAAGGAGCTGCGCCACAAACGCTCGATATGGCCGTTCTTGTAGTTGCGGATGAATGGGAGGTCGACAGCGATGTCGCCGACGGCGTTATCGTTTGCATGCATGCTGCAGTATGCTTGAGCAGTTGAGCTGACTAGCTAGATTATTTGGTTACTTGGTGTATTCGGAGTTACATTAACTTGGTTCAGCATATAGCTGAATAGCTGTTCTTGGTCTTTTAGGGTGGCTAGCTGCAGCTAGCTGTTCTTGGGTTCTTATAGCTGAATATGCATTCCATACTCAACAGTAGAGTCCATTGTAGTTAATCGTCTGTTTAAAAAAACACAGACTAGTGGAAAACGGGCCTTTGGCCTGGACCTTTTAGTCCCGGCCTACATCTGGGCCGGGACTAAAGGCCCGGCCACGTCGCCCCAAAATCGCCTAGCCGCCCAGGAGGCTTTGGTCCCGACCCGTAACGAGCCTTTAGTCCCGGTTTGAGACACAAACCGGGACTAAAGGGCTATGCGGTATGCAGCCCGCATGTGCGCCTCCTTTAGTCCCGGTTTGTGTCTCAAATCGGGACTAAAGTCCTCTGCCTATATATATTGGCCACAGCCCCCCTCTCCCCTCTTCCTTGCATTTTTCTTGGATGGAAGAGTGTGGGTGTGTGCTAGCTCTCTATTTTTCTTGGATGCACTAGAGGTGTTTGTTGAAATGTGTGTTAGAGCGATGCCGCTTCAGTTCACCGAACACAACTACGATATGAGATGCCCGAGCCACGCTTAAACCTCTTCCTCTTTATTTCTACTTATTCTAAAAGGTTAGCAACTATATTTCCTCGTTTAGACCGTGCGGTACTAATTTTTAGGATCGTGATTGTATTTGATATACTGTCGTATAACGCAGATGAGCCATCCATGGATGTACGGTGATCGACGCACAGCCGCTTACAGAGAAGGCGTGCATTCTTTTCGAGATGCAGCCGATGCGAACAAGCATGGTGGTGGCTATATGTTTTGTCCATGTGTTGAATATCGAAATGAGAAGGATTACACTTCCTCAAGAGTCATTCAGAGCCACCTGCTTCGGTTCGGTTTTATGTCGGGCTATAATGTTTGGACCAAGCACGGAGAAAGAGGGGTTATGATGTAAGACGACGATGAAGAAGAAGAGAACGATGATGACAACTACCGATCTATGTTCCCTGAGTATGCTGATACCGCAATGGAAGACAATGAAGAAGAAGATCAGGGTGAAGAACGGGAACCAGATGAGCCCGCTGATGATCTTGGCCGGGTCATTTCTTATGCACGGCGAGGCTGCGACACAGAAAATGAGAGGTTGCAGTTCGAGCAGATGTTACAGGACCACAACAAATTGTTGTACCCAACTTGTGAAGATGGCCAGAAGAAGCTGGGTAGCACACTGGAATTGCTGAAGTGGAAGGCAGAGACCGGTGTGACTGACTCGTCATTTGAAAAGTTGCTGGTACTGATGAAGAAGATGCTTCCAAGAAAGAACGAATTGCCCGCCAGCACGTACGAAGCAAAGAAGCTTGTCTGCCCTCTAGGATTAGACGTGCAGAAGATACATGCATGCCCTAATGACTGCATCCTCTACCGCGGTGAGAAGTACGAGAATATGGATAAATGCCCGGTATGCACTGCATTGCGGTATAAGATCAGAAAAGATGACCATGGTGATATTGAGGGCGAGCCACCCAGGAAGAGGGTTCCTGCCAAGGTGATGTGGTATGCTCCTATAATACCACGGTTGAAACGTCTGTTCAGAAATAAAGATCATGCGAAGTTGTTGCGATGGCACATGGAAGATCGTATGAAAGATGATAAGTTGAGGCACCCCGCTGATGGTCGGCAGTGGAGAAAAATCGAGAGAGAGTTCCCGAGATTTGTAGGTGACGCAAGGAACTTATGTTTTGGTCTGAGTACAGATGGCATGAATCCTTTTGGGGAGCAGAGTTGCAGTCACAGCACCTGGCCCGTTACTCTATGTATCTACAACCTTCCTCCTTGGTTGTGCATGAAGCGGAAGTTCATTATGATGCCAGTGCTTATCCAAGGTCCAAAGCAACCCGGCAACGACATTGATGTGTACCTAAGGCCATTAGTTGATGAACTTTTACAGCTGTGGGCCGAACCAGGTGTACGGGTGTGGGACGAGCACAAACAAGAGGAATTTGACCTTCGAGCGTTGCTTTTCGTAACCATCAATGATTGGCCTGCTCTTAGTAACATTTCAGGACAGTCAAACAAGGGATACAATGCATGCACGCACTGTTTGGATCAGACAGAAAGTATATATCTGGACAAATGTAGGAAGAATGTGTACCCGTACAATCATCGTTTTCTTCCGCCCAAGCATCTCTTAAAGAAAAAAGGCAAGCATTTCAATGGCAAGGCAGAACCCCGGGGGAAACCTGTCACCCGTACTGGTGCTGAAGTATTTGATATGGTCAAAGATTTAAAAGTAATCTTTGGAAAGGGTCCTGGCAGCCAACCTGTTCCTAACGGCCTTGATAAGCGCGCACCCATGTGGAAGAAGAAATCTATATTTTGGGAGCTACCCTATTGGGAAGTCCATGAGGTCCGCTCCGCAATCGACGTGATGCACCTGACGAAGAATTTCTGCGTGAATATTTTAGGCTTCCTGGGCTTGTATGGGAAGTCAAAAGATACACCGGAAGCACGGGAGGACCAGGAACGTCATAAAGGAAGAGATGGCATGCATCCAGGGCAGTTTCAAGGACGTGCCAGCTACGCTCTTACCAAGGAAGAGAAGGAAATCTTCTTTGAAGTCCTTTTCAGTATCAAGGTCCCGACTGGCTTCTCATCGAATATAAAGGGAATCGTAAATATGAAAGACAAAAAATTCCAAAACCTAAAGTCTCATGACTGCCACGTGCTTATGACGCAATTGCTTCTGGTTGCATTGAGGGGAATTCTACCGGAAAATGTTCGCCTGGCAATTGTGAAGGTATGTGCATTCCTCAATGCAATTTCTCAGAAGGTAATCGATCGAGAAAGTCTATCAGGGTTACAGATTGATGTGGTCCAATGTCTGATCAGCTTCGAGTTGTTGTTCCCGCCATCCTTTTTCAATATATTAGAAATAGAAATAGTTAAAATTTGTTAGTGTGTAATTTGTTTGATAGAATTGTTAGCAATTTATTAGAAATAGAAATAGTTAAAATTTGTTAGTGTGTAATTTGTTAGATAGAATTGTTAAGTTAGAATAGCAAATTGTTAGATATAATAGAAATAGAAATTGTTAGATAGAATAGAAAATTGTTAGAAATAATAGAAATAGAAAATTGTTAGATACAATAGAAAATTGTTAGATAGAATAGAAAATTGTTAGGGTTAGTAGTTAGAAAATTGTTAGGGTTAGTAGTTAATTTGTTTTGTTATTAGTTAGGGTTAGTAGTTAGATAATATGTTAGATTATTTTGTTAGTTATTATTCCATATAGCGTCCATAATTAAAATATAAATGTCGGTTTTTTGCAGAAACTATGGATCCACATAGCAGGAACCTCGAAGAGGAAGAACTTCTCAAAGATATAATCAAAGACGCCCCCGACGTTGAACCAGCTGAATCTCCGTCGTCATTTCTGAACCCCTCTGGAGATGGAATGGAGGTCGACAGACACGAAGATGAAGCCGACGGGGCAGGAGATAGCTCCAATGACGGAGAAGGGGATAGCTCCACTGATGGAGAAGCCGGTGGAGAAATAACAAAGTCCGGCGAGGTATTCATATGAAGTTCGGCAATCACTTGTAATATGTGAAAAATATTGGAGATAGCTCTATATTGTATACATATACATTAATTTGACGAATGTTTCTCCCTCTTAGGCCTCCACATTGAGCAAAGCTACGAAACGAGGCCCGACTAAAAAGTTGGATGCACGGACGCATTACACCTTTAAGGTGATATTGCCTATGGGCGAACCCAAGCTTCCTAAGAATGCTGCTGACACATTCAAGAAGCAATGCGGAGTTCTCATTAGGGATCACGTCCCGATCAGCGTTCGGGAGTGGAACAAGCGCAAAGGGGCAGCCGATAGTGACTATGTCACCGAAAGGTACAAAGATAATCTTTGGAATGATCTCATGTCACATTTCAACCAGCCAGAATGTGAGAATGAAGACACCGCAAAAAAACTGAGGGCCAAAGTCAAGCAGTGGACTCTAAAGAAGATGGCCGAACTGTTCCGTAGCTGGAAGAAGAAGCTATGGAAAAACTATCCGAAGACAAAGAAAGTGCCAGTATTCGAGGGGTATCTAGCCAAGCAGGCGAATCACTGGAAGGCATTTCAGGAGTACAAGCAGTCAGAAGATGCCAAGGCATTATCAGAAAAGAACAAGAAAAATGCCGACAAGAAGAAATATCACCACACGCTGGGGCCAGGGGGCTATGAGACTGCCATCCCAAAGTGGGATAAGAAAGAGCAAGATATGCTAGCTAAAGGCATCATACCTGAACCCATCCGTGATGAGTGGGAATTGAGAGCAAGAAATTGGTTCCTTGCGCATGGTGGTTCGTACGACGAAGAAACAGGGGACCTTATCTGCAGTGACGGTCTTAGGATACCCAGGGAGAATTGGAAAAAGATAGTGAAAGAAATTAAAGAGGGAAAAAGACAGTTCACTGCAGATAGAGAGAAAGATTTGCTCACACTGGTCCTCGGCAATGACGAACATGGAGGACGAACGCGAGGCTTCGGTCCTTCTTACCCGTGGTGGCTTGGGTTTGCCAGAGACCAAGACACTTACAGAAGCCGAGCGAGAGCAAAGAAGCGACAGCAGGATGAGGAGAATGACAAGTTCAACCAGTTGCTTGCTAGGCTTAACGAGCAACAGAAGCAGATTGATGAGCTTAGAGGAGTAGCGCGCTAGGAAGATCCTGCACTCGATATTACCGGCGCCCCATCTAAGCGGAAAAGCGGCGTGGCTGAATCTGAGGCCCCGCCCGACGATGCACGAAGAATGATAGAGGGCGGTCCCGGCTACCCCATGGATGGAATCAAGGAGTCAACATCATGTGAACTCCATCAAAGATTCAAGAACATATCCATGAAGGTGGCCGTCGGACAAACTTTACCTTCTGGCCCTGATGTACGCTGGCATGGCCGTGAGATTCCAGCTGGCTTTGCTAAAGTCGGGGTGGATGAAATCGTGGCGGGGTTTCATGATATGGAGCTCGACATAGCTGGACCCGAAGATGAGAGGACACTCGGAGAAGTACTGGGTGGAGTCATCCTATGGGACAAGAACTACATCAAGCTTCCAGGCTCGGCCCCAAGGACAACACCGCCTCCGAGTCGTCGCAGGTCACCTACACCTCCATCACCTCCAAGCCCTCCACATGACGACGGCCACCACAACACGAGTCCATCTCGATCACCGCCGCCGGACTTGGGTTGGCCGTCTCCGCCGCGGCCCGCTAAGGATACTAAGCGGAAGCGTGCCAGCAAGAACGCTCCGTCGATGAGTTCTAAGCGACGGAGCTCCCCAAAGCGCAAACTGTCGCCCCTCCCAAAGGTACCTCATGCTAATCTTCCTATCAGACCTTATGATCGTACCGACGAGGAAAACGCCAGGATAGCAAAGGAACATCATGATGCGCAGATGAAAAAGAAGGAACCCGAGCCCCGCCCGGAATACACCGAGAAGCAAATAGCATATGCAAAATACTTCACGACCCTTCCATCACAGTATGACTTACACCATAAGCCTGACGACTATACACGCACATTGCAGAAGGAAGGGAAAAAGAGCAGATCACGTGCAAGTGCAAGTGGGAGCAAATCAAGTTCAACTACAAGCAAAAAAAGATCAGACGTTCCTCAGCTTGGACAATAGGCCAAACAGTCGATCCCACCCCTCAGGGTGTTACCCGAGAATGTTCCCTCTCTGGTGCAGGGGCAAGATTTGGAATTAGCAAAGAAGTGGGCGGATGAATGGGGTATCCCGGTTGAAGACGTTCTGGCTTCCCAAGACGACAGGTTACCCAAGGTTGTGGTAGCCCCTAAGCCACAGTTTGTCATGGGAGCGCCTTTGGTCAGCAAAGATAACTTTGATGATCTCCCAACAAATATGCGTTACTTGCATACATGGTACTTAAGTGAATCAAAGAATGGGAGAACGATGATCGTGGCGTGATGACCCACAAGTATAGGGGGTGTATCGTAGTACTTTCGATAAATAAGAGTGTCGAACCCAACGAGGAGCAGAAGGTGTTGATGAGCAGTTTTGATAAAGGAATCACTGTAAATACTAGCAAATAGGTTTTCAGGAGTATTTGGTAATACGAGTAAATAAAATGCGAGTAAATAAAAGACAGTAGTAACAATTGCAGCAAGTGGCCCAATCCTTTATTCAGCAAAGGACAAGCCGGTTGTGTTCTTATAATAACCAAACGTTCTCGAGGACACACGGGAGGTTTCTGTCAAGAGCTTTCGCTTCATAGAGCCAATAGTATTTATTGATTTGGTAAGTGTTATGGGGGTGAACCTGTGCTAGCGCACTACCCTTACTAGGATAAATACACACTTGTGATTATACCCCTTGCAAGCATCCGCAAATACAAGAAAGTAATTAAGATAAATCTAACCACAGCCTTAAGATCTAGGATCCTACGCTCCCTGGTGCAATGGTTTCCCAACCGAGGTTTAGGTTTCTGTCGCTCCAGCAACCCCACAATCGGTGACCAAATACACAATGCATCTCACTAGGCCCATAAATGGTGAAGTGTCATGTAGTCGACGTTCACATGGCACCACTAGTGAAATAGCACCACAACAATATCAAACCATTAAATATTTCTCAACAATAATTCACTACTAACATCTTGACTTCTCCCATGTCCTCAAGAACTAAACAAACTACTCACAAGACATCATATGGATCATGATCAGAGGTGAAATAATGGTAAATAACAATCTGAACATAAACCTTAATTCAACGGTTCCACTCAATAGCATCAACTACAAGAGTAATCAACACCGGGAAAGTTTCCCCTATGAATATAACAAGATCCAACTCAAGATGTTACAGCGGGATGGCAAGGTGATGGTGGAGATGAAGGTGCTGGTGATGGAGATGATGATGATGATGATCCCGATGAAGTCCAGTGCGATGGTGATGACGATGGCGACGATCTCCCCTCTCCGGGAAGGAATTTCCCCGGCAGATTTATCTCTGCCGGAGAGCTTTCTCTCTCTGGTGTTCTCCGCCCCGCAGAGGCGGCTGTGTCTAACTCTGAACGCCCCCTCCTGACTTAGGTTTTCGGAGACGATGATGTACGCGAAGGGGCGAGACCAGAGGTGGGCCAGGGTCCCCTCACACAGGGCTGGCGCGGCCAGGGGGCTGGCCGCGCCGCCCTAGCGTGTGGGCCAACCCTGGCCCCTCTCGACTCCTCCTTCTGGCTCCGTGAGTCTTCTGGGAAATTATAATTTCTGAGTATTTTTCTGGAATTTTCCTGATCTTCAAAATATGGTCTTCTGATGGTCCTTTTTCCAGCAGATTCCTGACTCCGGCAGCAGCTCCTCCGATGATCATCAAACATGTGAAAGCAAAGGAAATAACATAAGTATCATGTCTAAATATGAAATATGTCAATGAATAACAGTAAATTATGATACAAAATAGTGATGCAAATTGGACGTATCATGGCGCGTGTCCCACGAGAGTACTACGGCCGTCCCGAAGACATCCATATCGACTTTGATGAACTCTTCCAGATGTACAATGCCGACGCCCTCGACAAATCGCTTATGAGTTGCTATTGTCTGTAAGTTTTTCAATTCGTTGTCTACATATAACTTGTTCAGTTATTTCAATTCATTGTCTACATATAACTTGTTCCGTTCTGACTTGTACTCTATTATGCAGAATGAAGATTCTGGAATGTAAAAGTAGGAACATCCTAAATATTGGGTTTATTGACCCAGATAAAATACATATAACGACGCTAACTGATAACCCCAAGGAGACGGAGGAAAACCTTCTAAGGTTTCTAACAGATCAAAATTTCTGTGACCACATACTGTTTCCATACAACTTCAGGTGAGGGTCTTACTCTGTTGTGTCCATTCACTTATAAGTGTAATTGATAAGTTACTGACACATATATATATATACATGTGCAGCTACCACTGGATTCTGTTGGACATTCAAATTGATAAGGGAAGAGTTGATGCCTTCGACCCATTATCGAGACCCTTGGAACAGTTCCAAAGCCTGCAGGACATGCTCCAAGGGTAATTTCAATCATTCTTGCGCTCTATCAGTCTCTTTCGATGATTTTCTGATATATCAATTAATGAAAAACTAAGAAAATCATTTTCCTTGTCGGGCAGGGTTTGGAAGCGGTTCAAGTGCGTGACTGACGGTATCCAGCATGAGAAGCTGACCTTTAGAGCGGCTCAGGTAAGTAGTAGTATGATATACTTCTATTTTCAATACATTTATGATGCTAGATTATTATTTTGATTATATATATTCTATTCTCGTAAAGTGCGACCAGCAGCCACGGGGGACGCATCTATGTGGATACTACATTTGCGAGACCATTCGCACGTTTACCTCTGAGCACAAGGATTACAGATACGACGTAAGCAATAAACATTCACACCTCTATTTTTACCCGTCATTCTTTATTATCATGATTGATATTCATATTCATCTCCTCTTCTTATATAGTACACGGCCATGCGGGAGAAGTACCTACCAGAGCAACGCGCGATTGCTGTTGCAGAGGAGCTAGCGACCTTTCTGAGGACAGAAGCTATAGACGACAAAGGACGATTTAGTGTAGCTAGGGGCCATTACTGATGTTGGTCCATGTAATCGAATAGACAGGCTCTAGTCCCGATAATTCTGATCTCCATATAATTGTATATATATGCTCGCTTGTAAGATAAGTTAATCTTATATATATGCATAAACTAATTTCCGAACACCAAACAAGGCACCAAACGAGGCATCACGTTAATCCCCCGAACACCTAAACCCTAAAACCCTAAAGCAAAAAACAAAATCTGTAGATGCCCTTTAGTCCCGGTCTGTGTTACAAACCGGGACTAAAGGTCCTGGCCCTGGATGCGCTCGGAGGCGCCCACGTGGACACCCTCCAGTCCCGGCTGGTAACCGGGCCGGGACTAAAGGTTTAGCCTTTAGTCCCGCCTCTGTAGTCCCGGTTTGCAAACCGGGACTAAAGGCCCTTACGGGCCGGGACTGGAGGCCCTGTCCCCACTAGTGACATATTGTAGTTAACCGAAATTTTAGAAAAGAAGCCCATTCACATGTAGTTCGTCCATTTCAGGCAGCCATGATGCTTTCAGATAATGGTAAGCCTAAATATTCCCTTCGTCCAAAAAGTTTTGCGTATAATTTTTTAGAAGAGTTAAATTTTATAAAATTTGACCATGTATATAGCAAAAAATATCGATATTTGCAATACCAACTATATATAATAAGAAAGTATAGTTTGTGATGATTCTAGTAATATCGATTTTGAATTGTAAAAGTTGATAGATTTTGCTAAATACTTGATCAAACTTAACAACATTTGACTTTGACCAAAAATTATAGGCAACATAAATTGGGACGGAGGGAGTATGTGTCAATCTATGATTATGGTACACTTGAGGTACATGCATGATTTCGTAGGACAATATACTTAAATTTCTATAAATAGTAGGCCTAGATGTCACACTAATCTAGTACATGCATGCATCTTACAACATGACAAATCTTGTTATGTTATAGGAACTAAGAAAAACTCAATACATATAAGTTGTTAACAATGATAGGGTTAGCTAGAAGTCCGGTGAATCTATTCTTAGATCTAAGAAAATAATAATGATTAGTACACATACCAGGCACATGATTACACTAGTGGGGACAGGGCCTCTAGTCCTGGCCCGTAACGGCCTTTAGTCCCGGTTTGCAAACCGGGACTCCAGATGTGGGACTAAAGGCTAAACCTTTAGTCCCGGCCCGGTTACCAGCCGGGACTAGAGGGCCTCCATGTGGGCGCCTCGGAGCGCCTTCAGGGACAGGCCCTTTAGTCCCGGTTTGTAACACGGACCGGGACTAAAGGGCCTCTACAGATTTTGTTTTTGTTTTAGGGTTTTAGGGTTTAGGTGTTCGGGGGAATTATTTTTGTTGTATTTTATTTTATTTCTTTCTTCATTTTAAAAACACTTTTCATATAATTCTACGCATACATGTTAGTGCATATATATGTAAGATAACTTATCTTACGATCGAGTATATATATACAATTATATGGAGATCACAATTACCGGGACTAGAGCCCGTCTATTCGATTACATGGACCAACATTAGTAATGGCCCCTAGCTACACTAAATCTTCATTTATCATCTACAACTTCTGTCCTTAAAAAGGCCGCTAGCTCCTCTGCAATAGCGATCGCGCGTTGCTCTGGTAGGTACTTCTCCCGCATGGCCGTGAACTATATAAGAAAAGGAGATCAATATGAATGTCAATCATGATAACAAAGAATGACGGGTAAAAATAGAGGTGTGAATGTGTATTGCTTATGTCGTATCTGTAATCCTTGTGCTCAGAGGTAAACGTGCGAATGAACTCGCAAACGTAGTATCCACATAGATGCGTCCCCTGTGGCTGCTGGTCGCACTTTACGAGAATAGAATTTAATCAAAATAATAATCTAGCATCATAAATGTATTGAAAATAGAAGTATCTCGTACCACTTACCTGAACCGCTCTAAAGGTCTGTTTCTCATGAGAGATACCATCAGTCACGCACTTGAACCGCTTCCAAACCCTGCCCGACAAGGAAAATGATTTGCTAAGTTTTTCATTACTTGATATCTCAGAAAATCATCGAAAGAGAGCGATATAGCGCAAGAATGATTAAAATTACCCTTGGAGCATGTCCTGCAGGCTTTGGAAGTGTTCCATGTTTCTCGATAATGGGTCGAAGACATCAACTCTTCCCTTATCAATTTGAATGTCCAACAGAATCCAGTGGTAGCTGCACATGTATATATATATGTCAGTAACTTATCAATTACACTTATAAGTGAATGGACACAATAGAGTAAGACCCTCACTTGAAGTTGTATGGAAATAGTATGTGGTCACAGAAATTTTGATCCGTTAGAAACTTTAGAAGTTTTTCCTCCGTCTCCTTGGGGTTATCAGTTAGCGTCTTTATATGTATTTTATCTGGGTCAATAAACCCAATATTTATGATGTTCCTACTTTTACAGACTAGGATCTTCATTCTGCATAATAGAGTACAAGTCATAACTAAACAAGTTATATGTAGACAATGAATTGAAATAACTGAACAAGTTATATGTAGACAACGAATTGAAAAACTTACAGATAATAGCAACTCATGAGAGATTTGTCGAGGGCGTCGCAATTGTACATCTGGAAGAGTTCGTCAAAGTCGACATGGATATCTTCGGGACGGTCGTAGTACTCCCGTGGGACACGCGCCACGATCATTATTCTCCCATTCTTTGCTTCATTCGTGTACCATGTATGCAAGTAACGCATATTTGTTGGGAGATCTTCCAACTTTTCTTTGCTGACCAAAGGCCCTCCCACGACAAATTTAGGCTTAGGGGCTACAACAGCCTTGGGAAACCTCTCGTCTTGGGAAGCCAGAACGTCTTCAACACTCATACCCCATTCAACCGCCCACTTCTCTGCTATTTCCAAATTTTTCCCCTGCACCAGAGAGGGAACATTCTCGGATAACACCCTGAGGGGTGGGATCGATTGTTTGGCCTGTTGTCCAAGCTGAGGAACGTCTGATCTTTTTTTGCTTGTACTTGTACTTGATTTGCTCCCACTTGCACTTGCACGTGATCTGCTCTTTTTCATTTCCTTCTGCAATGTGCGTAGATAGTCATCAGGCTTATGGTGCAAGTCATACTGCGATGGAAGGGTCAGTAAGTATTTTGCATATTCTTTTTGCTTCTCGGTGTATTCCGGGTGGGGCTCGGGTTCTTTCTTTTTCATCTGCGCATCATAATGTTCCTTTGCGATCCTGGCGTTTTCCTCAGGGGTACGATCATAAGGTCTGATGGGAAGATTAGTATGAGGTACCTTTAGGAGGGGCGACAGTTTGCGCTTTGGGGGGATCCATCGCTTAGAACTCATCGACGGAGCGTTCTTGCTGGCACGCTTCCGCTTAGTATCCTTAGCGGCCGGCGGCGGAGACGGCCGACCCAAGTCCAGCGGCTGTGATCGAGATGGACTTGTGTTGTGGTGGCCGTAGTCATGTGGAGGGCTTGGAGGTGATGGAGGTGTAGGTGACCTGCGATGACTCGGAGGCGGTGTTGTCCTTGGGGCCGAGCCTGGAAGCTTGATGTAGTTCTTGTCCCATAGAATGACTCCACCCAGTACTTCTCCGAGTGTCCTCTCATCTTCGGGTCCAGCGATGTCAAGCTCCATATCATGAAACCCCGGCATGATTTCATCCACCCCGACTTTAGCATAGGCAGCTGGAATCTCACGGCCATGCCAGCGTACATCAGGGCCAGAAGGTAAAGCTTGTCCGATGGCCACCTTCATGGATATGTTCTTCATTCTGTGATAGAGTTCACATGATGTTGACTCCTTGATTCCATCCACGGGGTAGCTGGGACCGCCCTCTATCATTCGTCGTGCATCGTCAGTCGGGGCCTCAGATTCAGCCACGCTGCTTTTCCGCTTAGATGGGCCAGCGGTAATATCGAGTGCAGGATCTTGCTGGCGCACTACTCCTCTAAATTCGTCAATCTGCTGTTGTTGCTCGTTAAGTCTGGCAAGCAACTGGTTGAACTTGTCATTTTCCTCATCCCGTTGTCGCTTCTTTGCTCTCGCTCAGCTTCTGTAAGTCTCTTAGTCTCTGGCAAACCCAAGCCACCACGGGTAAGAAGGACCAAAGCCTCACGTTCGTCCTCCGTGTTTGTCATTCTCGAGGACCAGTGTGAGCAAGTCTTTCTCTCTATCTGGAGTGAACTGTCTTTTTCCCTCTTTAATTTCTTTCACTATTTTTTTCCAATTTTCCCTGGGTATCCTAAGACCGTCACTGCAGATAAGGTCCCCTATTAGTTCGTCGTACGAACCACCATGCGCAAGGAACCAATTTCTTGCTCTCATTTCCCACTCATCACGGATGGGTTCAGGTGTGATGCCTTTAGCAATCATCTCTTGCTCTTTCTTATCCCACTTTGGGATGGCAGTCTCATAGCCCCCTAGCCCCAGCTTGTGGTGATATTTCTTCTTGTCGGCATTTTTCTTGTTCTTTTCTGATAATGCCTTGGCATCTTCTGACTCCTTGTACTCCTGAAATGCCTTCCAGTGATTCGCCTGCTTCGCTAGATACCCTTCGAGTACTAGCACTTTCTTTTTCTTCAGATAGTTTTTCCATAATTTCTTCTTCCACCCCCGGAACAGTTCGGCCATCTTCTTTAGAGTCCACTGCTTGACTTGGCCCTCAGTTGTCTTACGGCGTCTTCATTCTCACATTCTGGCAGGTTGAAATGTGCCATGAGATCATTCCAAAGACTCTCTTTGTACCTTTTGGCGACATACTCACTATCGTCTGCCCCTTTGCGCTTGTTCCACTCCCGAACGCTGATCGGGACGTGATCCCTAACCAGAACTCTGCATTGCTTCTTGAATGTGTCGGCAACCTTCTTAGGAAGCTTGGGTTCGCCCGTAGGCAATATGACCTCAAAGGTGTAATGCGTTCGTGCATCCAACTTTTTGGTCGGGCCTCGTTTCGTAGCTTTGCTCGATGTGGAGGCCTAAGATGAGAAACATTCGTCAATGTATATGTATACAATATAGAACTATCTCCAATATTTTCACATATTACAAGTGATTGCCGAACTTCATATATATACCTTGCCGGACTTTGTTAATTGTCCACCGGCTTCTCCATCAGCGGAGCTATCGCCATCTCCATCATCGGAGCTATCGTCTTCTCCGTCGGCTTCATCTTCATGTCGGTCGACCTCCATTCCATCCCCGGAGGGGTTCAGATATGACGACGGAGATTCAGCTGGTTCAACATCAGGGGCGTCTTTGATTATATCTTCGAGAATTTCTTCCTCTTCTAGGTTCCTCCTATGTGGATCCATAGTTTCTGCAAAATACCGACATTTATATTTCAATTATGGACGCTATATGGAACAATACCGACATTTGATTAACCTAACTAACTAACAATTAACCTAACAAAATAACCTAACTAATAACAAAACAAATTAACTACTAACCCTAACAATTTTCTAACTACTAACCCTAACTAATAACAAAACAAATTAATTACTAACCCTAATAATTTTCTAACTACTAACCCTATCAATTAACTACTAAAATTCTACCTATTTCTATTTCTATTTCTAACACTATGAAAAAATACACTAACAATTTCCTTCATTTTCTAACAAATACACTATTTAATTTTAACAATTTCTAACACTAACTACATTTGCTAACTAATTTGCTAACACAATTCTAACATTTGCTAACTAACTACATTTGCTAACTATATTTCTAACACATACACTATATTTCTAACAAATACACTATATTTCTAACACTATCTAACACTACTAACAAATACACACTAACAATTTCTAACACTATGAAAAAATCCTAAGTAAAAACTTTTCATACACACTAACTATTTTTCATACACACTAACAATTTCATGCACACTAACTATTTTTCATACACACTAACAATTTCATACACACTAACTATTTTTCATACACACTAACAAATACACACTAACAATTTCATACAAACTTTTCATACACACTAACAATTTCATACAAACTTTTCATACACACTAACTAACATTTGCTAACTTTGCTAACTATATTTGCTAACTAACATTTGCTAACTATATTTCTAACACACATTTGCTAATTAACTAACTATTAACCGGCCGACCCGATCGATGCGCGCAGGTGCTCACCGGCGGTGGTGGAGCGGTGGCCGGGGCGGAGCGCGCGGTGGCCGGTGGTGGAGCGCGGTCGGTGGCGGAGCGCGGTGGCAGCGGAGAGCTCCTTGCGCGCGGTGGCGGAGCGCGGCGCCGTCGATTTCCCGGGCGACCGAAATGTTCTCGCCGAGAATCCTTGCGCGCGTCGCCGATTTGCTAAGTTGTGGCAGTGGGGACGAAGGAGGTGGTGCGGCGGGTTTTATACCCCCCCTTTAGTCCCGGTTGGTGGCTTCAACCGGGACTAAAGGGGGGGTCAATTCAAATATACATGAGTGTGAAAATTATGGCCTCATTCAGACAAACTATGTTTTGGGTATAGATGTTTTGAGAAGGGGTTTGAGTGGAAATCCATGAACCTTCATAGCTACTAGTGATTTGAGAAGTGGCCATTTGTGGTAAAACTTGATTTATATATGATTGTTATGATTTCCTACATGACAGGTCGCGTAACAAGACTCCATGAGTAGGAGGCACTATGATTTTATTTTTTTGAATTTTTTGCGCATGAAATGACTCAGTTAGATAGCTTAATCCCATTTGTTGACTCTCTGTTGACCAGCCACTTGAGGGTAAAACTGAGTATATTGCACTAGCCAGTATTAGTACTCGAGGGGAAAACTGAGTACAGATATTTTTCCAGTGTAAGACTCGAGGGTAGAACTGAGTATACGTAACGGTGCAGACGTGCAGTACCACGGACATGTGTTGAGACCAAACGTCTAGTTTTTTTGAGAAACTGTTGAGACCAACCGTCACTTTGCCCCTCTCTCCGTCGCTCTGCACACAGTCTCATTCTCACTCACGCACGCAACCACGCCTTTCATGTCCCATCAACTTCAAAGGAAAAAACCCCAACCGCCCTACATGCGCTCCCCTGCCGGCGATGGAGAAGAAGAATGCACGGGCGGCCGTCGCCCCCGAGCCCATCGTCTCTGAGCCCGTCGCCTCCGAGCCGATCGCCTCCGAGCCCGTCGCATCCGAGCCCATCGCCGCCGAGCCCGTCGCATCCGAGGCCGTCATCGCCGAGCCCGTCGCCTCCGAGGGCGGCGTATCCAAGCGCGACGCCTCCGTGAACTGGGCCTCTCTCATGGCTGACGGACCACTTCACAAGATCGGCGACTGCTTACTGGCGAACGAGGAGTATGTGGACACCTACTCTGCTTTGAGGCAAGTTTGTAGAAATTGGCGCTCAGATTTACCTGAGCCTGACGTGCACCTACATAAATGGATCATGGTAGAACACGCACTTCCACGCGCCACTGAGTTCACCTTCCTCCACCTCCGCACATCCCGCTACGTCACCATCGATCTAACGGAAGTTCATGCAAGGTTCAAATTCCTCCATATCTATAGAGTTAATCTATTTTTATTTTCAATCGTAAACATCTTAGTGCTGAATGTTATCTTCATCAATATATTTTAGATACTACTTCGTCGGCTTTTGCCGTGGCATCATTGTGCTTGCCCAGAAGAACTAGCCGCACAAGATACGTCTTCTGAACCCACTCACAAAGACATTGAACACTATGTTTGAGGTGCAGATGCCGTCTGTTATTCTGGAGTCAGTCGCTGTAATGAAGTCCCCGACTATGGTCTTCGTTTCCATAGATTACCCGGCGGAAATTGCTTGGGTCGATGAGAGCACTCCAACTAAGGGTATAGATAAAGATTGGGGAGAAGGAAGATTTTTGATCGAGCACCATTCTATGCGTTGCATTACCTTGTTCAATGGTGAATTGTATGCAATAGCTGTGAACAATTTTGAGTTCGGAAAATTAGTGTGCACCAACAATGTCTAGTTGGAGCAGCGCGCGAGCACTGTCAACATGGAGACACTATTTTCATTTCCAGAACTTGGAAATGACAAGTTCTACCTTGTGAAGTCGGATGGTGATCTGCTGCTTGTGTTGTTGGGCGGTCGTTTGGAGGAAGGTCAACCATTGGTGTACCGTGTGGACACTGAGAGCCGCTCTCTCCATGCCGTCAGTAGCATTGGCAGTCGTGCCTTCTTCGTCCATTATATCCGGTGTATCTCCGTCGACACCAGAGTGCACCCGACACTTTGACCTGGCTGCATCTACTACGCGGATTTGGGTTTAATAAGAGAGTACTTTGATGATATAAAGGCCAGGAAAGTACGGTCTGAGAAATGAACAAAGGCCATACCGTTTAGAGGATGTATTGGCTGCACACTGCAGCCGGAAGGAGTTCAATGAATATTTCTTTCAGATCAGAGAATGGAGCGACAAAGAAATATATGCTGAATGAAGAACAGATTCATTCATCCTGGGGTATCCTAATCTTCATGTTGGTCATACATTGCGTCTTGTATTATTTTCAGCTTAGTTTGTCGTGAACATTAACATCGTTATTGGCTGCTTTTGGCTGCTGTATGCAGTTTATGTATTATACTTAGTTTTCTAGATTTATTATGCTGCTGTGAATTTATCCAATACTAGCTTCTAGATTTGCTACTAGATTTGTTACCATATTGGGCAAAAAACGAGGGCCAAAAGACAACAATCATTGAAGAAAGACAGAAATAGAAGCTTCTCTAGATTTGATACTAATTTGGTAAAAAGAGAGTGAACTGTTACAGAGAGAGAGGGGAAAAAGACGCTTAAAAAAATGCCAATTTGGGCCGAGAGAGACAGAACCGAGCTCTCACGTATAACCAAACGCGGTCTCGTCCTGTCCCACGCGGTCCCTTTCTACCAGCCCCACGCGACGCGGCCCCACACGACGCGACCCCACACATCTGCACGAAACGGTCAACTAAATGGGAATCCTCCCGTCCGAGCTCCTTCTGAGGGTTTCAGACAAGGGCTTGGGGAAAACTGAGGAAAAACTAAGGAGCTAGGGAAAACTGAGTACAACTAAGGACCTGAGGGCACGAAAATAGAAATCCCTATTTTTATTGCTTCATGCATTATGCGTTTTTCTTGGAGCGTCAGTTGTTTTTAGTTTTTAGTTTTGTTTAGTTTTGTTTGCTGCAATAAATGATTGGACCCCAACAAATTCCTTTTGGAGAAGTTGCCTTGCTTTTCATTTGCCAAGAACACTCCGTTTTTCACTCTTATCATTTCAACGAGTGTTCTCTTTTTCTAGAACTGCGTTTAGCTTTCGATTTTCGCCTTGATTTTTGTTCAGATCTTGTTATATCTTTGCATCAAGGTGTATTTTGACCTCTGGTCCATGTTGGTTTTCATCAAAAGAGTTGTTTCAAAAAAGTTTGAATGGTGTTGGTGAAGGGTTTCGCAGCATAGTAAATCAAAAAATTTCCTACGGATGTGAACAAGCAAGCCAAGATCTAATCTAGGAGATGTAATCAACGAGAGAGATAGATGAGATCTTCATACCCTTGAAGAAATTGCATAGCGGAAATGTTCAACAGAACGTGGATGATGTAGTCGTACTAGCCGTCTCCTCTCCGCGATCTGATCCGATCCAACGCCGCAAGTGGCGATGCCTCCGAGAGATGACACGTACGGCACATCGACGCCTCCTCCCTCCTTAGTCCAGCAAGTATGGTGGAGAGATAGATTGGATCTGCAGCACGACGGCGTGGTGCTTATGGTGGAGAATTTCTGCAGTAGGGCTTCGCCTACGTGCAGTCGTGAGAGAGAGAGAGATTGGAGGGCAGCAGTTGGCCGGCGGCTAGGGTAGGGAGAGGGGGAGGCTGCGCCCCTGCCCCTCCTTATATAGGAGGCTAGCTGGCCCCCTTGACCCCTCCTCCAAGCCCTAGGGTGGCGGCCCAAGGGGGAAGAGTGGGGGGCAAGTTCCCCCCTCCTTCTGGAAGGTTCCCTTAGGGTTTCCCCTAAGGGCTGGTCGGCTGGGCCTTAGGGGCCTTGTGCGCCTGGCCCAAAGTGGCCAGGACACTTCCCCTTAGGCCCATGCAGGCCTCCGTCAAGTGGGCCCATGTTGGCCCCACTCCGGAACCTTCTTGAACCTTCTGGTACAATACCGATAAACTCTGAAACAATTCTGGAATCCAAAAACTGCTTTCCTTTATATGAATCTTATTCTCCGGACCATTCTGAAACCTCTCGTGATGTCCTGGATCTCATCTGAGACTCCAAACAAAAACTCATTAACCAATTATCCATTCTATCCTAGCGTCGATGCACGTTAAGTGTGTGACCCTACGGGTTCGAGAATATGCAGACATGATCTTCTATCAATAATCAGTAGCGGGATCTGGAAACCCATATTGACTCCCATATATTCATCGATGATCATATCGGATGAACCACGATGCCAGGATTCAATTAATCCCGTATATGTATTCCCTTCGTCTCGCGATATTTTACTTGCCCGAGATTCGATTGTCGGTATCGACATACCTAGTTCAATCTCGTTCACAGCAAGTACTTTACTCGTTCCGTAATCTGATATCACTTTGTGATTAACTCCTTAACCACGTGCTTGCAAGCGGTGTTGATATCGATTACCGAGTGGGCCCAAAGTATATCTCTCCGACTTGGGAGGGACAAATTCCATCTCGATACATGCAACCCAACAAGTACTATCCGATCACCTGAGAGACACCTTTATGATCACCCTTTCATAGGATAACATTTGATGACCTCAAAGCTCTCTTCTAGTACTAGGGAGTTGCATTATCTCATGGTCTAAGGAATACAATACTTGACATAGGAAAAAGCTTTGCAAAGATGAACACAATGACACGATCTAATTGCTGTGCTTTATTTGGGTCTGTCCATCACATCATTCTCCGAATGACATGACCTCATTATTAATTGACAACTCATGTCTATGGTTAGGAAACCTTAACCATCATTAATCAATGAGCTAGTCTAGTAGAGGCATACTAGGGACACGATGTTGTTCATAAACCACACAAGTATTAATGTTTCTGCTTAATACAATTCTAGCATGGAGTATAAACATTATCATGAACAAGAAATATGATAATAACAATATTATTATTTCCTCTAGGGCATATTTCCTTCAGTTGGAAAAGAGAAAAAGCTTTATGCAAAAAAGTGGTACAAAAAGGACCTTGTGTAGACTGCGGCCTAGGCTTTTGCATGTCATGCTTGATGTCTTTTTGATAGCATGCTTAGTGGTTTTGCTGTAGCATGACTTGTCTCAAATGATTGAGATTGCTTAATGAGCCTTTGAAAAAATCATGCGTTATTTTAATTATTTGGAAGCATTATTTTGGTTTTCTCCTTGTTGCTTTATTTGGGCTGACTTGGCGCATGCTCACACATGTTAGACTCATACAAAGTCGCCATTGCCTCTATGATCATTTGGTTTTTGACTTTTGATGCCATCTTATGCTTCTTTTCATGTCGCTTTGTCGCTCTGCATGATTATGGCCATTATTGCTCTCTTAGTTGGTCACTCCCAGTCTTTTGCTAGCCCTCATGTTGTACTGAGTATGAGCTCTACTCGTGCATCCAACTCCTAAAAACCAAGTTTGCCATTGTGTCCACTATAAATTCCTATGCATGGTATTTGTAAGCCATTCCAAGAAAATTTTCATGTGCTACCTTTCAAAGCTTTCAACTACTTCTTGTTTTGTGCCACTGTTTTTAGCTCATGGGGACGTAGTGGTCGGAATTGCTATCTTCCATATTAAATTAAGTACCCCTCGACTAGGTAGCTTCATCTGCTCGTCATTAATTTTGCATGAGAGCTGGTCAGACCATTGCAATCTAATTCTAAAAAAGAAAAAAAGGCACTCCTCCATGGTATGTGAATGTTGGTGGGCACCCGATGGAATCGGTTAGCCATGGTTTGAGAAAGGAAAAAGGTGGGGAGGAGTGCCAAAGCTTTATAAAAGAGCACCAATGTGCCAAATTTTCAAAGAACTCGGAACCGCTCTCACTTGTTTATTATGGAAGATAGTAAGACCCCATTGCCAGTCGTTGACATGAAACAACCACCTCTCAAAACCCAATTTTTATCTCTCTATTTTACAAATGAAAAGCTCTAGCACATGTTTAATCACTGCTTCCCTCCGCGAAGGGCCTTTCTTTTAATTTTTCTGTTTAGTCACCACCTTCTATCTTTATGCACCGTCTAAGAGAGCATAGTTGTCATTCTGAGTATAATGTGCATTGTCCCAAAGTTTTCATTGATTGATTCATGATGTTGGTTTCACTTGTTCTTAAATTATTTGTATCTAGTCGCCCTCTTAAACTTGAAGGTGTCCTATGCATTTATGTTTTGCTCTCTCATGAAGGACAAGCTGAAAACCATTTGTATGTTTTTCCATATGATTTGAACACACGTTTGACTTTCATTGTTTCATTTTCATGATCTTTCATTTGTGTTCTTTTTCATGTTATAACATGGTTGCTAAGTTTCTTCTATCAAGATTATGTCTTTCATGCCCATGTTTTAAGTTCTTTTGATCCCAGCGCACAACGCTTACATAGATGATCAAGATTGTGTAGGCGCATGTCACCTCAAAAATTATTTCTTTTGTCATCACTTACCTACTCGAGGACGAGTAGGAGTTAAGCTTGGGGATGCTGATACGTCTCTAACGTATCTACAATTTTTGATGCTCCATGCTTGTTTTTACACCATTTAATTAGTGTTTCGTTACACTTCGTGGCATTTTTATGCATTTTCCGGAACTAACCTATTAACGAGATGCCACAGTGCCAGTTCCCTGTTTTCTGTTGTTTTTGTGTTTCAGAAAAGTTACATAGGAAATATTCTCGGAATTGGACGAAACAAAAGCCAAACATCCAGAATTCACCGAAGCTTCCAGAGAACCGAAGAGGTGACGGAGTGGGGCCACGAGGGGCCCACACAACAAGGCGGCGCGGCCCAGGGCTAGGTCATGCTCCCTATGTGTGTGGATGCCTCGGTCCATTTCTGACGATGCCCCTTCGCCTATAAAGATCCCCCGATGGGAAAAATCTAAATACCCGATCACTTTTCCAGAATACATCACGATCCGCCGCCGTCGTCGACCCAAGATGGGGTCCAGAAGCTCTTCCCGACACCCTGCCAGAGAGGGGAATCACCACCTGAGGTCTTCTTCATCGCCATGCTTGCCTCCGGCATGATGAGTGAGTAGTCTACCTTGGACTATGGGTCCATAGCAGTAGCTAGATGGTTGTCTTCTCCACCATGTGCTTCATGTTGAGATCTCGTGAGCTGCCTTACATGATCGAGATCACCGTTATGTAATTCTACATGTTGTGTTTGTTGGGATCCGATGAATATTGGTGTTATGATTGAGTTGATGTGCTGAATATTATCTTATGTTATCTCTATGTTGTTTATGATCTTGCATGCTCTCCGTTGTTGGTAGCTATCTTGGCCGAGTAGATACTAGTGACTCCAAGAGGGGGTATTTATGCTCGATAGTTGGGTTCATGCCTCTATTTAATCTGGGGGAGTGACAAAAACCTCTAAGGTTGTAGATGTGCTATTGCCACTAGGGAGAAAACAACATTCATATGCTCAAGGGCATATGCTTTGTTTACATTACAAACTTTGCTTAATGCAGTTATCTGTTGTTCGCAACTTAATACTTGTGGAGTTCTCGGATTGATTCGCCACAAGTGGATTATTAGTCATAGATGCAGTTGGATGGCGGTCTATGTATCTTGTTGTAATGCCCAGAGTAAATCTCATAGTGATCCTCTTGACATATGCACGTTGTCTTTATTCTATCAGTTGCCCAACTGTAATTTGTTTACCCAGCATGTGTTATTTTATCTTATGGAGAGACACCACTAGTGAACTGTGGACCCCGGTCCTATTTCCATTATATTGCTATCACCTGTTTATTTTACTCGCACTGTTTACTTTACTCACATACTACTATTGCTTTCCACTCGATACGCTCATACCCTTTGTTTCAAGCAAACCGGTGAGATTGACAACCTCATCATAATTTGGGAACAAAGTATTTGGTTATGTTGTGTGCAGGTTCCACGTTGCTACTAGTTGAAGACGCGCTAACAAGATATCATTAACGGCGCCCTTGTTGGAGTGTCACTAGGCTAGCAAGCATCACCTTCTTGAGTTTGGCTTTTTCCTACTGGATCGATTAAACCTTGGTTTCTTACTGAGGGAAAAGCTTGCTGCTATATTCATCAAACCTTCTCTTGGGCACTAGTGGAAAACGGGCCTTTGGCCTGGACCCTTTAGTCCCGGCCTCCATCTGGGCCGGGACTAAAGGCCCGGCCACGTCGCCCCAAAATCGCCAACCGCCCATGAGGCTTTGGTCCCGGCCCGTAACGATCCTTTAGTCCCGGTTTGAGACACAAACCGGGACTAAAGGGCTATGCGGTGTGTAGCCCGCATGTGCGCACCCTTTAGTCCCGGTTTCTGTCTCAAACCGGGACTAAAGGTCTCTGCCTATATATATTGGCCACAGCCCCTCTCTCCCCTCTTCCTTGCATTTTTCTTGGATGGAAGAGTGTGGGTGTGTGCTAGCTCTCCATTTTTCTTGGATGCACTAGAGGTGTTTGTTGAAATGTGTGTTAGAGCGATGCCGCTTCAGTTCACCGAACACAACTACGATATGAGATGCCCGAGCCACGCTTAAACCTCTTCCTCTTTATTTCTACTTATTCTAAAAGGTTAGCAACTATATTTCCTCATTTAGACCGTGCGGTACTAATTTTTAGGATCGTGATTGTATTTGATATACTGTCGTATAACGCAGATGAGCCATCCATGGATGTACGGTGATCGACGCACAGCCGCTTACAGAGAAGGTGTGCATTCTTTTTGAGATGCCGCCGATGCGAACAAGCATGGTGGTGGCCATATGTTTTGTCCATGTGTGGAATGTCGGAATGAGAAGGATTACACTTCCTCAAGAGTCATTCAGAGCCACCTGCTTCGGTCTGGTTTTATGTCGGGCTATAATGTTTGGACCAAGCACAGAGAAAGAGGGGTTATGATGGAAGACGACGATGAAGAAGAAGAGAACGATGATGACAACTACCGATCTATGTTCCCTGAGTATGCTGATACCGCAATGGAAGACAATGAAGAAGAAGATCAGGGTGAAGAATGGGAACCAGATGAGCCCACTGATGATCTTGGCCGGGTCATTTCTGATGCACGGCGAGGTTGCGACACAGAAAAGGAGAGGTTGCAGTTCGAGCAGATGTTACAGGACCACAACAAATTGTTGTACCCAACTTGTGAAGATGGCCAGAAGAAGCTGGGTAGCACACTGGAATTGCTGAAGTGGAAGGCAGAGACCGGTGTGACTGACTCGTCATTCGAAAAGTTGCTGGTACTGATGAAGAAGATGCTTCCAAGAAAGAACGAATTGCCCGCCAGCACGTACGAAGCAAAGAAGCTTGTCTGCCCTCTAGGATTAGACGTGCAGAAGATACATGCATGCCCTAATGACTGCATCCTCTATCGTGTTGAGAAGTACGAGAATATGGATAAATGCCCGGTATGCACTGCATTGCGGTATAAGATCAGAAAAGATGACCCTGGTGATATTGAGGGCGAGCCACCCAGGAAGAGGGTTCCTGCCAAGGTGATGTGGTACGCTCCTATAATACCACGGTTGAAACGTCTGTTCAGAAATAAAGATCATGCGAAGTTGTTGCGATGGCACATGGAAGATCGTATGAAAGACGATAAGTTGAGGCACCCCGCTGATGGTCGGCAGTGGAGAAAAATCGAGAGAGAGTTCCCAATATTTGCAGGTGACGCAAGGAACTTATGGTTTGGTCTGAGTACAGATGGCATGAATCCTTTAGGGGAGCAGAGTTGCAGTCACAGCACCTGGCCCGTTACTCTATGTATCTACAACCTTCCTCCTTGGTTGTGCATGAAGCGGAAGTTCATTATGATGCTAGTGCTTATCCAAGGTCCAAAGCAACCCGGCAACGACATTGATGTGTACCTAAGGCCATTAGTTGATGAACTTTTACAGCTGTGGGCCGAACCAGGTGTACGTGTGTGGGACAAGCACAAACAAGAGGAATTTGACCTTCGAGCGTTGCTTTTCGTAACCATCAATGATTGGCCTGCTCTTAGTAACATTTTAGGACAGTCAAACAAGGGATACAATGCATGCACGCACTGTCTGGATCAGACAGAAAGTATATATCTGGACAAATGTAGGAAGAATGTGTACCCGTACAATCGTCGTTTTCTTCCGCCCAAGCATCCCTTAAAGAAAAAAGGCAAGCATTTCAATGGCAAGGCAGAACCCCGGGGGAAGCCTGTCATCCGTACTGGTGCTGAAGTATTTGATATGGTCAAAGATTTAAAAGTAATCTTTGGAAAGGGTCCTGGCAGCCAACCTGTTCCTAACAGCCCTGATAAGCGCGTACCCATGTGGAAGAAGAAATCTATATTTTGGGAGCTACCCTATTGGGAAGTCCATGAGGTCCGCTCCGCAATCAACGTGATGCACCTGACGAAGAATCTTTGCATGAATATTCTAGGCTTCCTGGGCTTGTATGGGAAGTCAAAAGATACACCGGAAGCACGGGAGGACCAGGAACGTCATAAAGGAAGAGATGGCATGCATCCAGGGCAGTTTCAAGGGTGTGCCAGCTACGCTCTTACTAAGGAAGAGAAGGAAATCTTCTTTGAAGTCCTTTTCAGTATCAAGGTCCCGACTGGCTTCTCGTCGAATATAAAGGGAATCGTAAATATGAAAGACAAAAAATTCCAAAACCTAAAGTCTCATGACTGCCACGTGCTTATGACGCAATTGCTTCCGGTTGCATTGAGGGGAATTCTACCGGAAAATGTTTGCCTGGCAATTGTGAAGGTATGTGCATTCCTCAATGCAATTTCTCAGAAGGTAATCGATCGAGAAAGTCTATCAGGGTTACAGATTGATGTGGTCCAATGTCTGGTCAGCTTTGAGTTGTTGTTCCCGCCATCCTTCTTCAATATAATGACACACCTCCTAGTTCACCTAGTCGAAGAGATTAGAATTCTCGGTCCTGTATTTCTACACAATATGTTCCCCTTCGAGAGGTTCATGGGAGTCTTAAAGAAATATGTTCGTAACCGTGCTAGGCCAGAAGGAAGAATCTCCAAGGGCTATGGAACAGAGGAGGTCATTGAGTTTTGTGTGGACTTTCTTCCTGACCTTAAGCCGATTGGTGTTCCTGAATCTCGGTATGAGGGTAGGCTGACAGGAAAAGGCGCACTAGGAAGGAAAGCAAAAGTATGTATGGACGGGCATTCTTTCTCTCAAGCACACTACACAGTTCTACACAATTCCACCGTGGTGGCTCCGTATATCGTGAGACACAAGAATATTCTACGCTCCGAAAACCCGGGGAAGGCTGACTCTTGGATTAAAGGGGAACACGAGAAGACTTTCGGCAGGTGGTTGCAGACACATCTCATGAATGACGACACCGTTGGAGATCAGCTGTACTGTTTGGCCAGGCCACCATCTTCGACTATATGTACTTTCCAAGGGTACGAGATAAATGGGAATACATTTTACACGGTTGCCCAAGATAAAAAGAGCACCAACCAAAACAGTGGTGTCCGCTTTGATGCAATAGACGAGAATGGGCACTGTTTGGAAACATATTACGGGTACATAGAGGAGATATGGGAACTTGACTATGGACCTACTTTTAAGATCCCTTTGTGGGTGAAGCTGACAGGAGGCGGGGTAGTTGTAGACCAAAAGTACGGCATGACAACAGTGGATCTCAACAATCTTGCGTACATGGACGAACCATTCGTCCTAGCCAACGATGTCGCTCAGGTTTTCTATGTGAAGGACATGTCTACAAAAATGAGAAAAAGAAATCAGCAAAAGAAGACATCGTCCGATGAGCCAAAACGCCACATAGTTCTTTCAGGGAAAAGAAACATCGTGGGAGTAGATGACAAGACAGACATGTCAGTAGATTATAATAAGTTTCATGAAATACCGCCCTTCAAAGTGAAAACTGACCCAAGCATCCTACTGAATGATGAAGATTCTCCATGGCTACGACCCAGAAGAAAACAGAAATAATAGATAGGAACATTGGTGCAATAATGTAATAATGTATTAAACCTTTTATGTAATGCATGTATGGAATGTACTAAACCTTTTAGTTTTGAATTATTTATTCAATTTCAAACACTTTTCATTTTCATAGTTTTGTCAAATTCTCAAATATGCAAAAAGAATATTAATAAACATAGTTTTTAATTGAAAATGGCAAAATAGTTAATAGTTTGGATAGTTAAAATAATTAATTTTGAAAATAGAAAATAGTTTTGAATTATTTATTCAATTTCAAACACTTTTCATTTTCATAGTTTTGTCAAATTCTCAAATATGCAAAAAGAATTTTAATTGAAAATGGCAAAATAGTTAATAGTTTGGATAGTTAAAATAATTAATTTTGCAAATAGAAAAAAGTTTTGAATTATTTATTCAATTTCAAACACTTTTCATTTTCATAGTTTTGTCAAATTCTCAAATATGCAAAAAGAATATTAATAAACATAGTTTTTAATTGAAAATGGCAAAATAGTTAATAGTTTGGATAGTAAAAATAATTAATTTTGAAAATATAAAATAGTTTTGAATTATTTATTCAATTTCAAATACTTTTCATTTTCATAGTTTTGTCAAATTCTCAAATATGCAAAAAGAATTTTAATTGAAAATGGCAAAATAGTTAATAGTTTGGATAGTTAAAATAATTAATTTTGAAAATAGAAAATAGTTTTGAATTATTTATTCAATTTCAAACACTTTTCATTTTCATAGTTTTGTCAAATTCTCAAATATGCAAACAGATAACTATTTATATTCTCAAATATGCAAAAACAAATAAAACAAGAAAACAAAAAATAGGCCTTTAGTCCCGGCCCGGACCACAGACCGGGACTAAAGGCCCTGGGGCTGGAAACCCCCGCCGAGGCCTTTAGTCCCGGGCGGTGGCTCAAACCGGGACTAAAGGCCCCCCTTTAGTCCCGACTTGAACCACCGCCCGGGACTAAAGGTCCGGGGGTATAAAAGGTGCCCCTTCGTCCCCGCCGGTTCGGACTTAGCAGTTTCGCGCGCGAGGAGTTCACCGACGATGCCGTCAGGCTGCCAAACTCGCCGCCGACGCGCCGCCGTCCAGCCGCCAGCCAGCCGCCGCGCCGCCACAGTGCCCGCCAGCCAGCCAGCCACAGTGCGCCGCCAGCCCACCGCGCCGCCGCCGCAGTGCCCGCCGCCGCAGTGCCCGCCGCCGCCGCAGTGCCCGCCGTCAGCCGGCCATCTGCAAGGTTTTTTTGGCAAAAATTTTAATTTTTTAATTAGTTAGTGTTAGGGTTAGATATAGAAATTAGGGTTAGAATTTAGGAATTAGGGTTAGAATTTAGTTAGTATTTATTTAGTTAGAATTATTTAGTTAGAATTATTTAGTTAGAATTATTTTAGTTAGAATTATTTAGTTAGAATGTATTTGCAAATAGAAATAGAACTATTTAGTTAGAATTATTTAGTTAGAATTTATTTGCAAATAGAAATAGAATTATTTAGTTAGAATTATTTAGTTAGAATTTATTTGCAAATAGAAATAGAATTATTTAGTTAGAATTATTTTGCAAATAGAAATAGAATTATTTTGCAAATAGAAATAGAATTATTTTGCATCATATATAGTTTGTTAGTTTATTAGTTAATCAAATGTCCGTTTTTTGCAGAACTATGGATCCACATAGCAGGAACCTCGAAGAGGAAGAACTTCTCGAAGATATAATCAAAGACGCCCCCGACGTTGAACCAGCTGAATCTCCGTCGTCATATCTAAACCCCTCCGGAGATGGAATGGAGGTCGATCGACACGAAGATGAAGCCGATGGGGCAGGAGATAGCTCCAATGACGGAGAAGGTGATAGCTCCACTGATGGAGAAGCCGGTGGAGAAGCCGGTGGAGAAATAATAAAGTCCGGCGAGGTATACATATGAAGTTCGACAATCACTTGTAATATGTGAAAAATATTGGAGATAGCTCTATATTGTATACATATACATTCATTTGACGAATGTTTCTCCCTCTTAGGCCTCCACATCGAGCAAAGCTACGAAACGAGGCCCGACTAAAAAGTTGGATGCACGGACGCATTACACCTTTGAGGTGATATTGCCTACGGGCGAACCCAAGCTTCCTAAGAATGCTGCTGACACATTCAAGAAGCAATGCGGAGTTCTCGTTAGGGATCACGTCCCGATCAGCGTTCGGGAGTGGAACAAGCGCAAAGGGGCAGCCGATAGTGACTATGTCGCCGACAGGTACAAAGATAATCTTTGGAATGATCTCATGTCACATTTCAACCTGCCAGAATGTGAGAATGAAGACGCCGCAAAAAAACTGAGGGCCAAAGTCAAGCAGTGGACTCTAAAGAAGATGGCCGAACTGTTCCGTAGCTGGAAGAAGAAGCTATGGAAAAACTATCGGAAGACAAAGAAAGTGCCAGTATTCGAGGGGTATCTAGCCAAGCAGGCGAATCACTGGAAGGCATTTCAAGAGTACAAGGAGTCAGAAGATGCCAAGGCATTATCAGAAAAGAACAAGAAAAATGCCGACAAGAAGAAATATCACCACACGCTGGGGCCAGGGGGCTATGAGACTGCCATCCCAAAGTGGGATAAGAAAGAGCAAGATATGCTAGCTAAAGGCATCATACCTGAACCCATCCGTGATGAGTGGGAATTGAGAGCAAGAAATTGGTTCCTTGCGCATGGTGGTTCGTACGACGAAGAAACAGGGGACCTTATCTGCAGTGACGGTCTTAGGATACCCCAGGAGAATGGAAAAAAGATAGTGAAAGAAATTAAAGAGGGAAAAAGACAGTTCACCACAGATAGAGAGAAAGATTTGCTCACACTGGTCCTCGGCAATGACGAACATGGAGGACGAACGCGAGGCTTCCGTCCTTCTTACCCATGGTGGCTTGGGTTTGCCAGAGACCAAGACACTTACAGAAGCCGAGCGAGAGCAAAGAAGCGATAGCAGGATGAGGAGAATGACAAGTTCAACCAGTTGCTTGTCAGGCTTAACGAGCAACAGAAGCAGATTGACGAGCTTAGAGGAGTAGCGCGCCAGGAAGATCCTGCACTCGATATTACCGGCGCCCCATCTAAGCGGAAAAGCAGCGTGGCTGAATCTGAGGCCCCGCCCGATGATGCACGAAGAATGATAGAGGGCGGTCCCGGCTACCCCGTGGATGGAATCAAGGAGTCAACATCATGTGAACTCCATCAGAGATTCAAGAACATATCCATGAAGGTGGCCGTCGGACAAGCTTTACCTTCTGGCCCTGATGTACGCTGGCATGGCCGTGAGATTCCAGCTGGCTTTGCTAAAGTCGCGGTGGATGAAATCATGTCGGGGTTTCATGATATGGAGCTCGACATAGCTGGACCCGAAGATGAGAGGACACTCGGAGAAGTACTGGGTGGAGTCATCCTATGGTACAAGAACTACATCAAGCTTCCAGGCTCGGCCCCAAGGACAACACCGCCTCCGAGTCGTCGTAGGTCACCTACACCTCCATCACCTCCAAGCCCTCCACATGACGACGGCCACCACAACACGAGTCCATCTCGATCACCGCCGCCGGAGTTGGGTCGGCAGTCTCCGCCGCCGCTAAGGATACTAAGTGGAAGCGTGCCAGCAAGAACGCTCCGTCGATGAGTTCTAAGCGACGGAGCTCCCCAAAGCGCAAACTGTCGCCCCTCCCAAAGGTACCTCATGCTAATCTTTCTATCAGACCTTATGATCGTACCGACGAGGAAAACGCCAGGATAGCAAAGGAACATTATGATGCGCAGATGAAAAAGAAGGAACCCGAGCCCCGCCCGGAATACACCGAGAAGCAAATAGCATATGCAAAATACTTCACGACCCTTCCATCACAGTATGACTTACACCATAAGCCTGACGACTATACACGCACATTGCAGAAGGAAGGGAAAAAGAGCAGATCACGTGCAAGTGCAAGTGGGAGCAAATCAAGTTCAACTACAAGCAAAAAAAGATCAAACGTTCCTCAGCTTGGACAACAGGCCAAACAGTCGATCCCACCCCTCAGGGTGTTACCCGAGAATGTTCCCTCTCTGGTGCAGGGGCAAGATTTGGAATTAGCAACGAAGTGGGCGGCTGAATGGGGTCTAAGTGTTGAAGACGTTCTGGCTTCCCAAGACGACAGGTTACCCAAGGCTGTGGTAGCCCCTAAGCCACAGTTTGTCATGGGAGCGCCTTTGGTCAGCAAAGATAAGTTTGATGATCTCCCAACAAATATGCGTTACTTGCATACATGGTACTTAAGTGAAGCAAAGAATGGGAGAACGATGATCGTGGCGCGTGTCCCACGGGAGTACTACGGCCGTCCCGAAGACATCCATATCGACTTTGATGAACTCTTCCAGATGTACAATGCCGACGCCCTCGACAAATCGCTTATGAGTTGCTATTATCTGTAAGTTTTTCAATTCGTTGTCTACATATAACTTGTTCAGTTATTTCAATTCATTGTCTACATATAACTTGTTCCGTTCTGACTTGTACTCTATTATGCAGAATGAAGATTCTGGAATGTAAAAGTAGGAACATCCTAAATATTGGGTTTATTGACCCAGATAAAATACATATAACGACGATAACTGATAACCCGAAGGAGACGGAGGAAAACCTTCTAAGGTTTCTAACAGATCAAAATTTCTGTGACCACATACTGTTTCCATACAACTTCAGGTGAGGGTCTTACTCTGTTGTGTCCATTCACTTATAAGTGTAATTGATAAGTTACTGACACATATATATATATATACATGTGCAGCTACCACTGGATTCTGTTGGACATTCAAATTGATAAGGGAAGAGTTGATACCTTCGACCCATTATCGAGACCCTTGGAACAGTTCCAAAGCCTGCAGGACATGCTCCAAGGGTAATTTCAATCATTCTTGCGCTCTATCGGTCTCTTTCGATGATTTTCTGATATATCAATTAATGAAAAACTTAGCAAATCATTTTCCTTGTCGGGCAGGGTTTGGAAGCGGTTCAAGTGCGTGACTGACGGTATCGAGCATGAGAAGCTGACCTTTAGAGTGGCTCAGGTAAGTAGTAGTATGATATACTTCTATTTTCAATACATTTATGATGCTAGATTATTATTTTGATTATATATATTCTATTCTCGTAAAGTGCGACTAGCAGCCACGGGGGACGCATCTATGCGGATACTATGTTTGCGAGACCATTCGCACGTTTACCTCTGAGCACAAGGATTACAGATACGACGTAAGCAATGAACATTCATACCTCTATTTTTACCCGTCATTCTTTGTTATCATGATTGATATTCATATTCATCTCCTCTTCTTATATAGTACACGGCCATGAGGGAGAAGTACCTACCAGAGCAACGCGCGATTGCTGTTGCAGAGGAGCTAGCGACCTTTCTGAGGACGGAAGCTATAGACGACAAAGGACGATTTAGTGTAGCTAGGGGCCATTACTGATGTTGGTCCATGTAATCGAATAGACGGGCTCTAGTCCCGATAATTCTGATCTCCATATAATTGTATATATATGCTCGCTTGTAAGATAAGTTAATCTTATATATATGCATAAAATAATTCCCGAACACCAAACCAGGCACCAAACGAGGCATCACGTTAATCCCCCGAACACCTAAACCCTAAAACCCCTAAACCCTAAAACCCTAAAGCAAAAAACAAAATCTGTAGATGCCCTTTAGTCCCGGTCTGTGTTACAAACCGGGACTAAAGGTCCTGGCCCTGGATGCGCTCAGAGGCGCCCACGTGGACACCCTCCAGTCCCGGCTGGTAACTGGGCCGGGACTAAAGGTTTAGCCTTTAGTCCCGCCTCTGTAGTCCCGGTTTGCAAACCGGGACTAAAGGCCCTTACGGGCCGGGACTGGAGGCCCTGTCCCAACTAGTGGGGGTTTCCCAACTGGCCGGTCATTTACTTCATCAACTACACGCCAACAAGTTCTTTGGCACCATTCATCACCGCGCCATCTATAGCAATCAGTCCTTCACATAGAAAACCTGAGCGACATCGTTGGCTAGGACGAATGGTTCGTCCATGCACTAGTAGGAAAACCCTTATAGGTGGGATGTAATTCTGTGGCGCACTAGCCAGCAGTGCGCCACAGAAAATAATTCTGTGGCGCACATGGCAGGGTGCGCCACAAAAATACAACATTTCTGTGGCGCATCAGAAGGCCATGCGCCGCAGAATTTGGGTGGGGCCCACTCCATGCCAGCCCCAATCATTGGTTCCACTAATTCTGTGGCGCACTGGATGTGATGCGCCACAGAATTAGTACATTCTGTGGCGCATAAGGTCTGGTGCGCCACAGAATTAGGACATTCTGTGGCGCATCTGGTTTGGTGCGCCACAGAATTAGGACATTCTGTGGAGCACTTGACCAGATGCGCCACAGAATTAGCTCGTCCCACACCTTTAAAGTGCCAACCTCCCACACTCCCAAGCCATTCATCTTCCTCTCCTCCATCTAGATCTAGCTCTAGCTCCCTTCCCTCTCATCCCATTTTGGCCATAGTTTTCACTTTCTTTGGTACTTATTGTACTTACTTTGGTTGATACATAATTGGCGGTGAGGAGAAGCCTCTCCATACTCTCTCCTCCTCTCCAATCATCGATCGCGGTCTCGTCTCGGTATCGAATCTACAAGGTGAGTATTTGGAGGGGACATGCATGCGCATGTCAATCTTGTGTATGGATGATTGTTGCACGTGAAGCGCTTGTGTGTGTGCCGGTGTGGTGCATGGATGTTTGTCGAGACGTTGATTCATTTCCGTTTTGGCAAATTTTTGTACTACCCATACGTCCTACCTTTAGGAGAGGTCATGCCGAATTTTTCCGCTCTATGTATACCTTTAGGAGAGGTCCATGCATGTGTGTGCATGTGTTGCGGTTCTAATTTTCTGCTCTATGTGTACCATTTGCATACAACCATGGTCCTCTCGATGAGTTCCGCTCGAATTAGTAGATACAAGAAAGACGCGAAGGAGGACATGATTCGGAACAATAGGCGCCAGATAAGATGTCCGTGTCGATCATGCAAACTCGAGCGCTGGATCAACCCTGATTCCGGACAACTGGAGGAGCACCTGCTGAGGCGCGGTTTCATGCAGGACAACCAGGCGCGGCCGGCCCCAACAAATGGTGCGCATGAAGACCTTGGTGGCGAGCGAGATGACGAAGCACCACATGTCGGTGGAGAATATCATCATGAAGAAGAAGTCGGCGGAGAAGATCATCATGAAGTAGAAGTTGCCGGCGGAGAAGATCATGATGAAGAAGAAGATTCTGGCGCGACTCCGCTAATTTCGGCCTTGCGGGACTCTCATGTTCAAGATCTGCTCCTCCATGAGACGAGCAACGACAGAGCTGCAGCCAGAGAGAGAGCCAAGCTGGCGCAAATGGAGAAAGACGGGATGACTCCGATATTTCTTGGGTGCCGTCCGCAGGATACGCGCTTGCATGTAACGCTTGATTGTCTGCAGATGAAGACGCAGAACAAATGGACCGATTCCAGCTTCAGCAAGAACATGAAATTCTGGCACGATCGTCTCCCAGAGGGGAACACATTGCCAAGTAGTATCGAGGAGGCCAAGAAAGTTGTGTGCCCTCTTGACCTACCGCACGAAAGATACCACGCCTGCATCAATGATTGCGTGATTTATCGGGGGGAGTACAAGGACATGACCACATGTCCTGTGTGCGGCCACGGACGGTACAAGGTTGGGAACAAGAAGGTACCTCGAAAAGTGGTATGGTACTTTCCTATCACTCCCCGTCTGCAGCGGTATTTCGTGGACCCTAAGGAAGCAAAGCTCATGCAATGGCACGTGGAAAGGGAGAAGCCCGAAGAAGATCCGGAGATGGGCTATATGCTGACACACCCTTCAGACGCTGGCCAGTGGGAAGCATTGGACATCGCCTTCCCTAGGTTCGGGGGCGACGGAAGGAACATCAGGCTGGGTATGAGCACCGATGGAATCAATCCGTTCGGCAACCAGAGTAGCACGCATAGCACCTGGCCTGTGTTTGTATGGCCTTACAACCTACCCCCGTGGCTGTGCACCAAGCAAAGGTACATACACCTGAGTATTCTCATTCAGGGGCTGAAACAACTAGGTGTCGACATGCATTTGTATCTCGGGCTGTTGAAAGAGGAGTTAGACACGTTGTGGAAGACGCCACCCCGTACGTGGGATGCCGACAGTAGAACTTATTTCGATATGAGAGCCGCGTTGATCACGACGGTCATGGACTATCCTGGTTGCGCATACGTATCTGCCCAGGTCAGCCACGGATTCTGCGGCTGTGTGAAGTGCATGGACGAGACCCCGCATCTACAGCTACCAAGGGATCCCGGGTCCTCGAAAACCTTGTACCCAGGTGCTCGAAGGTGGCTTCGCTTGGATCACCCGTGGAGAAAACGCGCTGATCTGTTGAATGGTAAAGATGAGCCCGATGGACCCCCGCGACAGAGGAGCGGTGCAGAAATCGACGATCTTCTAAAAAATTGGAAGGAGTGCCCAGCGCCGGGAAAGAAGCGACCGAAGCCAGAGCCGCTACTCGGTGTATGGAAAGCGAGGTCTATTTTCCACGACTTGGAGTACTGGAAGGTCCTCCACACGCCCCACAGCCTCGATGTCATGCACATTATGAAGAACGTTACCGAGAGTCTGCTTGGCACTCTTTGCAACTCGGAAAAGTCCAAGGATGGGCCGAAAGCAAGATACGATCTGAAACATTTTGGCATCAGAAAAGCTCTTCAAGCCCCCGATACTGATGACAACAACGACGATGATGATGATGATCAGACGGAAGGGACTCAACGTCTCCGCAAAAGGGCTAAGAAGAACGCGGTGGTGCTTCCCGCTGCCTGCTTCACAATGAGTCCGGAGGAGCTCGAGCAGTTTTTCAGGTGCCTCCTACGAGTGAAACTTCCGCACGGTTACTCGGGGAATATAAGAAGATATCTAGACGTAGCGAAGAAGAGGTTCACCGGGATGAAGTCTCACGATTGTCACGTGCTCATGACGCAGATACTTCCCGTTGCGATCCGAGGGATAATGGACGAGCACGTCCGTGATACGCTGTTTGGCCTTTGCAACTTCTTTGACGTTATCACCAGGAAGTCGATCGGCGTGAGGCAGCTCAAGATGCTACAGGATGAGATCGTGGTGATACTATGTGAGCTCGAGATTTACTTCCCGCCCGCATTCTGTGATATATGCGTCCATCTCCTTCTCCATGTCGTTGATGACATCAGGCAGTTCGGCCCGACGTTCCTCCACAACATGATGCCTTTCGAAAGGCAGAACTGTGTCATGAAAGGATACGTTCGCAACAGGGCCCGTCCAGACGCAAGCATGGCCAAGGGGTTCCTAACCTACGAGTGCATCTCCTTCTGCCAGAATTATCTAAGCACCGAGGACGACCAGGATCATGTTGGTCTGCCCAGCAGGACGCACCTCGGCAGGCTCGCTGGAGTCGGTCACCGCGAGGGCTACCGCTCAGTCCATGTGGGCATTGTCAATCGACGCGACGACTTTGAAAGGGCTCACCGGGTCGCGCTACAACACTTAAAATTGGTCGAACCTTTTGTGCAAGAGCACAAAAGCATAATCGAGCAGGATTACATCGATATGGGCCGACCAAGGAAGATGGGAGACGTAACCAAAGAGCACAACTCCAGCTTCACGCTTTGGTTTAAGCAAAGTCAACTACTTCAAGCACAGAGCAGAAGGCCTTCTACCGAAGATGAAAAACTCATATACACCTTATCACAGGGCCCCGGGCATAACGTAAGGACCTATCAGGGGTACGACATCAATATGTGTATGCACATTCCAAAGCATAAGGCTTATATTTTGTGTATAACGTAAGTCAAATTACTTTTTTGTGTATGCACATTCCAAAGCATAAGGCTTATATTTTTAGAAACTATCGACAACTATAATATTATATAGACATCATATGAAAATTTGGTCAAACTTCATGTTCTTTGAATTTTTAGAAAAAATATAAGCCTTATTCATTGAAACAGAGGGAGTAATAACTAAAATAATTTAAAAAAAGGAAATAAATTCTGTGGCGCATCTACTAGTGGGATGCGCCACAGAATTCGCTAATTCTGTGGCGCATCCCACCAGTAGATGCGCCACAGAATATTGACACTTAGTAAAACTGGGGATCGATCCCCTCCCCCGCGCACTGCTTCTTCTCTCTCTGTTCCCCTCCACTGAGCCGGCCGCAAACCCTAGATAGCCGCCGGAGACTCCTCGCTCCACCCTCCACCCTCTCGCTCTCGTCGTTGTTGAAGGAGACGTCGTCGTCGCGCCGCCGTCCCTGCAGAGGAGGAGCCCCGCGGTCCCCGGTAGAAGAGGATCCCCGTCGTCGCGCCGCCGCCCCTGCAGAGGAGCACGCCGCGACACCGTCTGTTCGGCGAGAGCACCACGCGACGGCCCCTGTTCGGCGGCGCCATCTCCACCACCTTCCCCGCCTGATTCTAGGTACGCCCTTCTCCCGACTGCTTGCCTGCTCGCTGTTCCTCGCCTGCTCGTTGTTCCTCGCTTGCTCGCCTGCTCGCTGTTCCTCTGGATGGTAGGATTGTACCCGCAGAAATTACGTTTTCTAGCTTCAAGTGTTGAGGACATGATGTAGTAAGTACCCAAGCACAATAGCAGAATCTAGGATGAATCAAGATACTAAGTAAAAGTAAATCAAAGAGGCTAAGGGCTCATCAGCAGTAAAACTCTCAGGAATAATCAAAGCACAACAGCAGGCTATTAGAATCAAACAAGAATCATGTGCAAATAACTAAATGTGAATACTGAAACTGCCATAATTTCCTGGTAAATACTATACATCTCGACTGGGCACTACCCACCTCTTAACAATGTTTCAATAAGCCAAAGTCAATACTTGGAGTAGTATAGGAGTAGTATTACTGACTCTTCACTTGAACTGCAGCGTCTTGGTCTAAATCTCATCCATGGCTCCTAGATAGGTTAGTGTTCTTCATGTCAAATTTTTATGTGCTGTTTTGATTCCATGGGTTTCATACCGGATAATAACTGGTGAACAAGACATGTATTATTCCTTTTGGTTATTTGCATTACTTCAACCAAATATTTGATGTAGGAATGTAGCTTAATGCTAAATGCTAGTTTAAAGCTATCTATTCAGGTATCATAATATGCAGTCGACTGATAATATTCTAAGCCCAGTTTTGTCATCTCATTATGCTTCCTGTGATATCTAGTTATTTCTAAAGCCAATTTTGATGCAAATATGCCTTGTATAATGTAACTTCATGTAAGCTGAGCTGATGTTTAGAAGGATGCAGTTTGGTTGCAAACCTTTATTGCTTTTGGTCATTTGACCAAATATTAGTTGCATATTGTCTTGTACTGTGACTTTGTGATTCTATCTTGAGAATATTGCTGCTGTCATTTTTGTACTCCATATTATCTTGAGAATATTGCTGCTGTTATGTGTTATGCAATGAGATATTTTGACCATAATCTGCTGTTATATATGCTTATGAGATGCTGTCAAGTGTGGATGAATAAAATGAGTTGCCCATTTCTCCCGAAGTGTTGATTTGCTTCCGTTTCGGTTGAGAAATGGGCACTCCTAGGTAGAAAAATTAGCAAAAGTCATGCCGAAATTTTGAATTTTTCGGTTGCATTATGTACTAACTATTTGCCTCTTTTTAATGAAGTGCAAATAAACATGTCGGGTACTTCTAACCCTAAGAGCCAGGAGGAAGTTGCCAGAGAGGCCAACAAGGAATGGTGGGAGGAATACGATGAGGGAGAGGGCCGGGGGGGCACCGCCGATCGCGGCGATGAGGAAGAGAGCTGGGGGGCCGCCTCCGAGAGCGGCGATGAGGAAGAGGGCCGGGATGACGCCGCCGAGACCGGTGAAGAGACCACCGACCGCACGGAAGGTGATAGCGGCGGCAACCCTGAGGAGGCCAAGAAGAAGAGGAAGGCGAAGAGGCCAAGGGCGGATCGGAGGCCGCAAGTGCTAGCCAACATAACCGATCCTTTCACGTTGGTCTCCGAAAGTGGCCTACCCTTGGAGCCTTCTAAGGTTGCCAAAGGGTACGCGATGCAACTAGGGTGCATCGTCCGTGAAACCGTGCCACTCAACACTCAAGACCTCAGAAGCGAGGCCAACACTGCTTTGGCCGCAACCCTCCTCCAGAAGCTTCACCAACGATACACGTTCCCACAGCCGTTCAATAAAAAGGTGGACTCTTTAGCTCTCACGAAGATGAGCACCGCCTTGAGCAGCTGGAAAACCCGGCTGAAGGACAAGATCAAGAAAGGTAAAAGTTGGGAGCAGATAAGTCGCAAAGACCCGTCGCTCTCTAGAGAAGACTTCGAAGCATTCAAGTCGTCCTTAGAGACTGACGAGGCTAAAAAATGGACCGCCTGGGGGAAGAAAATGCGGGAATTGAACCTAGGGGCTCACCATTGCGGAAGCGGCGATTACCGAGGAAAACAGCCCACTTGGGACAAGGAGGATGCCGAGATGATACGTCTGGGCAAAGAAAACCCCTGGCTAAAAATCGCGGATATACAGACTAGGAACTATGTTCGGTCCCGCTACTACTTAGACTGGGAGACGGGGGAATTTGTTACGGATTACCCCGACATGAAGAAGTTCGAGAAACTCCTGGTAAGGATAGTCTATATTATTATTGCGCTGATCTTATTAAGCAATGAAGCCAAATGGGCTAACCTTAAGTTCCTTTGTCTGAAGGACAATGAGTTGAAGGGTAGTTCTACGGCTGGCCCGTCGTCCCAGGGGTCGACGGAACCGTGGGACACGCCTTTCAACAGGGCGACGAACGCATACAAGGAACGGGACCTAGACAAGCCACCGACGTCGGCTGGCCGTGTGTCCAGCTTTGGCACAAGTATGAAGGTATCCGAGTACTACGGATCGGATGCCAAGTCGAGAAAGGAGAGGAGGTCGACTAAGGATAAAGCCGAGGTTCAGGAGCTGAAGAAGAAGGTGGAGTCACTAGAGAAAATAGTGGACCCAACCGAGATGAGTAAGTTAGTGGACAAGAAGCTGCAGGAGAAGCTCCGGCAGATCATCCCCCCTGGTTTGATGGAGGGGTTAGCTGCTTGGAATGCGGCAGGTCAACAGGGGCCGATATATGTGCCCAGCGTCAGCGGCAGTAACTCAAGTCACCAAGTGTCACCGCTGGTGACCCCGACGCCGCCGCTCCACCTAGTCGCATCGACGCCCCCAACCGCGGAAGCTGATAGGGTGGTGGTGCCTGATAATGCACTCGAGAGTGAGCGGCCCGGCGCCGGCACCGACGCCCTTGTATCAACATTAGCAGAGATCAACGCCATCAAGAAGGTAACTCATTAGTTAGTCCTCCACGTCATCTTCTTTAACTATATATGCATTGCGCTGATCTTATCAACATGCCCCTGACTCAGGACGAACCTTGCATACTCCTGCATGTGGTGGAGCCCGGCGACAAGTTGATGGATGTTGCTAGCGGCACTGTCATGCCCAGCCGAACTATGTACCACAGAAACATTGCAGATCATTTGGTGAAGGTGAAGTTGGCAATGGTAGTGCCGGAGTACCACAACCTCCTCCCCCCGATCAACCTCCGGGCACTGATGAGGACGATGTTATGGTCCTTGGGAATTGCATCGGTTGGCTTATGACATGGCCGAAGAACCAGATTCGTCTGGGGGGGGGGGTCTTCCGAGTGTCAGGCGCAACATCGGCGCCACCTCCCCTATCATCCGGCCCAAGGTCGTCCGGCCCGGCGCCGGCCCCACCCTTAAGGAACCGGCGGTCGCCGCCGCCACTACCCTGAAGGAACCGGTGGTCGCCGCCGCCACCCGAAAGGAACCGGCGGTCGCCGCCGCCACTACCCTGAAGGAACCGGCGGTCGCCGCCGCCACCCGGAAGGAACCGGCGATCGCCGCTACCACCACACGCCACCAACAGCTGTTGGGAAAGCTTCCGCAATGACCGTCGACCAAACGCAAGGTACGCCAAGCGGCGGCATCGCAACCGCCACCACCTAACTTCCAGGACATGGCGCCGCTTGATGGCAACGATGATGATGATGACGTCGATGCCTACATCAACACTGGCGCCTGCAGCCAAGATATGTACATGCCTCATATGGATGAAGAAGCCTTCCGCACTCACGGCGATCAACTTGGTCGTCCCACTACAGTCACGCAGCGATTGACCTTCACGGGTCTTTCTCTGCAAGACACTCCTCTGGAGGCTGGCAATCCAGCTCAAGTCAAGCCGGCTACCATTTTCAGCCCTAACACGCTGTATAAGACGATCGTCGGGGAGCCACGCGAATCAACCCCAGCACCCCAAGCTCCACCATCAGCACCACCAGCACCCCAAGCAACCCAAGCACCCATTGCACCACAATCATCACCACCAGCACCCCAAGCAACCCCACCATCAGCACCACCAGCACCCGAATCACCCCCAACAGGTCAGGTGAAGAAGCCAAGGAAGAGAGGAAATAAGAAGGGCGCATCTTCGAGCCAGACTCTTCCTAAGAAGATGCGGGCCGACGACATGGTACCACGGACACCGGGTGGCTTGTCCCGGCTTCATGAAGCTGGTAAACTGATACTGCCTGAGGACCTCGAACACCTCGCAAGTGGACCAATGATCAGTTTGCAGCAAAATATTCAGTTTCTAGAGAGCCTCCTTCTTCAAGACAAGGATCCAAATTACCCGGTGTTCACGGTCAAAGTGCCAGCAGCAGACCCGAACTTCGTCCAAGCATACCCCGCGGATATCTTCTTCATAGCGTTCAAGGACATCTTCAATCTATTTCACTGGAAACGGCTCGACTATAACTTGGTTCGCCTATACGCGATCAATCTTCAGATGAAGATCAAGAGAGAGAGACCCCCCAACGTCGCGGTAGCGGATCCCTACTACATGCGCGATAGCTAGCTGGTGGATGGCTCAAGCACACGGACCGCGGCGGTGCGGTACCTCCAGAGCTTCATGCTCATGAACAAAGAGAAGAACACCATTCTTCTGCCTGTCTTTCCCGAGTAAGTACACATTCGCTCTCGGCCGACGTAACTTATGCTTATATATTTCTTCCATTGCCGATCATTTCCAACATTCCATTTAAATTGCATGTGTTGAGCAGGGACACATACTGCACACTCGTCGTTCTTTGCCCGAAGTGGTCACTAGCCCAGTACTTCGACTCGTCGAGTACAATGACGAAGAAAGACTACAACAGAATAAGGAGTGTTCTCGATGAGGCTATCCTTTTCTACTCCAAAAATGGAGGCATCTGATACGTCTCAAACGTATCTATAATTTTTGATGCTCCATGCTTGTTTTTACACCATTTGCCTATTGTTTCGTTACACTTAGTGGCATTTTTATACATTTTCCGGAACTAACCTATTAACGAAGTGCCACAGTGCCAGTTTCCTGTTTTCTGCTATTTTTGTGTTTCAGAAGTGATACACAGGAAATATTCTCGGAATTGGACGAAACAAGTTCCTGAAGTCATACTTTACGGGGAAGCTCCCAAACATCCGAAGACCTGACGGAGGGGGGCCACGTGGCCCCCACACACAGGGGCGGCACGGCCAACCCCCTGGCCGCGCCGGGCCCACGTGAGGGGCCGTGGTCTCTCCTCTGACATCGCCCCTTCGCCTATATATACCCCCTGACGAGAAAAACGTAAGGGCCCGATCAGTTTTCCAGAATACATCGCGATCCGCCGCCGCCGTCGACCCGAAGATCGGGAGGGTCTAGAAGCTCTTCCCGGCACCCTGCCGGAGAGGGGAATCGCCACCGGAGGTCTTCTTCATCGCCATGCTTGCCTCCGGAGCGATGAGTGAGTAGTCTACCTTGGACTATGGGTCCATAGCAGTAGCTAGCTGGTTGTCTTCTCCACCATGTGCTTCATGTTTAGATCTCATGAGCTGCCTTACATGATTGAGATCACCGTTATGTAATACTATGATGTTGGTTTGTTGGGATCCGATGAATATTGGTGTTTATGATTAAGTTGCTGTACTAAATTATATCTTTTGTTATCTCTATGTTGTTTATGATCTTGCATGCTCTCCGTTGTTAGTAGCTATCTTGGCCGAGTAGTTGCTAGTGACTCCAAGAGGGGCTATTTATGCTCGATAGTGGGTTCATGTCTCTATTTCACCTGGGGGAGTGACAGAAACCTCTAAGGTGGTAGATGTGCTGTTGCTACTAGGGAGAAAACAACATTCATATGCTCAAGGGCATATGCTTTGTTTACATTACACACTTTGCTTAATGCAATTATCTGTTGTTCGCAACTTAATACTTCTAGGGTGTTCGGATGATATCCCCGGGGGTGGATTATTAGTCATAGATGCAGTTGGATGGCGGTCTATGTATTTTGTTGTAATGCCCAGAGTAAATCTCATAGTGATCTTCTTGACATATCACGTTATCTTTATTCTATCAATTGCCCAACTGTAATTTGTTTACCCAGCATGTTATTTTATCTATGGAGAGACACCACTAGTGAACTGTGGACCCCGGTCCTATTTTAATCATATTGCAATCACCTGTTTACTTTTCCCGCACTGTTTACTTTACTCGCATATTACTACTGTTTTCCACTCGATACACTCATAACCTTTGTTTCAAGCAAACCGGTGAGATTGACAACCTCATCGCAAGTTGGGGACAAAGTATTTGTTTGTGTGTGTGCAGGTTCCACAAACACCTTCAGTCGTCATCGTCTCTCTTCTCCTGATCGATAAACCTTGGTTTCTTAACTGAGGGAAAACTAGCCGCTACACTCATCATACCTTCCTCTTGGGGTTCCCAACGGGCTGGTCATCACCACGCACAAGGACTTACTGCTCCCACGTCAACTAAACGCCACAGTCTTTTCTGGCGCTATCACACGAGTAGCAGCTTCTTTTCTGGCGCCATTGCCGGGGAAGAGAGAAGACTTCTGCGAGGGGAGTTATTCGCACACACATTCTTTACTTTGTTATTTGTTTTGCTTTACTTTACTTTATTTTACCTGCATTGCTTTTTATATCAAAAACCCAAAAAAATTAGAATCCTTGGTAGTTGTTTATCTGCTTTTAGTTTTGTTACAATGAGTAATCCTGAAGTAGAAGTTCGTAGTTTCAAGCAACAAGGGGGAGAAAGTTTAAAAGATGCTTGGTACCGTATTAACAATGCTCATCATAGGTGTACCAAAAAGCACTCCACCACGATCCTCCTTAGAAATTTTTATGTTGGTATATCTAGCTGGAATAGGTATGTTCTTGATACTCTTACAGGAGGTAATTTTCTGGGTACTCCCGCGGGAGAAGCATGCACTATAATTGAAAGTTTAGTGGGAGTACCACCTATTCATGCTGCTAAAACTGAGACCACCTTGGAAGAGGTGGTAGGAAAGCTCAGCTCCTTAGAAAAAAGTTTGCCAAGTATCCTAGAAAATGCTAGCCGCGTTAGTGAATTAATAGAAAATATTGGTAAGAGGATTACCATTTTAGAGGCTAGCACTACTCATGACAATCAAAACTTGAGGATTGGTAAATTAGAGGAGTCTATGGAAACTCTTAGTTTAATCTTCTCTTCTCTTAAATTTAAGAAGGAGAAAGTGTTTGTTGGAAAAGAGCAAAAATTTATGTATGTTCCCAAGGTTTCTGCGCTTAAATCTCAACATGTTCTTAAGATTGGTAAGACTCTTAGTTCCACTAAGGGTGACTTGCAGGTTGAATCATCTCCGGGAACCTTCAAAGCGCCTACTGAGGTAACTAGCACTTCATCTATTGATATTACTTGATTCGCACTTTTCTGCGCCTAGCTCAAAGGCGTTAAAGAAAAGCACTCTTGGGAGATAACCCATTGTTTACTTTTCAGTACTTTTTCTTTTATTTGAGTCTTGGAAGTCATTACTACTGTAATGACCGCTCCTTATCTTGTTTATTTCGTTTTTGTGCCAAGAGAAGCCTCTAATTTGAGTGAGGTAAAGATTTGGGGTTATTGCTGTCCTGAAACTGTTTTCGGTGCTGGACTGTAAAAATTCGTAAAAATTCTCTGTTTATCTTTTGGACCTGCGATTTCTTGTGCATATGCCCCAGGTTATATCCAAACTTTTCTTAGTTGAACACTTTTTGATTTGAGCAACGAAAAATCCCTCAAAAATTCGTCCTTTGTCAGCTGTTCAGTTTTGACAGATTTCTGCCAATATTTGTTTTTGCCACTTTATCGCTTTCTTTTGAGTTCTTTTTGATCATGGAACTCTTGTGGAAGTTGCTACAGTAGTATATACTTTATATGTGGTGGTTTTGGGTTGAAACCTGAAGCTAAAAGAGGTTGAATATATTTTATGCTTACACTAATGTTGCTAATAGAATTGTGTTTAGTTTTGTATGAAGGAAGTTTTCAAGTGTAGGGATTGGAGAATGATGAGATGAGTTGAAGAATGGACAAAAGCTTAAGCTTGGGGATGCCCATGCATCACCCCAAGAAATATCCAAGAAGTACAAGCGTCAAAGCTTGGGGATGCCCCCGAGGCACCCTTTCTTCATCGGCAAAAAATCAGGTCACCTTTCAAAACACTATATTTTTATTGCTTGATGCACTATGTGTTTTTCTTGGAGCGTCAGTTGTTTTAGTTTTCTTAGTTGGTTTAGTTTGTTTGTTTGCTGCAATAAATGGTTGGACCCCAACAAATTTCCTTTGAGGAGATGTACTCGTTTTCATTTGCAAAGAACGCTCTAGTTTTCACTCTTATTAAAAATCGAGCGTTCTTCTTTTTCCGCTACTGCTTTTGGTTTTCGTTTTCGCCTTGATATGCGTTCAGATCTTGTCATATCTTTTCATCAAGGTGTATTTTTGCCTCTGATCTTCATTGGTTTTCATCAAAAGAGGTGTTTATAAAAATTTCAAATGGTGTTGGAAAAGAGAAAAAGCTTTGTGCAAAATAGTGGTACAAGAAGGAGCTTGTGTAGACTGTGGCTTAGGCTTTTTCATGTCATGCTTGATGTCTTTTTGATAGTATGCTTAGTGGTTTTTCTGTAGCATGACTTGTCTCAAATAACTGAGATTGCTTAATGAGCCTTTGAAAAAAATCATGCGTTGTTTTTATTGTATGGAAGCATTATTTTGGTTTTCTCCTTGATGCTTTATTTGGGTTGACTTGGCGCATGCTCACACATGTTAGACTCTTAAAAAGTCGCCATTAGCCTTCATGATCATTTAGTTTTTGACTTTTGATGCCATCGTATGCTTCTTTTAATGTCGCTTTGTCGCTTTGCATGATTATGGCCATTATTGCTCTCTTAGTTGGTCGCTCCCAGTCTTTTGCTAGCCCTCGCCTTGTACTGAGTATGAGCTCTACTCGTGCATCCAACTCCTAAAAGCCAAAGTTTTCCAAAGTGTCCACCATACATACCTAGTTGCAATTTGCTATTCCAAGTAAATTTGACTTGCTTTTATATTCTCTTCAAATTAAACTCTTACCAGTGTTATGCGAAATTCGGTCAGTAAAGCTCTCACGAACCGGAAGGCACACTTTACTTTTTCCTGTTCTTAAAAATTTGACATTGTGGTCTTTTATGCTGAGTTGTTATGCTTGCAAGTGGTAAGTTGGATTCTAGCCCAGCCATGCTGTCATGGGGCAAGCTTTCAACATTGCACTTCTTTTTGAGTTGATATCGTGATCTTTTGTTTATGGATGCCCGCTGTGTGAAATGAATTGGGAATCTTGTGAGGATCATGGAGTTTTTATATGTGTTAGGGAAACGCCGGGCCACCAATCTAAGCCATGCATAATTCATGGTGGAAATTTGCAGCATACCCATGGTGAACATTCGACGACGCATCTCACAATAAAAAGCTAAACAATATAGCAAATAAAAGAGATGTCGAGGTGTTCATTGTCTGCTTGTCCTGTCATTTTGGTGTGGGCTTGTTCCATGTCATCGGGCACGGAGGTACCCCATTGGCGGTTCTCAATGATATGCATATACTTACAATGACAAGAGCCTTGCTTGGGACTCTAAGTAAATTAGCATGGTTTGGGTACTCGTATTCACGGGACACGAGGTTTTCAACTTATGATTTGTCAAGCATATGCATCATAACTGTTCTCGCATTAACTTTAACCATTCAAGATGCTTATGATGGGGGCAATGAGAGCTCAAAGCCGGTAAGTACCATAATTTTTGAAGGTTATAAAACTTGCAATCACTGCTTCCCTCTGCGAAGGGCCTTTCTTTTACTTTTATGTTGAGTCACCACCTTCTTTCTTTATGCACCATTAAGAGAGCATAGTTGTCATTCTTAGTGTGATATGCATTGTCCCAAAGTTCATTGATTGACTCATATTGTTGGTTTCACTTGTTCTTAAATTATTTGTATCTAGTCGCCCTCTTAAACCTTGAGGTGTCCTATGCATTTATGTTTTGCTCTCTTTGAAGGACAAGCTGAAAACCATTTGTATGTTTTTCCTTATGATTTGAACACACGTTTGACTTGCATTGTTTCATTATCATGATCTTTTGTTTGTGTTCATTTGCATGTTTACAACATGGTTGCTAAGTTCTTATTGTCATGATTATATCTTTCATGCCCATGTTCTAAGTTCTATTGATCCCAGCTCACCAATGCTTACATATATGATCAAGATTGTGTAGGTGCATGTCACCTCAAAAATTATTCTTTGTTATCACTTACCTACTCGAGGACGAGCAGGAGTTAAGCTTGGGGATGCTTGATACGTTTCAAACGTATCTATAATTTTTGATGCTCCATGCTTGTTTTTACACCATTTGCCTATTGTTTCATTACACTTAGTGGCATTTTTATACATTTTCCGGAACTAACCTATTAACGAAGTGCCACAGTGCCAGTTTCCTGTTTTCTGCTGTTTTTGTGTTTCAGAAGTGATACACAGGAAATATTCTCAGAATTGGACGAAACAAGTTCCTGAAGTCATACTTTATGGGGAAGCTCCCAAACATCCGAAGACCTGACGGAGGGGGGCCACGTGGCCCCCACACACAGGGGCGGCGCGGCCAACCCCCTGGCCGCGCCGGGCCCACGTGAGGGGCCGTGGTCTCTCCTCTGACATCGCCCCTTCGCCTATATATACCCCCTGACGAGAAAAACCTAAGGGCCCGATCAGTTTTCCAGAATACATCGCGATCCGCCGCCGCCGTCGACCCGAAGATCGGGAGGGTCCAGAAGCTCTTCCCGGCACCCTGCCGGAGAGGGGAATCACCACCGGAGGTCTTCTTCATCGCCATGCTTGCCTCCGGAGCGATGAGTGAGTAGTCTACCTTGGACTATGGGTCCATAGCAGTAGCTAGCTGGTTGTCTTCTCCACCATGTGCTTCATGTTTAGATCTCATGAGCTGCCTTACATGATTGAGATCACCGTTATGTAATACTATGATGTTGGTTTGTTGGGATCCGATGAATATTGGTGTTTATGATTAAGTTGTTGTACTGAATTATATCTTTTGTTATCTCTATGTTGTTTATGATCTTGCATGCTCTCCGTTGTTAGTAGCTATCTTGGCCGAGTAGTTACTAGTGACTCCAAGAGGGGGTATTTATGCTCGATAGTGGGTTCATGTCTCTATTTCACCTGGGGGAGTGACAGAAACCTCTAAGGTGGTAGATGTGCTGTTGCTACTAGGGAGAAAACAACATTCATATGCTCAAGGGCATATGCTTTGTTTACATTACACACTTTGCTTAATGCAATTATCTGTTGTTCGCAACTTAATACTTCTAGGGTGTTCGGATGATATCCCCGGGGGTGGATTATTAGTCATAGATGCAGTTGGATGGCGGTCTATGTATTTTGTTGTAATGCCCAGAGTAAATCTCATAGTGATCTTCTTGACATATCACGTTATCTTTATTCTATCAATTGCCCAACTGTAATTTGTTTACCCAGCATGTTATTTTATCTATGGAGAGACACCACTAGTGAACTGTGGACCCCGGTCCTATTTTAATCATATTGCAATCACCTGTTTACTTTTCCCGCACTGTTTACTTTACTCGCATATTACTACTGTTTTCCACTCGATACACTCATAACCTTTGTTTCAAGCAAACCGGTGAGATTGACAACCTCATCGCAAGTTGGGGACAAAGTATTTGTTTGTGTGTGTGCAGGTTCCACAAACACCTTCAGTCGTCATCGTCTCTCTTCTCCTGATCGATAAACCTTGGTTTCTTAACTGAGGGAAAACTAGCCGCTACACTCATCATACCTTCCTCTTGGGGTTCCCAACGGGCTGGTCATCACCACGCACAAGGACTTACTGCTCCCACGTCAACTAAACGCCACAGTCTTTTCTGGCGCCATCACACGAGTAGCAGCATCTTCCACGAGAAGGGGAAATTTATCAGGCCGGACACTAAAGAGCAGGGGTTCAAGCACGTGATCAACTTCCCTTGCATCAAGCAGCCAGATGACAGCATGAAGGAGGCCTTCTATGTCCTCCATCACCTTAAAGGGTTTGTCGCGGATGCAGAGATGATGCGTCTGCCACCTAGTAAGCGAGACCCCAAAAAAATGGAGGGGGAGATCAGCGATGCTGATCTTAGAGAAGACTTCCATCGCATCCAAGTAAAGCTATCAGAAATTATCGTAGAAGATGTATGCAACAGATCGGGGCTCTTACACCAACTCAGAGGGTTGTGTAAGAGGGATATAGAAGAACGCCTACATAGGCAGGGTGATGGAAGGACGTGGACGACGAAGGACATGTACAAACCGTTCCCGGAGCCCATGAACAAGATGTCTCGTTGATCGAGAGGCCGGTGTGCCTACTGTGTTGTAAATAAACTTGCTTAGTGTCGTTGTTGGACTTCAATTACTATTGTAGTCGATATCGTTGAACTTGATTACTTATGTGATACCGATGCTATATGACTTTTAGGTTTATTATTATTTCCTTGCTTTAATTCTTGTGAATATGTATGCATGTGAACCCTCTAATTCTTTCCATTGCATTATATACTAATATGCCTTGTGTCCATAGAGATGACGTGGTATGTCGTGTTCGAGGGGCGGGTTCCAGGAGTCTATGAGGAGTGGACGGACTGCAAGGAACAGGTGCACAAGTTTAGCGGCAACTGCTACAAAGGCTACCCGACTCAACAAGAGGCGGTTGCCAAGTGGAGGAAGCACCAGTCGAACAAGAGCAAGATGAAGACCTTCATTGTGCTCTCGCTCTTGCTCACCATCGTCGGAGCGGTACTCTATTTCATCCTAGTGTAGGCGGCGGCCGGTGTCACTTCATTTGTATCTTGAGATGATGCACTTAATTTGCATGGATTATGAGTTGTATGGAGATATATATGTATGATGAGTTGTATATGCATGGAGCTATATGAAATCTGTTAATATTCTATATGAAATGAGTTGTATATGGAGATATATAATTTTGCTATATGAAATCTGTTGATATATCTGTATACTGCTATATTATATCTATTTAAACCTGTATATCTACACCAGACAGAATAAGTTCTGTATAAAACCTGTAATATTTCTGTGGCGCACTAAAATGTAATTCTGTGGCGCACCTAATTCTGTGGCGCACCAAGCCATAATGCGCCATAGAATTACTTAATTCTGTGGCGCATTAGGGCTTGGTGCGCCATAGAATTAAGGAATTCTGTGGCGCATGTACTGGTGCGCCACAAAATGCTTATTTTTGTGGCGAAGATTCTGTGGAGCACCACCCATGCGCCACAGAATGCATATATGGGTGCGCCACAGAAGAGGTTTTCCCTACTAGTGATGTACGCAAGATTGTTGAGATCCACTGTTGTCATGCCGTACTTTTGGTCTACAACTACCCCGCCTCCTATCAGCTTCACCCATTTGCACCAAAACAAAGGGATCTTGAAAGTAGGTCCATAGTCAAGTTCCCATATCTCCTCTATGTACCCATAATATGTGTCCTTCTGCCCATTATCGTCTGTTGCATCAAAGCGGACACCACTGTTTTGGTTGGTGCTCTTTTTATCTTGGGCGACCATATAAAATGTATTCCCATTTATCTCGTACCCTTGGAAAGTACATATAGTCGAAGATGGTGGCCTGGCCAAACAGTACAGCTGATCTCCAACGGTGTTGTTATTCATGATATGTGTCTGCAACCAACTGCCGAAAGTCTTTTCGTGTTCCCCTTTAATCCAAGAGTCAGCCTTCCCCGGGTTTTCGGAGCATAGAATATTCTTGTGTCTCTCGATATACGGAGCCACCATAGTGGAATAGTGTAGAACTGTGTAGTGTGCTTGAGTGAATGAATGCCCGTCCATACATACTTTTGCTTTCCTTCCTAGTGTGCCTTTTCCTGTCAGCCTACCCTCATACCGAGATTTAGGAACACCAATCGGCTTAAGGTCAGGAAGAAAGTCCACACAAAACTCAATAACCTCCTCTGTTCCATAGCCCTTGGAGATGCTTCCTTCTGGCCTAGCACAGTTATGAACATATTTCTTTAAGACTCCCATGAACCTCTCGAAGGGGAACATATTGTGTAGAAACACATGACCGAGAATTCTAATCTCTTCGACTAGGTGAACTAGGAGGCATGTCATTATGTTGAAGAAGGATGGCGGGAACAACAACTCGAAGCTGACCAGACATTGGACCACATCAATCTGTAACCCTGATAGACTTTCTCGATCAATTACCTTCTGAGAAATTGCATTGAGGAATGCACATACCTTCACAATTGCCAGGCGAACATTTTCCGGTAGAATTCCCCTCAATGCAACCGGAAGCAATTGCGTCATAAGCACGTGGCAGTCATGAGACTTTAGGTTTTGGAATTTTTTGTCTTTCATATTTACGATTCCCTTTATATTCGACGAGAAGCCAGTCGGGACCTTGATACTGAAAAGGACTTCAAAGAAGATTTCCTTCTCTTCCTTGGTAAGAGTGTAGATGGCACGCCCTTGAAACTGCCCTGGATGCATGCCATCTCATCCTTTATGACGTTCCTGGTGCTCCCGTGCTTTCGGTGTATCTTTTGACTTCCCATACAAGCCCAGGAAGCCTAGAATATTCACGCAGAGATTCTTCGTCAGGTGCATCACGTCGATTGCGGAGCGGACCTCATGGACTTCCCAATAGGGTAGCTCCCAAAATATAGATTTCTTCTTCCACATGGGTGCGCGCTTATCAGGGCCATTAGGAACAGGTTGGCTGCCAGGACCCTTTCCAAAGATTACTTTTAAATCTTTGACCATATCAAATACTTCAGCACCAGTACGGGTGACAGACTTCCCCAGGGGTTCTGCCTTGCCAATGAAATGCTTGCCTTTTTTCTTTAAGGGATGCTTGGGCGGAAGAAAATGACGATTGTACGGGTACACATTCTTCCTACATTTGTCCAGATATATACTTTCTATCTGATCCAAACAGTGCGTGCATGCATTGTATCCCTTGTTTGACTATCCTGAAATGTTACTAAGAGCAGGCCAATCATTGATGGTTACGAAAAGCAACGCTCGAAGGTCAAATTCCTCTTGTTTGTGCTCGTCCCACACACATACACCTGGTTCGGCCCATAGCTGTAAAAGTTCATCAACTAATGACCTTAGGTACACATCAATGTCGTTGCCGGGTTGCTTTGGACCTTGGATAAGCATTGGCATCATAATGAACTTCCGCTTCATGCACAACCAAGGAGGAAGGTTGTAGATACATAGAGTAACGGGCCAGGTGCTGTGACTGCAACTCTGCTCCCCAAAAGGATTCATGCCATCTGTACTTAGACCAAACCATAAGTTCCTTGCGTCACCTGCAAATCTCGGGAACTCTCTCTCGATTTTTCTCCACTTCCGAGCATCAGCAGGGTGCCTCAACTTGTCGTCTTTCATACGATCTTCCATGTGCCATCGCAACAACTTCTCATGATCTTTATTTCTGAACAGACGTTTCAACCGTGGTATTATAGGAGCATACCACATCACCTTGGCAGGAACCCTCTTCCTCGGTGGCTCGCCCTCAATATCACCAGGGCCATCTTTTCTGATCTTATACCGCAATGCAGTGCATACCGAGCATTTATCCATATTCTCGTACTTCTCACCGCGGTAGAGGATTGATGACCCACAAGTATAGGGGATCGCAACAGTCTTCGAGGGAAGTAAAACCCAAATTTATTGATTCAACACAAGGGGAGCCAAAGATTATTTATAAGCCTTAACAGATGAGTTGTCAATTCAGCTGCACCTGGAAACAGACTTGCTCGCAGCGGTTTATCAGTAGCAACAGTTTTATAGTGGTGATAGTAGTGAAACAGTAATAGCAATAGTAAAATAAAAGCGGTAATAGTAGCAATAGTAAACAGTAGGATGAAATACTGTAGGCATAGGGATGGATGTACGGGCGTTGCATGGATAAGATGATTCATGAAATCAGTGAGACATGGGCAATTGCAGATAAATAATGATAAGCATCCTAGTACTAACAATCATAGGCATGTGTTCCGTATATAGTCATACGTGCTCGCAATGAGAAACTTGCATGACATCTTTTGTCCTACCAGCCTGTTGCAGTAGGGCCTCAAGGGAAACTACTGGTAATTAAGGTACTCCTTTTAATAAAGTACCGAAGCAAAGCATTAGCACTCGGTGAACACATGTGATCCTCACATCATAGCCATCCCCTCCGGTTATCCCAATTTCTGTCACTTTGGGGCCTCGGGTTCCGGACAACAATATGTGTATACAACTTGTAGGTAAGACCATAATCAACAAGTATCATCATATAACAATAACAAGTTCAGATCTGAAATCATGGCACTCGGGCCCAAAGTGACAAGCATTAAGCACAACAAGTTGCAACAATGTCATAAGCACTAATAGTAGATACTAGGCACTATGCCCTAACAATCTCATAGCAAATTACATGAATGATCTCATCCAATCCCTACCATCCCCTTCGCCTACAGCGGGAATTACTCACACATGGATGGGGGAGTCATGGATGGTTGATGGAGAGACGTCGGTGATGATGGTGATGAAGATCTCCTCCAAATCCCCGTCCCGGCGGGGTGCCAGAACAGAGTTTCTGGTTCTGAATCGCGGTTTCTGGTGGCGGCAGCGCAACGGAAGTCTATCTGGGAAAAACGCCGAACCCCCGCTCCTTTCAGGTCAGAGGGTATATGTAGGCGGAAGGAGGGGTCGAGGCGACGGCCAAGGCGGCCTCACCACAGGTGGGCGCGGCCAGGGCTGGGCCGCGCCCCCTGGTGGTGAGCCCAGGCCACAGCCCCCCTTCATCTCTCCTCCTGGCTCCGTGGGTCTTCTGGCAAAATAGAATTTTTGCAGTATTTTTCGGGATTTTTCCTGAAAGTCAGATTTCTGCACAAAAACGAGACACCAGAGCAATTATGCTGAAAACAACGTTAGTCCGTGTTAGTTGTATTCAAAACACACAAATTAGAGGAGAAACAATAGCAAAAGTGCTCGGGAAAGTAGATACGTTTTGGACGTATCAACTCCCCCCAAGCTTAGCTATTTGCTTGTCCTCAAGCAATTCAGTTAACAACTGAGAGCGATAAAAGAAACTTTCACGAACACATTTGCTTCAAGGATGTATATATACTAACTATATGATCAAGTACTCAGGCAATTCATAATAAGAAATATGCTACTAATGTTACCTCATAGTCAAGCAAGCTATGAAAGAGTGCCAATATGCTAATAACAAGCAACATCAAACATAAGAAGTTGCAAGATTGTAATGCTCATAAATTATATGAAAGAGTGGTATCCCGCTTGCCTTTATTTGTGGAGCAAAACATAAATGCTGAGGCACCTCTGAAGTTCAAAGGAAGACTAGAAGTAAAAATATCAAAGATACAAGCATCAAAGTTATACCACAATCAACCGTGTTCTGGGACAAGCACATTACACTAAGAATAACAGCTATGCTCTCAAGAAGGTGCTTAAAGTTAGAAGATGAAGACTCAGCATAAAAGTAAAAGAAAGGCCCTTCATAGAGGGAAGCAGTGATTTAACATGTGTTAGAGCTTTTCATTTGTAAAACAGAGATAAAAAATTTATTTTGAGAGGTGGTTGTTTCATGTCAACGACTGGCAATGGGGACTTACTATCTTCCATAATAAACAAGTGAGAGCGGTTTCGAGTTCTTTGAAAATTTGGCACATTGGTGATCTTTTTATAAAGCTTTGGCACTCCTCCCCATCTTTTTCCTTTCTCAAACCATGGCTAACCGATTCCATCGGGTGCCCACCAACTTTCACATACCATGGAGGAGTGCCTTTTTTCTTTCTTTTTAGAATTAGATTACAATGGTCTGACCAGCTCCCTTGCAAAATTAGTGACGAGCAGATAAAGCTGCCTAGTCGAGGGGTACTTAATTTAATATGGAAGATAGCAATTCCGACCACTACGTCCCCATGAGCTAAAAACAGTGGCACAAAATGAGAAGTAGTTGAAAGTTTTGAAAGGTAGCACATGAAAATTTACTTGGAATGGCTTTGAAATACCATGCATAGGAATTTATAGTGGACTCTTTGGTAGACTTGGTTTTTGGTGATTGGATGCACGGGAAGTATTCCCTCTCAGTACAAGTGAAGGCTAGCAAAAGACTGGGAAGCGACAATCAAGAGAGCAATAGCTGTCATAATCATGCTTGCGACAAAACAAAATTAATATAGGCATAAAAATGATACAAGAACTCTGAGGCAAAGTAAATCATCGAGGCTTAATTGACTTTTTGTTCAGTCATATGCATGCTTCAGCATGTGCCAAGTCGATTCAAATGAAACTTTCAGAGGTGGATACCATAATAACATACCATATTATGAATAAAACAATACAAGCAAGCGTCTACATGACATGCTTGAAACTATTAGTAAATTGGAACTAATCATATGAGAGCAAGAACTACAAAGCATCCATTAGATAACATATACCTTACATGAACTGACTAAGCATGTCCACATAGATGAGTATATGTACAAAAATGAAAACAAATAGAGTTCATACCAGCCTCTTACCACATCTCGGATTGTCATATGTCATCATTATTGCCTTTCACTTGTGTGGCTTGAATAATATGAAGTGAATACCAAGCTCCAAACGAGTCATGGGAGACTGAACTTTACAACAAACTTTACAAAACTGAAGAAGAACAATAAATATTTTTGGGTTTTCGATTTTTGAAACAAGAACAGAAGAAAATAGCAAACAAAGCAAAATATTTTTGGATTTTTCAAATATGAAACCGAAAATAGAGAACAAAGCAAACCAAAGCTAGAAAACTAAAAAGGTAAACAAAGAGAAACAATCAGAAATATTTTTGGTCTTTTTGTGTTTTGGAAAGTAGAAATAAGAATGAGAACAATAAAGAAAGCGAAACATGGATACAAAGTACCGACTAAATATGATGTGTAGATGAGTGAACCGTCGGCGTACCTCCCCCCAAGCTTAGGCTTTTGGCCTAAGTGGAGATCAACGTCGTCTCGAAAACATGTCCCATGCTGGTGGGTCATCATTGGCATAGTCATAGCCTGGCCCTTGTGAAGATGAAGTAGATGGTGTATAATCATAGTAGGGCTGCTGGTATGGAAACTCCGCAATGTTAGAGAGCTAGACCGACTCCTTGGTCGCCTCTTCATTGTGCACGGGCTGCGGGTTCTCCTCCATGTATGCGTCGAGCTCACCCTCTGTGAGTGACCATCCATTCCTGCAATCAAGGTTAAACAAAAGAGGTGCAGGGAAATGGACTGATCAATCAGTCTTCACTACCTTCCAGGTAGATTTCTTGAAAAAGGTAATCTCAAACGTCAAGTTAGTCAAACAGGCATGAGGAGAAACAAACTTATGATGTATCATAGAATTAAGATCAAGCCTCTCCACTGGAAACTGAAGATCTAAAACATGAGGCACTACACCATGCAAAGCTAACAAACGTGAAGCAATAAGGCCTCCACAGATTCCCCCTTTCTCATGGTTAACATCTAGACGAAAAGCTATTAAAGCACCCAAATTGTAAGTCCTATCACCTCTCAAAGCAGCAGCAATAAAAGCTAGATCAAAGGAGGACAACTTATTTGCAACCTTCCTAGCAAGGACACACTTGGTAATAAAGTAGGCAAAATATCGAATGGATGGAAGATGAATATTTTGAATTTTACCATCCTCTCCTGAGAAACTTCTTCCTTGACAAATCTCCTCATAAAGGTCCATCAATGGCTTAGGTCATTCCTTCATCTTTTCACACGATCCCCACTGTGGTACTCTAATGGCTGCACAGAAAACATCAAAGGGCAAGTCCACAGATTTATTGTAGATTTTATATTGAACCATGGGGTTAGGTGTGGACCAACTAAATCTGAAATCCTGCACCACAGACATTGTTAGTTTAGCATATTGGGGTGGTTCACCATCAATGAAATGCTCCAATCCTGCATTAGAGACTAGAGTTTGGAAGTCCTGCAGGATTCCAGCTGCATTCATGAACTCTGAGCATGGGTAAATTGAGGGAAAGACCCTCTCTTCACGGTGAATTCTCATAACTTCATGCACTTCTAGTTCATGTTGAAAGAGTTGGTATGCATTCTCCTCCATTTCTGAAATTTTTAACAAACCTCATAAAAAATAAATTTGAGAAAAAAAATGTAGGAAACTACTGTAGGGAGTTACTAAAGGGCTAACATGCATCAAAATAACATTTCTAAGCAATAGAACAAGCATGCAAACTCATTTCACCTGTCACCTATAGAGCTAAAATACTCAAGAAATACTCCACTAAACAAAATTCTACTTGGACAATCGGAGGAGTCACATACCGGAGAACAAATGCTCCAAATCTCAGCAACAATGATGGGCTGAGCAAGGAGATCGAAAATTCGAGATGAAGAGCAGCAAGAACACGAGTTTGAGCAGGTGTGTCATTGTTTTCGGGAGAGAGAAAGAGATGGGGAGGAAGAAATAAGTGAGAGGCCAGGCCCCCCTCCTCACCATAGGTGGGCGCGGCCAGGGCTGGGCCACGCCCCCTGGTGGTGAGGTGGCGTGGCAGGTCCCCCTCAGGTCTCCCAGGTGTCTCTCTGCCCCATTTTTGACATAAAAATTTAAAAAGATTTTTCTAGAATTTTTCGAGAAATTTTATTTTCAAAGATTTTTCAGAAATTGACAACATATTAAAAAGTCAGGAAAACGAAGATGGCATGATTGCAAGCAAATCAAAACCAAGTATGCAGCAGCTCTAAGATATTCTAATCATTTAACTAATAAAGGGAACAAAAATGAACAAGTAAATATAGGCGAGGTAAAGTAAATGCGGTGAAAACGAAGTTTCATTCATATAAAATCACTTTGTTAACAAGGTTGATCAAGTCTTGTTACCAAACTAACTTTATATGAGGCAAAACTTTGCATTTCACTATATGCTTATGTTACCTCGACCTTGATAGGCATAGTCCCAATCATAACAAATTTATATTCTTCCTTGGGCTTTCGCTCTGAACAAATAATTTGACCAACTCGAATGGTCTCAACATTCTTGATTGAATTTAGAGCATTCTTTCTATCAATCTTCTTGGGAAAATAGACCGTGTACTCTTTGTCATTGACATTAAAACTTACTTTTCCTTGATTGCAATTAATAACCACACCTGCAGTGTTTAGAAAGGGTCTCCCAAGAATAATAGACATATTATCATCTTCAGGCATTTCCAACACAACAAAGTCAGTTAATATCAAACAACTATTAGCAACTTGAACAGGAACATTTTCACATATACCAATAGGAATAGTAGTAGACTTATCAGCCATCTGCAAAGATATATCAGTTGATACCAATTTTTCTAGATCAAGTCTCTTATAAAGAGAAAAAGGCATGACACTAACTCCGGCTCCCAAATCACATAAAGCAGTTCTAACATAGTTATTTTTAATGGAGCAAGGAATAGTTGGTATACCTGGATCTCCAAGCTTCTCCGGAACTTTACCATCAAAAGAATAATTAGCAAGTAGAGTGGAAATTTCCTCATTAGGAATCTTCCTTTTATTTTAACAATATCTTTCATATACTTTGCATAAGGAGGCATTCTAATAGCATCAGTCAAAGGAATTTGCAGAAATGAAGGTTTCATCCATTCACAAAACCTATTGTAGTGTTCTTCTTCCTTGGACTTGTGTTTCTTACCAGGAAAAGGCATTGGTTTCTGTACCCAAGGTTCTCTCTCATTACCATGCTTGTTGGCAATGAAGTCTTCTTTGGTGTACTTTGCATTCTTATCAAACTTTTCTGGTTCCTCTTCAACTTCTTCTTTGTCGGAAGCATTACCTGGCTCAGTTTCAGCATCAGAAATAGAAACACTATTAGGATCTTTACCTGCTTCAGTGGATTCTGCAGTTGTTTTATGCTTCTTCTTCTTGGAAGGAATATCATCTCTTGAAGTGCGTTGAGAATCTTGCTCGGTCCTCTTAGGATGTCCTTCAGGATATAAGGGGCCTTGAGTGGTAGCACCTCCTTTTGTGCGTATTTCACACGCTTGTTTTTCTCTTGCGGCATTAACTAGCAAGTCTTTTTGCACCTTGGTAAGCTGATCAATTTGAGTCTGAACCATTTGAAAATGTTTAACAAGTATCTTCACATCATTGGAGGTTCTCTCCACAATATCCTGCAACTTGTTAATAGCTCTAGAATTTTCCAACAAATGATTCTGCACCATTCTATTAAAATTATCTTGCTTAACAATAATATTATCTAATTCATCTAAGAATTGATGAGGCGGTTTAGAGTAAGGAATATCTCTATCATCAAAGCGTTGGAGAGAGTGTACCTCAATAGTGGATGAGCGAGGGATTGGCTTACATAATTCTTCTATAGGAGGTAAATTCTTCACATCTTCGGATTTAATACCTCTCTCCTTAAGAGATTTCTTAGCTTCCCTCATAACTTCATCATTTAATCAATCATTCCTCTCTTCCTCGGTGTCGGCTCTGGAGTTGGCGCAGGTATTGGTGCTGGAGTTGGCTCAACTAGAGTCCAATCATCATGATTCCGGCTTATTTTAGCCATTAATTCTTCAGCTTCAGCCGGAGTTCTTTCCCTGAAAACACAACCAGCACAACTATCCACATATGACTTAGATTCATCAGTTAGTCCATTATAAAATATATCAAGGAGTTCATTTTTAGGCAATGGCTCTTTAGGCAAAGCTCTAATTAAAGAACAAAACCTTGTCCAAGATTCAGGCAGTATCTCTCCTTTTCCCTGTTCAAAGTCAAAGATTTTCTGCACAGCAGCATGTTGAGCACTAGCAGGAAAATATTTCTGAAAGAAAGCATTAACCAAAGCAATAGGACTATGAATAGATCCAGGAGACAAGCTATTAAACCAAGTTTTAGCTGCATCTTTCAACGAGAAAGGAAAAATCTTAGCAACAAAGTAAGTGCGAAGCTTAATATCATCAGAAAACAAATTACTCAAAGTAGAAAGCTCATTCATGTGCTCCATAGCACTTTCATTCTCAGTACCACAAAAAGGCTCTTTCTCAATAATAGATATGTAAGATAAATCTAAAGAGAAATCATAATCCTTGTCTCTAATATTAATGGGAGAAGCAGCAAACTTGGGATCATGAGACAATTTATATCTAACAGCACGTCTCGCTAGAAGTTCCTTAACAGCTTTAGCATCACGAGTAGCACGAGCTTCAGCAATAAAATCATCGTCAAGCTCAATATAAGCATCATCAAAATCATCACTAGGACATTCCCTAGAGTCAGGTGAACTAACAGGTGTAACAGTGGTGTTTCCCATCTTAGCTCTAGCAATTGTAGCATCTAAAAAGGAACCTAGCGAACCACTCTCATCAAGCACAGTAGAAGCATCATCTAAATTATCAGCGGCATTTTCAAACTCAGCAGAAGTAGTAGCAGTAGCATGTGCGTGTGGTGGTGTAAGCAACTTACTCATAACAGATGGTGAATCAAGAGCAACAGAGGTGTTCAAAGTCGTACCTCTTCTTGTAGTGGATGGCAATATAGGAACTTTTCCATCACGAGGTTTACCCATGATGAAAGGATTGCAGCAAACAATATGAATTCCAAGTGAACTTACAAATAAAGCTATGCTCCCCATCAACGGCGCCAGAAAATAGTCTTGATGACCCACAAGTATAGGGGATCGCAACAGTCTTCGAGGGAAGTAAAACCCAAATTTATTGATTCGACACAAGGGGAGCCAAAGAATATTTATAAGCCTTAACAGATGATCGAGGTTCTCAATTCAGCTGCACCTGGAAACAGACTTGCTCGCAGCGGTTTATCAGTAGCAACAGTTTTATAGTGGTGATCGTAGTGAAACAGTAATAGCAATAGTAAAATAAAAGCGGTAATAGTAGCAATAGTAAATAGTAGGACGAAATACTGTAGGCATAGGGATGGATGTACGGGCGTTTCATGGATAAGATAATTCATGAAATCAGTGAGACATGGGTAATTGCAGATAAATAATGATAAGCATCCCAGTACTAACAATCATAGGCATGTGTTCTGTATATAGTCGTACGTGCTCGCAATGAGAAACTTGCACGACATCTTTTGTCCTACCAGCCTGTTGCAGCAGGGCCTTAAGGGAAACTACTGGTAATTAAGGTACTCCTTTTAATAAAGTACCGGAGCAAAGCATTAGCACTCGGCGAACACATGTGATCCTCACATCATAGCCATCCCCTCCGGTTATCCCAATTTCTGTCACTTTGGGGCCTCGGGTTCCGAACAACAATATGTGTATACAACTTGTAGGTAAGACCATAATCAACAAGTATCATCATATAACAATAACAAGTTCAGATCTGAAATCATGGCACTCGGGCCCAAAGTGACAAGCATTAAGCACAACAAGTTGCAACAATGTTATAAGCACTAATAGTAGATACTAGGCACTATGCCCTAACAATCTCATAGCAAATTACATGAATGATCTCATCCAATCCCTACCATCCCCTTTGCCTACAGCGGGAATTACTCACACATGGATGGGGGAGTCATGGATGGTTGATGGAGAGACATCGGTGATGAAGATCTCCTCCAAATCCCCGTCCCGGTGGGGTGCCAGAATAGAGTTTCTGGTTCCGAATTGCGGTTTCTGATGGCGGCGGCGCAGCGGAAGTATATCTGGGAAAAACGTCGAACCCCCGCTCCTTTCAGGTCAGAGGGTATATGTAGGCGAAAGGAGGGGTCGAGGCGACGGCCGAGGCGGCCTCACCACAGGTGGGTGCGGCCAGGGCTGGGCCGCGCCCCCTGGTGATGAGCCCAGGCCACAGCCCCCCTTCGTCTCTCCTCCTGGCTCCGTGGGTCTTCTGGCAAAATAGAATTTTTGCAGTATTTTTAGGGATTTTTCCTGAAAGTCGGATTTCTGCACAAAAAGAGACACCAGAGCAATTCTGCTGAAAACAGCGTTAGTCCGTGTTAGTTGTATTCAAAACACACAAATTAGAGGAGAAACAATAGCAAAAGTGTTCAGGAAAGTAGATACGTTTTGGACGTATCAAGGATGTAGTCATTAGAGCATGCATGTATCTTCTGAACGTCTAATCCTAGAGGGCAGACAAGCTTCTTTGCTTTGTATATGCTGGCGGGCAATTCGTTCTTTCTTGGAAGCATCTTTTTCATCAGTACCAGCAACTTTTCAAATGACGAGTCAGTCATACCGGTCTCTGCCTTCCACTTCAGCAATTCCAGTGTGCTACCCAGCTTCTTCTGGCCATCTTCACAAGTTGGGTACAACAATTTGTTATGGTCCTGTAACATCTGCTCGAACTGCAACCTTTCCTTTTCTGTGTCGCAGCCTTGCCGTGCATCAGAAATGACCCGGCCAAGATCATCAGCGGGCTCATCTGGTTCCCGTTCTTCACCCTGATCTTCTTCTTCATTGTCTTCTATTGCGGTATCAGCATACTCAGGGAACATAGATCGATAGTTGTCATCATCGTTCTCTTCTTCATCGTCGGCTTCCATCATAACCCCTCTTTCTCCGTGCTTGGTCCAAACATTATAGCTAGACATAAAACCGGACCGAAGCAGGTGGCTCTGAATGACTCTTGAGGAAGTGTGATCCTTCTCATTCCGACATTCAACACATGGACAAAATATAAAGCCACCACCATGCTTGTTCGCCTCGGCCGCATCTCGAAAAGAATGCACGCCTTCTCTATAAGCGGCTATGCGCCGATCACCGTACATCCATGGATGGCTCATCTGCGTCATACAATAGTATATCAAACGCAATCACGATCCTAAAATTAGTACCGCATGGTCTAAACGAGAAAATATAGTTGCTAACTTTTTAGAACAAGTGGAAATAAAGAGGAAGAGGCTTAAGCGTGGCTCGGGCACCTCATATCATAGTTGTGTTCAGTGAACTTAAGTGGCATCGCTCTAACACACATTTCAACAAACACCTCTAGTGCATAGAAATGAAATAGAAAACTAGCACAAACCCCACACTGATCCATCCAAGAAAAAAACAAGGGAGAGGGGTTGCGGCCTATATATAGGCAGAAGCCTTTAGTCCCGGTTTGAGACACAAACCGGGACTAAAGGGGGTGCACATGTGGGCCTCTCACCGCATAGCCCTTTAGTCCCAGTTTGTGTCTCAAACCGGGACTAAAGGCTTGTAACGGACCGGGACCATGGATGCCGTACGCGTGGGCGAGTTTGGGGCGACGTGGCCAGGCCTTTAGTCCCGGCCCAGATTACGGCCGGGACTAAAGATCCCTGACCAAAGGCCCGTTTTCCACTAGTGTTAGTAGCCCAATCTTGCTAGCAAATGAGTTTAGAAATAATTATTAGAGCATTGATAAATGCAAAACAAATAAGTTTCACAATGCATAGCATCATATATTAGTATCATGCATATGATACTACTATATGATATCCCCCTACAATGTATAGTATTATAGTTACATCATATTTAATATTTTGTAGAATCTCAAGGTAAATATGTGTACATGATGTATTTGCTAGTAGACTTTTTAGTTTTGCGTGTCATGATACAGTATCATATTATGATACGACTCTTACCTCTCTCTTTACTAATTGTCGCCCCACACCAAACTTTTGCCAACGTGGTATACATGATACTAGCTATGATACTCCCGTTGTGACTAGTCTAACAATGACACCCATATATCTCTAACGAATCAGCCTAGATCTATTAAAAAGCACTGATAAATATTTGTATGAGGTACGTGGTTAGGAAGCCAAGGTGGCTGACAAATGAGTTGCTAATTATATTATATTATATAATAAATATATATTTTATGATTCATGCTTCTAGCCTACACTTAATGCTTTTTTTGTAGTTTTTGTATAGAGAGGATAAGAAACGCCAACATTTTGTATGACTAACACATGAGTATTCTTGACGAGTGAAACAATTTTACAATATCGAGCTAGACAAACCAGTATACTATATTGTGCTAGAGTTATTAGGAAAGATTATGTGAATTTTATTCCTGTAGTTTTCTCCACATATACGACAAGTACTCTCCGAATTTAGATGCAGACCAGAATATGGCTGGTACAAATATATGATGATGTATACCTTATCCTTGGACGAGCAAAGCAAATATAATTGTGTGTCTCCATAGAACGATGCATGTATCTAAAACATATAGTACATATCAGATAACAAAAATAATCAATGATAAAGAATTCCTAATAATGGTAGGCATAGATACAAGTGAATCTATGATTGGTACAGTTGAGCTACATTATTTGTGGGCCAATATACTTGACAAATGAGTTCCTAAAACTAATCAGCCTCGATGTTAGAATAATCTAATACATGCATCTTACAATGTTAACTACCTTATTATACATTAGTAATTAAAAAACTTAATACATTAATTTAAGTTTTTAACAATGCCAGGGTTAGAAGTGACATGAATCTATTCTTAGATCTAAGAAAAAAATAATGATTACTACACTCATGAGGCACATGATTAGTAGGTAGTCTAGTCTAGTTGACAAATAAGTTCTAGAAAAACAATGAGAGCATTGACAAGGCCAAATAGAAGTGAGTTAATACCAATGATAGCCATACATGTCTAACAAATCTAGGCCTAGATCTATGAAATCTCACGGATAAATATATGTATGACGTACGTAGCTAGTAAGCCAAATGTAGTTGACAAATGAGCTATTAATAATTGTTAGCCTAGATTTTGTATTATTTAATAACTATATTTTCTTATGAGTCATGTTGCTAGCCTATACTTGATACCTTTGTTATAGCTTTTGTATACGGATGATAAGAACTACAAACATTTTCTATGACTAGGACATGAGTCTTCGTGACAAGTGAAACACTTTCTTAATATAGATCTAAACAAATTTATATACTATATTTTGCTAGAGTTGTTACGAAAGATGATATAATATTCCAGCATTAGTTTTCTCCATATACACAACAAGTACTATACATATTTTGATACAAAGCATCATATGCCAGGTACAAATATATGATGATATATACCTTATCCTCTGATGACCATAATAATCCACTAAACCTAAATATTACTTGTAAGGCTTTTTCACTAGTCCTCAAAAATATTTATTTACACACTGTCAAAAAGGATGTCTCTCTCAAGACTAGGATGCATGCATCCAATAATTTTAAATACCTTATCACGTACAAATTTATAAATGAAACATATATGGGTTCTTAAAAATGATAGTTTAAGTTCTTTTGGAACAATAGATTATTTTGGAAAAGGCAAAGAGAGTCGGTACTTGATCTAACTATAAATGTTTCCCATCATTTTTTCTCAATCAGAGCTAACTTACCATTTGGTTCCAAATATTCATTTATTATATTATATAAAACTAATCACTTAGTAAAGCTGTAATTTTTATAGCTCCATAATTAGTGTAGACTGAGATAGATGAATACCGAGTGAAATATGTTAGGAAGTATGTGACACCCCAACTTCTGTAAACTTGTTTAAGCAAAGTTTAGTAAGGCAAAAATGAGGGGCAACAAAAACTTTTTGCAGTTGATCAAACCCACTAAACTTTTGTGCATGTTTGACTTGATTGTTGTGTAATCTTGTCAGTTAGAGTTGTTTTCTAAACAATATTGTTAACCAACACAATTCTTGTGCTCTTGATCATGTCACCCTATAAGCTATTTGGTAAATATATTATCTTGGCAACCTCCCATTTTATAAAATGATTTGACTTCTCCAAAAACAAATTGCCAAGATTCTTTTGACAAAAAGGCTTTGCCAAAAACTATGTATTTATAAAATCTATAGGGATCTATAAGTTGGACCCACTATTTTTCCTAGCTAATATTTTACAAGCTTATGTTTTAAAAATATTTCCAAATGTACTTCTAGCATATACAAGAAATCCTTAAGAAAGGGGATATAATGTCCCCCTTCATTTAAAAAAAATAGAAGTACCCAAAACAGGGTATCTCCCTCAAAACTCTTTTCTTCCTCAAACCTTCTCAAAGCATTTTCCATGACATGATCCTCTTGTGAGCACATACCCTTATAAAACTTTTCTTGTGTACGTGGATTGGTTGTTTGGCTTGTGTTGACCTTGATAGAATTCTTGTGTGGTAGTTTTATCTACTTGGTTCTGTGACCCAACACATCACCTTTAGTTTTTACCTAATAAGGTTCATGCTTATCTTTAGCTCTATCCTCCCAGCATATTTTGGAAACCCTCAAAGCAACATCTTAAACTTCACCCTCTCCATCACCTCACCCCTACCACCTCCCCTATGCAAAGCTCAATCAAATTCCTTCTCATTCCTTCTTGAGCTACATATAGATGAGCATAGCTAAATCCAAACCTTTGTGTCCTCATCTCTAGCAAACCCTTAATTTGTTTTCTCTTGGCTTTCCTCCTTTCTTTCCGACTTAAGATGCGAATCATATCTTTTTGGTCTCACTCACTTTCTCAAGAAAAACCTTCCATACTAAGTTTTTATTTCTCTACTCCAACTCTGCCTTTGAAATCATTCCGTTGTATGGAACAAAACCATAGGTCCCGGTGACCTATGAGGTTACTTTCTCTTTTGTAATAAAATTGTTTCTCCCTCAACTTTACTTCTACATTTCTTTTTAACTCTTGCTCATCACATAATTCCCTCGAACTATCCCATTCTTTGATTTAACAAATTTCTTTATAAAATGATATTTGGTTTTGAACATCAAAAGTTCAATGTAAGAAATATTACCTCACTTTGTTTCTTTTCTTTTACTAAGTGCCTTGAAAATCTTGGTTTCATTTCTTTCTTGCTCCAAGATTTATAAAACTTGCAATGCCCACAAATATCCCAGCAGCATCTTTGTTTACTTCTAAAATTTTCTAAACACCTATACTATCCCTTCTTACTTTATTGATTCCAAATCAAGTAGGAGCCCTTTTCTAACCCCCTCTTCATTTTTTTTTCTTTGAATCTTCAAACCTCTCATTCTATCATCATGGACTTTATTTAAAAAATTGTCCATAACATCAAACTCCATTTATTCAAATTCTTCTTGAATAAATCCTTTTTCTTGCTCTTTTTGAATCATAATTTGAGCACCTTTGAAATCTTGGAAATAAAATACCTTGGCCATTCCAACAACGCTTCAAGCACCCTGTCTCCAAAATTGTTGCAAACATAAACTCCACTTTTTTCCAAATTCTTCTTGAACTTCCTCTTTGCATATTCTCATATGAATAGTTCCTATTCTTATATATCTCTCACCTTGAGTGCCCTTGAATCAAAAAAATTAATTTCTTTGATCATCCACATTATCTCATCTCTGAAACATATATCTCTCTTTTATCTCCTATCAAATATCTCCAAATATCCTCTAGTTTTCAAATCTTGGCCGATGCTTTGTTTTGAATTTTTTTTTAACCAACCTCATATCTCTCTTTTTCCCTCTGATTTCTCCCACACAAGCCCAGCCCAATACCCTGGCCCGATCCCTCTCACCCATGCACGTTTGCATCACCACAAGAGAAAAAACCCTCGATCGACCCTGTCACGTTTCCTCCCAGGAAAAAAAACGCTGCCCTACCGACCACCCCAGCCCTAGCGAGCGTGCTCTGAGCCCCTCCCTGTGCTGACGCTAGCCCTACCACGTCACCCCCGACGTCACCCAAGTGACGTGTGCCCTCGCTCAACGATTGGCCGAGACCACCGCCCCGAGCACTACCGTCGCCCCTCCAGCACTATAAAACCCCCCCCCACCCGAGCCTCTCAACCCCTCACACCACTCCACTCCCTCCCCACTCCACTCTCTGGTACGAGAGCGCTGCTCTCTTCTCTCCCTCTCGCTACAGACAGCGATGGAGCTGTAGTTCCTGCGAGGCACCGAGGAGGTGTCCGCCCTCCCCTCGCTCACCCCGGCCTCCCTTCACTCCAACTACCCATCCCTTGACCTCTGCTAACCACCACGGTTCTTTTCCCTGCGCAGAGTTCGCCGGAAGCCTCGCCATTGGACCTCGCCTGGGAGTGCCGCCGTCGGACGAGAGGACCGAGCTGCTCGCAGAAGACAACATTTCTGGAGCTGTGCCTGCTGCCGGACCGCCCCCGACCCCCTGCGACCTCGCCGCCGACCACCGCCGCCCTCCGGTGAGGTCCCCAGCCGCCGCCCTTCTTCCAGTAGGTAGCTAGGGTTCGTGTTGCTCTCGTACGTGTTAGAACGAGGAAGATAAGTGCAGGCCGTTCGATGCCCTTTTAATCCAACGGCCAGGGAGGCTGCGTACCCCTTCGTTTTAAGTGGGTCACCGACAAGCGGGACCCACTCGTCAGCCCACTTTTTTTTTTCTCTTACCCGCTCGGGACGAGCAGATGGGCTGGCCTGGAATTCCCCGCTCGGCCCAGTTAGTTTCGGTCTGCCGAACTTTTTTTTAGTTTTTGATTTTAATCTTTGTTTGAAATCTGCAGACTTCAAATTCAAATATCTTCTAAACCGTAAATCCGAATTAGGTGAAACCTGCGCCAAAAATTCTTAAATTTTATTCTCTTTCCATTAGTTTTAGTCCCTTTTACAATTGCCCCTGTTAAGTTGCTGTGCTAAGTGTAATGTTAGTGTTTAGTGTTGATTGAATATCTCTATTAAAATCTGAAATTCTAAATTGCTTGTAGTTCTTGTTTAAAATTCTAAATTTCTGTTGGAATACTTGCAGTAGAGTAGTAATGTACATACCTCTATTTTACCACTAGTCCTTTACCTAGCCCTTGTGTAGTTTAAATAATGATTCTTTGTTGAACCCTATTTCATTTAGATTCAAACTCTTGTTGGAAACTTGTTGGAAAAACCCTAAAACTTTGACAAAGTTTTTTTTGCAGCAACTTTGTGTAGTAACAAAGTAGATATCTGAACTTAGTGAGTGCTCTTCTTGAGTTGCTTGTATGGTATATTGGTATGATGTGTGCACTTGTATGATTGTTGTACTTTGCTTTTCTTTCGCGACGCTAGATCCGACCGTTGACGCGTTCGAAGAAGAAGAATACTTTGAAGACTTTGAAGACAACCAGGGACAAGCCACCCAAGGCAAGCCACCTTTACTTGTTGCATATCTTGATCCTAGTTTTTATTATGCAAGTCTTTCCATTTATCAAAGATGCATTGTTTCTTATAATTGCTATTACCTCTTGATAGCGATTCATTGGCGACTAGGCTCCACTAGTCACTTGATATCATCTTTAAGATGACACCCCTCAAACACCTACTTACTCCTTTATATTAGTTGTAGCTTGATGCTTACCATCATGTTACCCCTTGTAGCCTTGTTTAGTGGAGCAAAAACTCTAGGATGGGACACTCAAAAACTTGGGAAAATGTTTTGAAAACCTTGGGAAGGTCTTGACCTTGCCCGAGTGTAAGTCTTGAAAAAGGAAGTTCAAAGATTTTTGGAAGATTAGTGGTAAAGTTGAAAAGGTGGAGTTTTTGGAAAAACAACACATGGTTCTATGTAATTGAACGGATCCAACCTTCCCGTGCAACCACATTACTCCGGAATGGGACGGGGCTTAGTCCGTAATTTATTTGTCTTAGTATGGGCTACCTCACAACTCTATAAGGGTGTTTGATCCCTTGAAGCCGGGTTGCTAAATTTTGGGAGCAATACACCGTAGTTGCCTACGGCCGGACGATACTACGGGTCTCTTGTCGTGGCGATGGGGGTCATGGAGTAGGGGACTACCATGGTGCCGGAGAGGTTAAGCCCGAAGGGTAGGTGACTATACTAGGATGACTAAGTGAAAGGCTTTGATCGATTATCCGAAGTCCGCATACTTGTATGACGGTCCGTGGTAAAGTCCCGGTGGATTTATCGAATGGTGTGGGTAAAGTGTGCAACCTCTGCAGAGTGTAAATCTATTCGAATAGCCGCGTCCGCGGTCATGGACAGTTGGGATGTCTTTACTTAGCTGTGTTGGTTTTGTTTTACAAAAGGGTTTTCGGTGGAAAAAGGAAAGAGGAGATGGTTCGGAGTACCAATGGGGTACTGCCGTGGAGGAGGACTTTGAGCAAAAGAAATGGCCACTTGGGTCACCCTTCCTAGAGATTTTACTAAAAATTGTTTTAAAAATGTTTTAATAAGGATTTAGAAATGTCGTCGATCATGTTTCTTAAACATGCTATATCGACACGAGAAAGTTTTAGAAATAAACTTAGCATAGAGCCACCCTTGCTACAAGCCATACTAGCATTCCTCTTGCATATTGTTCCTCTTAGGTGGTTTGCGAGTACAATTCCACAATGTACTCACGGCTTTGTCCCTGGCTATTTACTTGGCCAGACTTTGATGACTATGAGGAAGATGAAGGTTTCGATGACGACTTCGCGAACTAGGCCGTTCTCCCGGTCAGCTGCCTGTAGGGTTTAAGGCATGACTTGGGCCCGACGATGATGCTACTTTATCCGCTGTGTTATGTGTTGAACTTCGCCTTCGAGGCATTTGATGTAAGACTTGGCCATGATGCCATTTGTTGTAAGACTATTTTTTAAAATTCGGTTGTATGGATGATGTACTTTGATTACCAGTTCGGTTATGTGGATTCATGAGCATTTCTGGGATCATGAATTGTATGCATAACGGGTGTTTCGGACAAGCGGTCCGGGGCCCCCACAGAGCTGGTATCAGAGCCATCCTGACTGTAGGAGACCCTAGTTAGCATGGGCGATAGACAGGACCATATTTTCCTAAAATAAAGAAATGATTATACGCATAAAATATTTTTCTATGTATCTCCTCTTCTTTTTCAAAAGCTACGTTCACAAAGTTAAACACTTTTCATACTTAAAATATTGCACACTGACAAAGAGCTCTTAAATTGTAGAGGTCAACACTATGGAGCATCGTCAAGTTGGAGATGGAGACTATCCTTTCGAGGTAGAACTGAAGAATCTGGTAGACCGAGTGGGACGCCTTCCACCCAAGATTGAAGGAGTTCATCTTCCAGGTGCTTCCCCACAAAGATCCCATTGGATAATCAGGACATGTATCCCCAAGAAACCCGAAGATCCCAACTCAAAGGATATCATCTACAAATTTCTAGATAAAAGTTGGATGGACGGAGTCATCCGTGCGATGCAAGAAGCCATGGCACGCCTATGTGAGATCCACAAAGAAGACCTCCAGCATAGCTCATATCAACACTTCGGACGAAGAGACAAGTATGGACTTCCCGTAGAAGCTTTCCCAGAATGTCGGATTGGACACCAGATGGAAAATCTAGAGTATCTCCTTCAGCGCCACCAGGAGGATCTAGACAAACTGCGTAGGGAAAATACCCTCCTAAGGATGGATTGCACCTTATTGAAGACTCGAGAGCGTTGCCTCAAGGCTGAAAACCAACGTCTTACCAAGAAGATAGCATCCTCCAAGGCATCATCCTCCGAAGCCCCGAGTGAAGACGAAGCACCCAAAAATGAATATCTCGCTCGCATCATGGGATCAGACTACCCCTCTATCCTTTTGGAACTTGAGGATGACGAGTGAGATCACATCATAGGTTCACTCTCGCACCATAGGAAAAATAGTGTATCCCCCATTTCTAACGCGAGTCCAGTCCTTGTAATGATTAAATGTGAACCCATCTTTATGATTGTTAAGTGTTGCTATGTTATGATGTGGTCTTGATTGTTGCTTATGAGGAAGTGTTGGGATGATCTGAATTTTAAACTAAGGATTTTAGTTGTTTTTCTTCCACATCTTTGGCATACCCCCCCCCTAAAAATATGTTCCCTTTTTATGTCCTTGTACCTAACTTCAGCTCCCTCAAAGATGGATCCAAGCACGGACGATGTACCTAATTTGGTATATGACCAATTCTATAAGGTATTTCAACACAACATGTTTTTGCTGAACCGAAAGTATTCACGAAAATTCAAGTCCACACTTGGAGAAAATTCAGAAGAAGGTCGCCGATCTCGAACACCCCCAAGGGTATCTCTGACTAGAAGCCAAGAAAAAGGGAAAGAAGGCCTAAACCCCTTGCACATATGTTTTTCATGTGGAGATCAATACCACATATCTAGGGATTGCCCTACAAACACCATCTCTAACATGAAAAACCTTGAGAATAAGGCTTGTAGCCGCTGCGGAGAAGAAGGCCATCCAGCAAGCAAGTGTCCAGGGAACTGTCCTAACTGCGGAGCCATCCACACTATCAAAGACTGCACCACAAGACTCGTCACGTGCTACCTATGCGAAGGCAATGATCACACTCCTAACAAGTGCCCCATGGACTTCTTAGTAACCTCGTTAGCTAGCATCCAACAAGGCAGTTTCCATATAGCTTCTCAAAGCTTCACAAGAGGAGGTCCAGAAATGAAGTCGGGGATCGGGAAGACCTTGATAGATGAAAAGTCTAAAATTACAAGCAAAAACAACTCGAAGACTGGTGGTGGCCACATCCACGGGATCAAGAACATCAACTACCTCAAGCGCAAGGGCAAGTGCTACACTTGCGGAGAGCCCGGTCATTTCTCCCGGGAGTGCCCCAAGGAGAATCTTGCTTCGTGCCCTAGTGCACCGAAAATAAAACTCAAGGCCAAGGATATCCAAGGATCAAAGCGACGACACATGATAGGCACAAAGGACAACTCATCAAGGGATCAAGTAACCTTGAAGATGTAACCTACCATCGACCTAGTCTTTAAACTTCCCTAGCACTACACTTAGGAATCTCGGGGACGAGATTCTTTTAAGGGGGGAAGATCTGTGACACCCCAACTTCTGTAAACTTTTTTAAGCAAAGTTTAGTAAGGCAAAAATGAGGGGCAACAAAAACTTTTTGCAGTTGATCAAACCCACTAAACTTTTGTGCATGTTTGACTTGATTGTTGTGTAATCTTGTCAGTTAGAGTTGTTTTCTAAACAATATTGTTAACCAACACAATTCTTGTGCTCTTGATCATGTCACCCTATAAGCTATTTGGTAAATATATTATCTTGGCAACCTCCCATTTTATAAAATGATTTGACTTCTCCAAAAACAAATTGCCAAGATTCTTTTGACAAAAAGGCTTTGCCAAAAACTATGTATTTATAAAATCTATAGGGATCTATAAGTTGGACCCACTATTTTTCCTAGCTAATATTTTACAAGCTTATGTTTTAAAAATATTTCCAAATGTACTTCTAGCATATACAAGAAATCCTTAAGAAAGGGGATATAATGTCCCCCTTCATTTAAAAAAATAGAAGTACCCAAAACAGGGTATCTCCCTCAAAACTCTTTTCTTCCTCAAACCTTCTCAAAGCATTTTCCATGACATGATCCTCTTGTGAGCACATACCCTTATAAAACTTTTCTTGTGTACGTGGATTGGTTGTTTGGCTTGTGTTGACCTTGATAGAATTCTTGTGTGGTAGTTTTATCTACTTGGTTCTGTGACCCAACACATCACCTTTAGTTTTTACCTAATAAGGTTCATGCTTATCTTTAGCTCTATCCTCCCAGCATATTTTGGAAACCCTCAAAGCAACATCTTAAACTTCACCCTCTCCATCACCTCACCCCTACCACCTCCCCTATGCAAAGCTCAATCAAATTCCTTCTCATTCCTTCTTGAGCTACATATAGATGAGCATAGCTCAATCCAAACCTTTGTGTCCTCATCTCTAGCAAACCCTTAATTTGTTTTCTCTTGGCTTTCCTCCTTTCTTTCCGACTTAAGATGCGAATCATATCTTTTTGGTCTCACTCACTTTCTCAAGAAAAACCTTCCATACTAAGTTTTTATTTCTCTACTCCAACTCTGCCTTTGAAATCATTCCGTTGTATGGAACAAAACCATAGGTCCCGGTGACCTATGAGGTTACTTTCTCTTTTGTAATAAAATTGTTTCTCCCTCAACTTTACTTCTACATTTCTTTTTAACTCTTGCTCATCACATAATTCCCTCAAACTATCCCATTCTTTGATTTAACAAATTTCTTTATAAAATGATATTTGGTTTTGAACATCAAAAGTTCAATGTAAGAAATATTACCTCACTTTGTTTCTTTTCTTTTACTAAGTGCCTTGAAAATCTTGGTTTCATTTCTTTCTTGCTCCAAGATTTATAAAACTTGCAATGCCCACAAATATCCCAGCAGCATCTTTGTTTACTTCTAAAATTTTCTAAACACCTATACTATCCCTTCTTACTTTATTGATTCCAAATCAAGTAGGAGCCCTTTTCTAACCCCCTCTTCATTTTTTTTCTTTGAATCTTCAAACCTCTCATTCTATCATCATGGACTTTATTTAAAAAATTGTCCATAACATCAAACTCCATTTATTCAAATTCTTCTTGAATAAATCCTTTTTCTTGCTCTTTTTGAATCATAATTTGAGCACCTTTGAAATCTTGGAAATAAAATACCTTGGCCATTCCAACAACGCTTCAAGCACCCTGTCTCCAAAATTGTTGCAAACATAAACTCCACTTTTTTCCAAATTCTTCTTGAACTTCCTCTTTGCATATTCTCATATGAATAGTTCCTATTCTTATATATCTCTCACCTTGAGTGCCCTTGAATCAAAAAAATTAATTTCTTTGATCATCCACATTATCTCATCTCTGAAACATATATCTCTCTTTTATCTCCTATCAAATATCTCCAAATATCCTCTAGTTTTCAAATCTTGGCCGATGCTTTGTTTTGAATTTTTTTTTAACCAACCTCATATCTCTCCTTTTCCCTCTGATTTCTCCCACACAAGCCCAGCCCAATACCCTGGCCAGATCCCTCTCACCCATGCACGTTTGCATCACCAAAAAACCCTCGATCGACCCTGTCACGTTTCCTCCCAGGAAAAAAACGCTGCCCTACCGACCACCCCAGCCCTAGCGAGCGTGCTCTGAGCCCCTCCGTGTGCTGACGCTAGCCCTACCACGTCACCCCCGACGTCACCCAAGTGACCTGTGCCCTCGCTCAACGATTGGCCGAGACCACCGCCCCGAGCACTACCGTCGCCCCTCCAGCACTATAAAACCCCCCCCACCCGAGCCTCTCAACCCCTCACACCACTCCACTCCCTCCCCACTCCACTCTCTGGTACGAGAGCGCTGCTCTCTTCTCTCCCTCTCGCTACAGACAGCGATGGAGCTGTAGTTCCTGCGAGGCACCGAGGAGGTGTCCGCCCTCCCCTCGCTCACCCCGGCCTCCCTTCACTCCAACTACCCATCCCTTGACCTCTGCTAACCACCACGGTTCTTTTCCCTGCGCAGAGTTCGCCGGAAGCCTCGCCATTGGACCTCGCCTGGGAGTGCCGCCGTCGGACGAGAGGACCGAGCTGCTCGCAGAAGACAATGTTTCTGGAGCTGTGCCTGCTGCCGGACCGCCCCCGACCCCCTGCGACCTCGCCGCCGACCACCGCCGCCCTCCGGTGAGGTCCCCAGCCGCCGCCCTTCTTCCAGTAGGTAGCTAGGGTTCGTGTTGCTCTCGTACGTGTTAGAACGAGGAAGATAAGTGCAGGCCGTTCGATGCCCTTTTAATCCAACGGCCAGGGAGGCTGCGTACCCCTTCGTTTTAAGTGGGTCACCGACAAGCGGGACCCACTCGTCAGCCCACTTTTTTTTTCTCTTACCCGCTCGGGACGAGCAGATGGGCCGGCCTGGAATTCCCCGCTCGGCCCAGTTAGTTTCGGTCTGCCGAACTTTTTTTTAGTTTTTGATTTTAATCTTTGTTTGAAATCTGCAGACTTCAAATTCAAATATCTTCTAAACCGTAAATCCGAATTAGGTGAAACCTGCGCCAAAAATTCTTAAATTTTATTCTCTTTCCATTAGTTTTAGTCCCTTTTACAATTGCCCCTGTTAAGTTGCTGTGCTAAGTGTAATGTTAGTGTTTAGTGTTGATTGAATATCTCTATTAAAATCTGAAATTCTAAATTGCTTGTAGTTCTTGTTTAAAATTCTAAATTTCTGTTGGAATACTTGCAGTAGAGTAGTAATGTACATACCTCTATTTTACCACTAGTCCTTTACCTAGCCCTTGTGTAGTTTAAATAATGATTCTTTGTTGAACCCTATTTCATTTAGATTCAAACTCTTGTTGGAAACTTGTTGGAAAAACCCTAAAACTTTGACAAAGTTTTTTTTGCAGCAACTTTGTGTAGTAACAAAGTAGATATCTGAACTTAGTGAGTGCTCTTCTTGAGTTGCTTGTATGGTATATTGGTATGATGTGTGCACTTGTATGATTGTTGTACTTTGCTTTTCTTTCGCGACGCTAGATCCGACCGTTGACGCGTTCGAAGAAGAAGAATACTTTGAAGACTTTGAAGACAACCAGGGACAAGCCACCCAAGGCAAGCCACCTTTACTTGTTGCATATCTTGATCCTAGTTTTTATTATGCAAGTCTTTCCATTTATCAAAGATGCATTGTTTCTTATAATTGCTATTACCTCTTGATAGCGATTCATTGGCGACTAGGCTCCACTAGTCACTTGATATCATCTTTAAGATGACACCCCTCAAACACCTACTTACTCCTTTATATTAGTTGTAGCTTGATGCTTACCATCATGTTACCCCTTGTAGCCTTGTTTAGTGGAGCAAAAACTCTAGGATGGGACACTCAAAAACTTGGGAAAATGTTTTGAAAACCTTGGGAAGGTCTTGACCTTGCCCGAGTGTAAGTCTTGAAAAAGGAAGTTCAAAGATTTTTGGAAGATTAGTGGTAAAGTTGAAAAGGTGGAGTTTTTGGAAAAACAACACATGGTTCTATGTAATTGAACGGATCCAACCTTCCCGTGCAACCACATTACTCCGGAATGGGACGGGGCTTAGTCCGTAATTTATTTGTCTTAGTATGGGCTACCTCACAACTCTATAAGGGTGTTTGATCCCTTGAAGCCGGGTTGCTAAATTTTGGGAGCAATACACCGTAGTTGCCTACGGCCGGACGATACTACGGGTCTCTTGTCGTGGCGATGGGGGTCATGGAGTAGGGGACTACCATGGTGCCGGAGAGGTTAAGCCCGAAGGGTAGGTGCCTATACTAGGATGACTAAGTGAAAGGCTTTGATCGATTATCCGAAGTCCGCATACTTGTATGACGGTCCGTGGTAAAGTCCCGGCGGATTTATCGAATGGTGTGGGTAAAGTGTGCAACCTCTGCAGAGTGTAAATCTATTCGAATAGCCGCGTTCGCGGTCATGGACAGTTGGGATGTCTTTACTTAGCTGTGTTGGTTTTGTTTTACAAAAGGGTTTTCGGTGGAAAAAGGAAAGAGGAGATGGTTCGGAGTACCAATGGGGTACTGCCGTGGAGGAGGACTTTGAGCAAAAGAAATGGCCACTTGGGTCACCCTTCCTAGAGATTTTACTAAAAATTGTTTTAAAAATGTTTTAATAAGGATTTAGAAATGTCGTCGATCATGTTTCTTAAACATGCTATATCGACACGAGAAAGTTTTAGAAATAAACTTAGCATAGAGCCACCCTTGCTACAAGCCATACTAGCATTCCTCTTGCATATTGTTCCTCTTAGGTGGTTTGCGAGTACAATTCCACAATGTACTCACGGCTTTGTCCCTGGCTATTTACTTGGCCAGACTTTGATGACTATGAGGAAGATGAAGGTTTCGATGACGACTTCGCGAACTAGGCCGTTCTCCCGGTCAGCTGCCTGTAGGGTTTAAGGCATGACTTGGGCCCGACGATGATGCTACTTTATCCGCTGTGTTATGTGTTGAACTTCGCCTTCGAGGCATTTGATGTAAGACTTGGCCATGATGCCATTTGTTGTAAGACTATTTTTTAAAATTCGGTTGTATGGATGATGTACTTTGATTACCAGTTCGGTTATGTGGATTCATGAGCATTTCTGGGATCATGAATTGTATGCATAACGGGTGTTTCGGACAAGCGGTCCGGGGCCCCCACAAAGTATTTTTCACTTTGAACTGTCGGCTCACTACTTAACTATATAATTTTGCAGTACACACATGTAATATAGGTTTTCGATATGGAGCATACAAAACAAGTTGCTAATAACCGTTGGCCTAGATTTTATATTCCATAAGAAATATATTTGATGATGGGTCATGCGGCCAGCGTAGGCTTAATGTCTTTGTTATAGATTTTGCATATGGAAAATAGTTTGTGTTACTAGCACATGAGTCTTCTTGATGAGTGAAATAATTTTTTGATATTAATCCAAATAAACCAATATTTTTCTAGAGTTGTTAGAAATCTTCTAGCATTAGTTTTCACCACATATACGATAAGTACTATCAAGATTTAGATGCGGAGCACAATACAAATGATACAAATATATGACAAGGTATACCATATTATCCATAAAAGTAATCCACTAGACCAATAAAATAACGGTAGGTTTTTTACTAGTCCTCGAACAGATTTATTTAACCCAATATCAGAAAATATCTCTTTCAACTAGAATGTCTGCATCTCGTTAGCATATTACGTACAAATTTTAGGATACAAGTTTAGCGGCCCCTCTCCAAAGCAAGATGCATGTATTAGACAACATATAGTACATTAAGATAAATAAACAAATGGAAAAAATGAGTTCCTACTAATGGTAGGACTAGATGATGAATATTTGATTACGGTACACTTGAGGCACACTTGAGGTAGGCCAACATATTTGAAAAGTAAGTTCCTAAAAATACTATTCCTAGATGTCAGAACTAATCTAGCACATGCATGCATCTTACATGTTAACTACTGTGTTCTGTAATATGAATTAAAAAACTCAATACATAACTTAAGATTGATTGGGTTAGAAGTCAGACCAATCTATGCTTTTTTTAAAGGAATGCGGTAGGCGAATCCCCTATAGCAATTTTTTGAAGTAATAATAACCCAAATTTGCATCCATGAGGATTTGGGCCTGGATGGTTGTGTTGTACATTCACTTTCCTAACCAAGTAAGCTAGGATAACTTCTTGACAAATCTAAGCTTAAATCTAAGAAAAATTAACTACACACATGATGCACATGATTAGTAAGCCAGTCTAATTGATTTTTTTGAAGCATTGGCAATGCAACACAAATTAGTTTATAACAATGATAGACATACATATCTAGCAAATCTAGTCCTAGATCTCTAAAAATCATTAATATATACATGTGCGTTATGTGGTTAATAAGCAAAGGTAGTTGACAAAGGAATTGCTAATAATTGTTGGCCTAGATTTTATATTCAATAATAGCTATATTTGGTTCATGCTGCCAACCAAACACCTACTGCCTTTGTTATAGATTTTGTTTACGGAGTATAAGAATTGGCAACATTTTGTATGACTAGCAAATGTGTCTTCTTGACAAGTGAACACTTTTTAATACTAAGCTTAATATAGAAGTAAGCTATATTTTGCTAGTTGTTAGGAAAGATGATACAAACTTCTAGCATTAGTTTTCTCAACATATAGGACAAGTACTATACCGAATTTGATATGAAGCACCATATGCCTGATACAAAATATATGATAATGTATACCTTATCCTCACTAATCCGCTAGACCAAAATATTATTGGTAGTTTTTCACACTAGCCCTCCAAAAGGTTTATGCATCCCTCTATCAAAAAAGATGTCTCTCTGAGACTAGGATGCATGCATCTGACAACTTTCACTATCTTATCATGTAAAAATTTAGAAATTCACTACATATGAGTTTTAAAATGATAGTATAAGTTTTTTAGAATTATACATTATTTTGGGAGAGCCAAAAGAGATTGTACATGCATGTGCCCTAATTATTCATATGTTCCTCACTTTTTTATTCTTCATTTAGAGTTAATATATCTTGTTTACTAATATTAATGTATTATAATATAAACGAGTCACATAATAACCTAGGAATTTTATAAATCTACAATTAGAGTATTCTGAGGTTAATAGATACCAAAAAAATAAGTTAGGAAGTATTTTACAATTTTAACCATTGGCTCGCTTATTTAAGTATTTTGTTTTTGCCGTACATAGATGTGTTATAGGTTTTTCATATGGAGCGTAATAAATGTGAATAATTTTGAAGGATTATAGGGAAAACGATTATACTTGATAAACGTAAAATACATATGCAATGTTTTTCAAAATTTTCACGAAGAGGGAAAACACAACTTGTTGTTGGCTAGTTCTTTAAACTGTAACTTTTTATGGGATACCTTGGGTACTTTTTGTATATATATGGTAATAATTTCCCAACATTTTGTATGACAAAGGGGGCAAATGATTATATTGATGAGCAACGCAAATGTAATTGTCTCTATCTATAGAAAGATGCATGTATCTAACATACAATGCAGATTTACTACCACCAGTGATAGCTACACACACTTAGACAGCCATTGGATCAGCTCTATAGGCAATTCCATCCATTGGATCGAACCTTAGAACTTAACGGATCAGAACGGACGTGAGCTAGGAGCTGACCACCCACCCGCCGACCGAGTGGCCCACGTTCTCTCTCCACACACTCTAAAAAAATCTTCTCTCTCCACCTGCCTCGTCCCTACCTTCACCACACCTGTCTGCAGGACAAGGAAGATTCGGAGCGCCAGGAGGCCTACCCTGTGCCCGCACGATGGATGCCGCCCGCGCCTCCCTCGCTGCCCTTCGCTGTGTAGAAGGTTGGAGCGGGACCTAGCAGGTGGAGCAGGAAAAGGGGAGGGAAGGGCGACGCCGGTGCTCTCGATGCGTGGATGGGATCGGCCGGTGGTGTGGTGGAGCACGTCGCCGTGCCTGCTCCTAGACGGAAGAGAAGGTTGTCGACACCCCGTTATGTCCTCCACCAAGCCAAAGCCGCCTCCGCGTGCCGCCGCTGCAGTGGATTTCGCCGCCCACGCCTGGCCGGCAGAGAAGGGCATTGGGACCCACCACCTCCACTTCGTCGCCCACTGGTACCCCCGGCTAGCGAGGAGGAAGACGTGGGCTAGGCCACGCGGCACCCCTGGTCTGCTTTTCATGGGAGTCGTGTCGGCCTCCGGTGGCCATGGAGGGCCTCCCCCAACGCTTCCATCTCCCTCCATTTGGGAGATTCCTCCCCGCTCCCTTGAAGCAGGCCGGCCCTGCCAGAGTTGGGGGATGGACGCAGGAGCCGGCCGGCAGTGACGCTTCACATAGGCGGCGAGGTAATCGCGGGGCATGCCACCCGACACCCAGCTCCACCCGGTTCCGTGAGGAAGCTTGGCGACAATGGACCGGGCCAACACCAGAGCCTCAAGCGAGGCCGATGCAGGCACGCCCCCGGTATGGCCGTATGCATCTATCGATGTAGAGGCTGGGGCCATCTCCTTTTCGAAAAAAGGCACGCCCCCGGAATCCCGCGTCGCTCGATGTGGGTGAAATCGGGGGAGATCCACTGGTTCTAATACAAAATAAAGATCGATTTTCTTGCATAGCAATTGTGGAAATTGATATGATTTTTTATGTCCTCCACCGGCTCAGGTTCCCTCTGGCGCGGCCACCTGATTTCCCATCACGGACGCGAGGCTTTGCGTCCATCCATGAGCGACATCGACCTGTTCCTCACCGGCACGAGGCTCTGCGGTCATTCACGACCGCACTGTATGGATGTGGACGGGGACGGGCATTCGAGCAGGAGGAAGGGGATGGAGCTGGGCTTGTGGTGCAGGAGTTGGACACGAGAAGGGGGGACAAGGTGGCAAGGAGGTCGCCGGCAATGGATCGAGCCACGGTGGGAGCTAGGCCAGCGGGGAGCACGGGCTGAGACAGACAAAATCAGGGAAGGAGGTGTTGGGTGGGGGTGAAGAGGAACAACCGTTAACGGATATATGGACGAGGTTAGGGTGGGCAGCTACCACTGGTGGTGGTAGCAAGCTATTTTGCATCTAACATATTGTACGTATCAGGTAACATAAATAATCAAATGGAATATAATGAGTTCCTAATAATGGTAGGCATATATATAGATATAAGCGAATCTATGATTGATACACTTGAGGTACATTATTAGTAGGCCAATATACTGTAAAAATGAGTTCCTAACACTAGTCGGCATGGATGTCAGAATAATCTAGTACATGCATCTTACAATGTTAACTACCTTGTCATACATTAGTAATTAAAAAAGTCAATACATTTAAGCTTTTTAAACTATGACAAGGTTAGAAGTCAGATGAATCTATCCTTAGATCTAAGAACAATTAACAATTACTACACTCCGGAGGCACTTGATTAGTAGGTAGTTTAGTTGACAAATAAGTTCTAGAAAAATAACCAGAGCATGACAAGGGCAACACAAGTGAGTTTATACCAATGATATCCATACATGTCTAAGGAATCAAGGCCCAGATCTATGAAAACTCATGGATAAATATATGTATGAGGTATGCAGGTAGTAAGACAAATGTAGTTGACCAATGAGTTCTTAATAATTGTTGGCCTAAATTTTATATTCTTTAATAACTATATTTTCTTATGATTCATGCCGCCAGCCTGCACTTCATGCCTTTGTTATAGCTTTTGTATACAAAGAACAAGAATTACAAACATTTTGTATGACTACCACATGAATCTTCTTGACAAGTGAAACATTTTTTTAATAATGATCTAAACAAACTTGTATGCTATATTTTGCTAGAGTTGTTAGGAAAGATGATACAACCTTCCAACACTAGTTTTCCCCACATACAGGACAAGTACTATACAGATTTTGATACGAAGCACCAAGATTTTTGGTGTTCTTCTGGTTTAAGGAACTAAAAATAAATCAGTGTAAAAGTAAGTAGAGAACTTCTTATAATTAAAATTGGATTGAGGATCATCGTTTCACTTGATCCCCCTCTCTCATAAACATAGTGTTAATAAAGCACAAACAATAAATTAAGAGCATGCAAACACACAAAACGTCATTGATAAGCATTAATATGGGCATCACTTCCAAACATAGAATTGATATAAAATCAACTCCCTCATAAACCTTTAACAAGGGAGTCCACGTCAAGTCAAATTTATGATTTAACATAGTATTGCATAAAGAACTGTAACATGATGTCGGAAATACATATACATCCTTGCAAGTAAGGCATCCTTTCTATCACAGGATGTTTATGCAAAGTAATCCTTTCTTCCTAGTGAGGCAACCATTGAAAGGTAAAACCATAGCAGTTCAGAGATTTCTGTCACTTCCTCAAACCAACTACAAGATTGCTCCAACTAATGCACACATCCCCATATATGCCCTATGCATACTAGTTTGATCAGAACAAGCACACAAGAATGGGGCAACATATGTATCTACTCATATATCAAGAACATAAACATCTTTGCATCTCATAAATCATCTCACAAATATAAGATCCACCACAGGTGTAATAAAATTAGGTCACAATCATGATAGGAAGCTCATGTGACTCTAATCTATGAAGCACGAGAGAGAGTTTGATACAAATTACTTCCATAATGCCATAGTCCAGGGGTGAATTACCCCCTCTTCATCATGTTGCTGAAGGAGATGGTGTCAATGGAGTCAAAGGGGCAACTGGGAGCGGCTCCAGCAGCGTCTCCCCTCATATCCTCATACTCTTCATATCAGAATTGTGTATTTCATGTTTCTCCGTTGCCCCCTCGTGAAGTCGCCCGAGGGGTCCTTTATATAGTCGGTTTTAGGTCAAGACAAATCTATGGGGACCAAGATTGCATTGAAAGGATGCAAGAGAGGGAAGTGGGCCCCACCATGCGGCCAGACTGCTAGCCTGTATGGTGGGCCCTATCTCTCGCCTCATTGCGTCCCCCGTTGACTTATTCTTCTCATGGCCATCTATTTCCCGAAAAATGACGTGGCAAAAAGTATAGGTCCAATTGACGTCCGGAAGGTCTCTAAAAGTCAAAAATTGCAAAAGTAAGAAAATCTGCTTCGCATTATTAAAACCAAATGAAAGGGGATTGTTTAGAAAATCCCGAGAATCAATGAAAACATGTCTAGGTCCTTATAAAACTATCAAATTATTAAGAATATAATCTAATAAACTATAAAGATCATGGATCCATTTTACATGCATCAACCGCTCGTCACAAAGTCGAGGATGCTGCCACCTTAGCGAACAGAGCCCTTTGCATGAGGCAGGAGCGGCCCTCGCCGGTGCCTTACTCCCCGGCACCAAGGAGATTGCCACCTATGACAGAGTCTACAACGGGAGAAGAAGGGATTTGTGTGTGTGTGGGGCGGGGGCGAGCTTGGGGTTTTCCTCCGTGTCCCACATGCGATGTTAGGGCTGACTTGGTCCTTTCCAAGGTATTCACTTTTAAAAAGCTCAGCTGAGATAGTTCACAAATGAATTTCTAATAATAGTAAGCCTATATCTTAGACTAATACACAATCGACTACATGTGATGAGAGAGAGAAAGAAGGGAAATATCTAGTGATACCATACCCTAGGTGATATCATGCAAGCATTTCACCAAGGGGATTGCCACCTATGACAGAGTCTAGGACAGGAGAGGAAGGGATTTATGTGTGTGTGTATGTGTGTTGTGTGTGTGTGTGGGGGGGGGGGGGGGGGGGGGGGCGAGCTTGGGTTTTTCCTGCAGGCGATGGTAGGTATGATTTGGTCCTCTCCAAGGAATTCACTTTTACAAAGCTCGACCGAGATAGTTCACAAATGGATTTCTAATAATAGTAAGCCTATATCTTAGACTAATACACACAATCGACTACATGTGATGAGAGAGAGAAAGAGAGGAAATATCTAGTGATACCTTACCCCATGTGATATCATGGCAGCATTTCTTAGAATTTAAATTTATAGTGTCAAAAAATTCCAAATTAAATTTATGAATGTTTATAAGATGTGTGTTTACAATCCCTAGAAGTTGCAGACCCAAATTTAGAGTACATGCATAGAAATAAAAAATAAAAATAACATGAATAGTTTCACGAAAGACAAAAACACAATTACAATATTTGCGTAGCAATTTTTCTTTTTTGTTTCTCTCTGAGTATTTTGTGTTTGGTTCTGGAAAATATAGAGAATGTAAAATTCTAAAATTTTAATAAGTGGTATCATAGGGCGCGTTTGGTAGCCTGGTTGACTCCGGAAGATTTCATGCCAACCGAGATTTGGGGCGATCTGGGTGTTTGGTAGCCCGGGATAGATTTCTAAGCATTGCCCCTCTCATACAAAAAAATCCCACTCAGCCATGATGAGTAGAGAAGCCCAAATCGAGCTTCGCCACTTAGCCTAGCCGGACTCGCTCGGAATTTTGTTCCAGTCCCGCTAGGGGTCGCCGCCCCATAATGTTCACGGCGAGTTATTTTCCCGAGCCTAGTCTCTCTGAAGCATGGGCAATAACCCTCCGCACACCGCCGGCCACCCAAGCCGCCTCCTCACGCCGCCACCCAGGCCACGTCCTTGCGCGACCACCCAAAAGACCTCCTCACGCCGCCACCAGGTCGCCCCCTCACACCGCCACTGAGGCCACCACCTAGGCCGCCTCCTTGCGGCGCCATGGCTATCACCAAGAGGCGCCAAAACACGTAGCTACAGCCGCCATCCACTGCCTCCAGCGACCCTACCGCCGGTAGGATGCGCTGCACCCACGCACCGCCGGGACATGCAGCTCCGACAGCTAGGGTGGCAACCCGGCCGTAGTAGCCTTCTCCATATGGTGGCCTTGATAAAGAAGGCCCCAATTGCTTTTTTGTTTTCTTTTTAAGGACATTTGTGTAAAAATTTAGGCTCGACACATCTTAATGCAGACAAACCACCAAACAATATCTAAAACTAACATATCTGAACAAATACAGGCTACCAAACAAGCCACAAAATCTCTACTCAGCATATCTAAGGTGAGCATGTCTTAGGTGGGAAAGACATGTTGAGATGAACCGACCTATCAAACACACACCCATAGTATCATATGAGAGAGATCGTGTCCATAGATATTTTCCAAGGGTATGTGGTCTTATCTCCAACATGAGAAGCAGCGGGATGCGATGGATTTTGGGTGCAACCGTTTGGAGATGGTACCTCGGGATTTATTCAGCTGGTGCGGCTGGCGGTCGCATAATAGAATTAGCTACTGATGTATCACAAAACTTGTATCATTTTACTTTGGCTCATCCATGTGGCCACCTTGTGCGACCCGTGATTTGTAACACTTGAGACTTGGTGTCGTTGGACACGTAATAATTTTAATAAAGGCCATATGCATCATTTTTATGCAGAGGCTGGGCTTCCCTATTTTGAAAAAAAGAGATATTTTCCAAAAAAGAGATATTTTCCGAGTGGAAGAGCCTGTGTCGACATCCTTCTGGCCGAGTCAATAAATATCGTGTGACCTTCCTCTGCCTTGTATCCATCCCATCTAGCACCGCAAACACTGATCAGAGTGCTCAGTCTTGTCTCCCAAACCCGTGTGACGGAACCAGAAGAATCATTAATTAGTAGATTGGTTCTAGCACCTAGTTCCTCTCCATCAAGAAAACAAGGTAATCTGCAGTATACCGTGTAAACATATGGCTGATTTGTTTCTGCTTTAATTGACATGCAATGCTCAGTTTCTTCCTTAGACAGATAAACACATGGCTGGTATGTGTACGTTGTGACTAATGTTTAAGGCTTCACATTTGCATATAGTTTCTTAGCAAGTTTCTGTAGGAAAAAAAGACAAATATTATTTCTTTTAAGGGTTTATCTCTTGTCTCATGGATGATTGGTCTACCAAATGGTTTGCCTATGACTGTGCAAGAGTTACACCTTAGCTAAAATACAGTATCACTCGTTTTCGTCATCAAATGTGATGTCGTATAAGCATTTTACCTATGACATAAGAAACTTTCACTGTGAAAGACCTAAAGACCCTGAAATTACAACATGATAAAAGTGAGGCCGGCAGAACACACTTTTGAATATAAATTGGCCTTTGGGCCCAGATGTCAGAGTTAAGCTTTGTCCATATGTACATTTTTTTCAGCGCTTCCTACTAGCTCACGGACAACTGGACAAGAATGTTCACTCTGCGAGGTAATCACCAGTTAGTTAGTTAATTACGGGTTTAGTTGTCTTGTAAACAGATTGATTTACTCGGTGGGTGGATGGAAACATATCCTACGTAGATTAGGTAGACAGAGTAAACTGATCTAAATGAGTACATGTAGATCCGATCCGTAGCCGTTCAATTCTATAAATATTATATTTATCGTATTTATACATAAGTTTGTCAATGAATTACGCAAGTGCCAGGCAAAATGACAAGTACTCCGCCCACCATCTGCGAGATCCGGCGTTCACAAAGGGCTGATGGACCAGCAGCAGTGCTCGCCATCGGCACTGCTAACCCACCCAACTGTGTCTCCCAGGAAGATTTCCCCGACTACTACTTCCGTGTTACCAAGAGCGATAATCTCACCGACCTCAAGGACAAACTCAGGACAATATGTAAGTACTATGTGTAAAAACAAGTACTTTCTCCAATCGAAAATAAGTATCGATATACTGAGTTAATATAAAACAATCAATATTTATTTTCGAACGGAGGGAGGAGTAAGAATTTACCATCTGTGATGATGAAGTGCTAATCAACTGCTAATTTATCAGGCGAGAAAACAACCACGGAAAGGCGTTTCTTTCACCATACCTAGGAGCTACTGAATGCCCACCCAGAATTCCTCGACTGCCGACAGCCGTCCCTCGACGGCCGCCTTGACATCGCCGCCGTTGCTGCTCCAGAGCTAGCTGCCTCAGCCGCAGCGAAGGCGATTGCTGAGTGGGGCCGTCCAGCCGCCGACATCACCCACCTCATTGTCACCACCAACTCCGGCGCCCATTCCCCTGGGATCGACCTCCGGCTCGCTTCCCTCCTTGGGCTCTGGTCCTCCACCCGGCGCACCATGATCCACCTCAGCGGCTGCAATGGTGGCTTCGCGTCCCTGCCCCTCGCCAAGGACCTAGCCGAGAACAACCGTGGCGCGCGCATCTTGGTGGCCTGCGTGGAGCTCACCCTCATCGCCTTCCGTGGCCCCGAAGAGGCCAGCCCCCACAGGCTCATCAGCCAGGCAATATTCGGCGACGGCGCCGCCGCGGTCATCGTCGGCGCCGACGCTGTGCGCCCCGTCAAGCACCCTCTCTTTGTGATTGTTTCCTCACCGCAGACCGTGGTGCCGGGGACCGATCATGTTCTCACCATGCAGCTCACGGAAGCCGGCCTCGACGGGAACATTTTCACCAAGGAGCTGGTTCCTCTGGCGGCAGACAACGTCGTGCAGTGCCTTGGGGATGCATTTGGGCAGCTTGGAGTCGCCGTGGAATGGAATGACCTCTTCTGGGCGGTGCACCCTGGCATGCGTGAGATCCTGGAGCACATCGAGAGCGCACTCCAGTTGGAGCCTGGTAAGCTCTCCGCTAGCCGGAGCGTCCTGAGGCAGTACGGGAACATGCTTGGAGCCACAGTGATCTTCGTGCCCGATGAGGTACGCCGACGGATCGATGAGGACGACAATACAGATCAGTGGGGTGTGATGATGGGGTTTGGACCCGGCTTCACCATCGAGACTAGGGTTCTTCACGCTGCTAGGGACACAAAAATAGATTAGCATTTCCATTGAGCAATTACAGCTTTGTTGGTCCATGTACTCAATAAGTTAGTAAACACCAAAAGCAATGCGTGAACAACCACCTATAGGCAAATAAGTTACGATCAAGTAACTATGTTATTGCCCTTTTTAACTGTGATTTGTGTACAACTAGCACAGTGGCCTGCGCAAGTGCGCTGACAGCATATTATCATACTATTGTTTTGGCAAAACTGTAATCATGTCATGTGTGCACATTTATAATACATCAGTGTTATTTTAAGAAATGAAAGGGAGCTTTGGCGCAGCGGTAAAAGCTGTCGCCTTGTGACTAGAAGGTTACGGGTTTAAGTCGTGAAAAGTGTCTCTTGCAAAAATTGCAGGGAAAGACTATGTACAAAGATCGTGCCACTGGATGAAAAATGTACGTGATGTCTAAAACTAAGTTTTAGGAGCTTCTATATATCACAGGTTTGTAATTCAAGTATAGTTCCCATTGTGAAAACATAGCTTTTGCGTAACGCTTAGCATAGGTAGTTTTAGTTCTCTCGCAGGTTTGCTGGCAGTTTCCGCTGTTTGGGTTGGAATTGGTAGCTAGTAGATATAGGTATGTTTGTCCTTGGCGTTGATCCTTGGCGCTTCGATCTTGAAGCCAGGGTCCTTCTATTCTTAGTTCCTTTCTTATGGGCCCATGGGTTGGTTGGTTGAGAGTGGAGCCCAGAGCGAACCACTTGATGAGAAATCTAACAAATCATAATTAATTGGAAAATTTTAACTAGTTCCAATAGCTTCCTCATGGCCATGTTCACATTATCAATCACCCGAACAAATTTAACCTTGCGGCAACTAGAAGGAGTAACTAGCAAGGATGGGATCAGCAGTCTGATCCCTAGTCCTCTATTTTTTTTATTGTAATCACATTTTAGTTCTGTTACAATATCCCTAGTGGAAATTCTTGGGAAACTTTGGTGGTATTATTATTCAAAACTACAAATGACTTTACAAAAGAGTTATAAACTATTTACAAAGTGTTATGGTAAACTACTTATCCAATTTACAAGATGTACATTGTGTTGTGTCTTTACTCGATATAATTGCAAAAAGGAGTCGTGGACAGAATCTTGGCGCCGGTAATGTCGATCCTTCTTTAATATCCCTTTTCTTCATGATAAAAAATGATCCAAAAGGTATTTCTAAAATTTTAGAGCACAAGTAGTTCTAAAACACCCACAAACATGCTTTGGGATAAAACATTCGATGCCATAGAATATTTCCCCTCTATTATCTTCTAAGTAAACCATAACAGTATTGGACTAGCTTCACATATGAATGTCTAACAATTTTTTAACAAACAAATAATTTTAGTTCTAGAGTGCATATTAATTTGGAAACACACTGGCTTTCATCTACAATTAAGATATAATATGTATGACCTCCCTCGCAAAGAAAAATACGTCACCAATTCAATATAGAACTTTCCCCTGCCTTTGTCTTATTCTGGGTACAAATGGGTTACATCATTTTTTTAATCTTCTTATCTAAGCCGTTATAACTCGCGTTCACTATCAGATTGTTGGTTTGCATATTTCCTACTATTTACCATAGGAAATTTAGGAAACTCTATCATTTGATAATCATATAGAAGGGGAACCAAGTGGAAAGAACTTCTCTTACAATGGGGAGTGCCCCTGAGAATGTAAAATGAGGGAGTTAGATAGCAACCCTTAAGAAATTGAAAGGATAGAGTACGACTTTGCTGTATGCAGAGAAACAATACATCTAAGTCGTAAGAAATGAGGCAGTTAGATAGCAACCCTTACGAAATTTTTACACAAATGTCCTTAAAAAGAAAAATAAAAAGCAATTGGGCTCTTCTTCATCAAGGCCACCGTATGGAGAAGGCTATAAGCATTTCTAACCTATAAAATTATTGTGTCTTTTTTATAAGGCATTCCATAACTGGTACTTTAAAATTCCAAGTCATGTCCAAAGAAAAAAGATATTCACCATATGCTTCATTTTTGTCCATGGATACGACAAATAACATGCAGAACAAGTGTTTTATTTTTCTGTTGATGGCTACGGTTATTAGTCTGGAAAAGTGTTAAAAGAACCTCCCTGATCAAGTCCTTAAATGGAAATTTAGGCCGGTCAAAAAGGATTGTTAGTAAAAAACTAAAAATATTAATTCGTGAGAATATCCATCCACTGGTGTCACCAACTGAACTTGCATCTCCAAGACTAGGATGGATGCATCTGACAACATTATGTACTCTATCACGTAATAGCAATTGAGAAATGCAACACATATGTAATCTTGACAACGATAGACCTTGATCTCAACCGTATCTAGGCCAAGATCTCGAAAAAAAGGTTACTATACATAGAGGCACATGATTATTAGGCCATGATAGTTGACAAGTGAGTTCCTTAATAAAACAAATTTGGGAAGGATTAGAAAAATTGAAATAAAGATGAGTTCTAAACAATGATAGGAATATATGTCAAACGAATCTAGGCCTAGATCTCGTAAAAAACAATGAATACTATACTCATGAGGTACATGATTACTAGGCGCCAAAGATAGTACTCGACAAATTTTAGAAAAACAGGGAATGCTCCCCGGTTCCATTATGAATAACGAAACCACAGCGTCTTACACCACACAAAACCCAACTCACACCCAAGTTTAGAAGCTTAAAGCCTCCTAATTATTACAAACATGCACCAGGTGTCCACGACAACCTCTGCAAAAACCTGAAACTAAAACAAAGGAAGTTTTTCAATTCTCATTTGACTCAAGGGGGTAGCTCCAGCACCCTATCAGCAGCCAGGTGATCAACCCATCACGACATGGACCGACTCATCATCAGGATGAGCCTAAAGGTAGTCCATTGACGCCCGGCCACCGTGCTGAGCTCCAGCCATCGTTGAACTCCAGGAGGAAATCCATCCAAAGGACTTGCAGATCATCCCGGCATCAGTTCCAACGGCTTCCTGAGTCTTTGTGTCAACATCTCTACAAATTGATCCACTTTCATCCAAACCTGGTCCTTGAAAGGTACCCTCCAGCTTCTCAGGTAAGACAGAGCTAGATACCACACCTGTTTCATGTTTAACCAAGTTTTTCTGTTAAACACTATGCTATTTCTATTATTCCAAATGCTCCAAAGGATAGCAGATGAAACAAAATTAAATTGTAAATGTCTAGTATTACAAAGCCATCTGGAAGCAATGCTTAAAAAATCAGTAACTCTAATTCCAAACACCTCAAAAACCAAATCCCATAACAATTCAGACACTAAACACTCAAAGAAAAGGTGTTTAACAGATTCTATTTCCTTACAAAGGCTACATTCCAAGGGTTTTGGCATTCCTCTTCTCCTAAGATTATCTCTAGTCATTACTTTATTTTGAGAGAAAAGCCATAAGAACACCTGGACTATGGGAGGGATTTTTAGTTTCCAGACACTAGGCAGGAAAATATGTTTCACTCCCCTAAAATTAACTAGAGCATACATGGATTGGGACGAATAGACCCCATTAGACTCAAACTGCCAGATCAGTTGATCTTCAGAATCAGTAAACGAAATAGAACTAGCAATCACTAAGATCTCCTGCCACTGTACTAGCAATTCAGCAGTAAAAGTTCTTCTAAAGGTACACCTTAAATGTGAACCATCCCACAATTCCTCAATAGTTTTGGTTTGCTGATTAACAATATAGTAAATGTCCCAATATTGAGTGGCCAGTGGGGAATTACCAAACCACACATCTTCCCAGAATTTTATAAGTTTACCATTTCCTATATGCCACTTATACCCACATTTAACAGCTTGAATAGCCCACATTACCCCTTTCCAGAAAATGGAGGGATGTGTGTCCTGACACCAAAGTATATTTGGCTGTCTAGTATGATATTTGGCATCTACAATTCTCTTCCAAATACCACCCTCTGCTTTAATGTATCTCTTGACCCAAGATCCCAACAAACAGAGATTGAGATCTTTCAAATTTGGAATACCTAGACCTCCAAATTCTTTCTTCATACAGATGGAAGGCCAGTTAGCCAAGTGAATTTTCCTATTGCCCTCCTCATCACTCCATAAACAATGGGAGAGTTGAGTATTAATTAACTTCAAAGCCCATTTAGGAAACTTGAAAAAGGACAGCATATAAATGGGAATACTAGCCAGTACTGTTTGGATCAGCAACCTCCTAGCTTCTATGGAATGTAATTTACCTCTCCAGCCAGACAGTCTTTTCAACAGACTGTCTACTAGAGGTTGTAGCTCTTCTCTTTTAAGTTTCTCAAAATGTAAAGGTAAACCTAGGTATTTAATAGGGAAATGCCCCTCAACACACTGAAAGATTTCAAGGAAAGGACACATCTCCACACTATCTATGTTAATCCCAATTAGCTCACTTTTATGGTAATTAATTCTCATTCCAGACAATTGCTCAAAACAGGTAAGGATCCACTTAAAATTAATAGCTATCTCCCTCTTATTTTCTAAGAATAAAAGGGTATCGTCTGCATACTGTAAACTAATGACACCTCCTGAGATCAAAGAGGGGCATAACCCCCTGATTAGCCCAGCATTAGCACCTTTAACCAGCATCCTCGAAAAAACATCTACAACAGTATTGAACAACAAAGGAGCAAGAGGATCTCCTTGTCTCAAACCTTTACCAGTGAGAAAGAAATCTCCTTCCACCTCATTAACTTTTACCCCTACAGACCCATTCTGAGTAACTTGTTTAATCATCAGAATAAACTTATCGCTAAAACCTCTAGCACTCAACACCTCATACAGAAAATCCAAATTCACCTTATCATAGGCCTTTTCATAATCTATTTTAAAAACTAACCCCTGCTCTTTTTTGGAGTGAATCTCATGGATCACCTCATGAGCAGTTACTACACTTTCTAAAATAAACCTACCCCTAATGAAAGCAGATTGACACTGAGATATCAATCTGTTCATAATTTTTGCATATCTATTAGTAACAGCTTTAGTGAAGATTTTAAAACTACAGTTCAGTAAACTAATGGGTCTAAACTTCTTCATACTGCTAGCATCCTCTTCCTTAGGAATAAGAGTGATCATAGCAAAATTTAATCTATAAATATCCAAATTATCCTCAAACCAATCATCAAACATTTCTAAGAGATCAAACTTAATAATATCCCAAAATTTCTGATAGAACATAAAGGACAGACCATCTGGACCAGGTGCACCATCTGCATAACATCCAAAGACAGCCTCTCTAATTTCATCTAAAGTAAATCTACAATCTAGACTATCATTTTCCTCTCTAGTCACCTTCTCATCCAAATAAAAAAAAGTCTTGGTTTAATCTAATATCAGGTCTAGCCTCCCAACTAAAGAGGTCCTTATAGTAGTCAGTAGCCACAGTTAGCATGTCTTTTACCTCTGTAACAGGGCCAGAAGGCCCATCTAATACATTAATTTGCTTTTTTCTTCTTCTCTGGTTAGCCACAGCATGAAAGTAAGCAGTATTTCTATCTCCTTCTACAATATCTCTATCTCTAGCCCTTTGCTTTGCTTTGGTTTCCTCTATAACCCAAAAATCACTCAACTCTCTAAGAATTTCCTCCAGTCTATTGCTCTCTATTACAGAAAGGGACTGAAGTTCAGCTTTAGTGTCAAGGAGATCATACTCTTGCATCAACTCCTTCTTATGCTTTCTAATTTCAGCATCCACATTAGCACTCCAACCTTTTGCTAATTTCCTAAAGTACCTCACTTTAGCTTGCCACCACTCAAGACTACTCATTCCTCTCCTACCCACAGACCAAGCTTTAATGACAATATCTTTAAAATCTGGTCTGGAAGGCCACCATTTCTCAAATTTAAAACTAGACTTTTTGGGGGGATTCCCAATGCCAGAGTCCCAGACAATGGGAGTGTGATCACTTCCAATTCTTGGAAGAGCTCTAGCAGTTGCTAAAGGAAATAAGGCTTCAAACTCAGTAGAAACAAAAATCCTATCAATTTTACTCATGATCCTATTTTCTTGATTATTACTCCAAGTAAAAGTTCTGCCAGTAAGACCAATCTCAATCAGAGACCACAAATCTACCCAGGCATTGAACCTGTCTACCCATCTGAAGTCTACATTACCATTACTTTTGTCACTTTGAGCTCTAACAAGGTTAAAGTCACCACCAATCATAATGGGACCTTGCCAGTTCAGAAACAACTCATGTAATTCAGAAATAAAAGCCTATTTTCCTTCTTCATAAGGAGAACCATAAACAGTAACAATCCTAAAGATACAATCATTACTTCTACACTTAACTACCACACCTACTGAAAAACTTTTTACTTCCCAGCTAATAACTTCTAATACATCAGCATCTACCCCTACTAGAATACCACCAGCCGAACCAATAGAAGGTAACAAATTCCAAGTAAAATTCCTATTCCCTAGCACCTTTTTAAGAAAAGTATTACTAAACTTCTCTTTCTTAGTCTCCTGGAAACCAACATAAACTGGTTTTAAAGGAACAATTGTATCATTGATACACTCCTGTCTACCAGGGGCAGTAATCCCCCTGCCATTCCAGAAGGCTACTAACATTTAAACGACTTCCTAGGGTGCTTGCCCCGTTTTCTACTACACACTTTTGTCCAGGAACCTTCATCTAAATCATAACTGTCAAGGGCAGTAGTACTCGACAAATGAGTTTCTAATAAGTATTGGTCCCATACATACACTAATATTTTATAACTATATATGCCAATGAGTCATGTTGCCAACCCGCACTATATGGGAAGGATTGAAAAAATGAAACGAAGATGAGTTCTAAACAATGATAGGCATATATGTCAAACGAATCTAGGCCTAGATCTCAGAAAAATCAGCGAATAATATACACCAGACGTACATCATTACTAGGCGCCAAAGATAGTCAATAAATGAGTTTCTAATAATTATTGGTCCGGTACATAGACCAATCTGTTCTAACTATATATATATGCTAATGAGTCATGTTGCCAGCCTGACTACATGCATGCCTTCGGTCTTTGTATACGGAGGGTACGAAGAGCCAGCATTTTGTACGACGAGATGGCCACATGATTCTTTTTGACGAGCGAAACGAAATGATCTCTGTTACGTACATTTAGCTAGAGTGGTTAGGAATGATGGAACGGCTGCTGTCTAGATGCTTTCAACAATAGCGTTTTTCGCCATACATTATTCCTTGGTTCTAGCTTTATTTGTACGTTTGTCGATGGTAACTACCAAAATTTTATAAGTCTGGATAACTACAATTACATATCAATATTTCTTATCAATATTTGTTACAAAGGCTGGTCTTTTTTATTCGAAATGTGAAATTACCCATCCTCCATAGTTTATTTCATTTATTTAACAAGGACTGACATACATCAATTGTACAAACTAAGAGAGAAAAGAAGGTGACAAAGCATCACCAACTAGCACAACAACAAAGGAGAACGAGACCTTGTGCCCGGTCCATAGCCATCACCAGCTCCCTCACTAGAGCTAGAGATAGTGTCTTATGTGCACGTTTCAGCAGTCACCTCTACCACTTCACCAACCAATCTCCAGGGTATGGTGTAGACCAAAGCGAAGACCACCGCCGGACCTGCCACCCTTATATTGCCATGAAGCCGGACTGCACTATTGGAAATCTTGCCCTAAAGGCAATAATAAAGTTATATTTTTCATATTTCTGCATTCATAATAAATGTTTATATTCTATGATATAACTGTAATGGTTCCAAATATGATATTTAGAGGAAAAAATAATTACATATATGGAATAATGAACAACAAAGAGTTTCTAATCTTGCCTCTAAGACAAATTCACATATTATCTGATAGTCTTGTTTTCATGACTCTGGGAATATGTAAAGTATTGCGAGGTTGTCGATAATTGTTGGGGTTCGGTGTAGATAACAAAAAAAATTATGTGCTATGCAACCCCGATTGTCCAAGGACCTATCTATTAGTAATGCTGTAACGGTAAGGAGTTTCAAACACGTACCCTCGAAGACCTAAACGTGGGGATTACGCTCCCGCACAAGCGTAGCTGTCGAAGACGTCGTAGCCGACCTCAAGGTCGTGAAGAACTTGGCGCAACGACTCCGGCACCGCACGAGCGGCACCTCCGTGTACTCACACACATACTGCGACCACGATGACTCCCGGAACCCCGTTTCCAGCCGAGATGCGAAAGTAGAGGCTTTCGAACAGGGATCCGGAAACTCTGCAACACGACGGCGTTTCACGATGGTGATTCCCGTCTCTTACGCAGCCCTTCGGGAGGTGACGCGTGAGAGAGAGAGAGAGAGGCAGGGGGTGGCGGAGAAGAGGGGGCCGGCGCACCAGGGGGGTGGTAGGAGGAGGCCGTGGAGAGAGCCTCGTGGAATTTATGTACTGAGAGCTCTCCAGGGGGCCTTCATATAGTGGGGAGGGTTGCGCCCTTGCCCCCTCCCCAAGGCACCAAGGGCGGGAGCCAAGAGGAGGAGGGGGCCGGTGGCCAAGGCTAGGAAACCCTAACCCTGGCCGGCCTGGGCCTGGGTTTGGGCCCCCTTTTTTCTCTTATTTTCCCTAATGGGCTTCTTTCACCAAATCAACCCATTTAGTAAATAAAAGCTTTATTTAATTATTTAATAAATATTAATTAATATAATTAATATTAATTAACACATAATGAATTCCCCGCTACTCCAAAACTTCCGGACTCTGTCAGAACCATTCCGGACTCCACCGAAACTATTCCGGATTTTGCCGAAACTGTTTCGGACTCCGCCAAAACTAATTCAGAATTAGTTGAAACTATTCCCCTCTCTCATATATCATCACACGGTGTTTCCGGATATTACCAAAATATCTCAAGCATCATGATCCTTTAAGCGTGTTAACCGATGGTTCGAGAATGCGATAGACATTACCGAGAACTCTTCTTCGGTAAATGACCTTCAGTTGGATCATGGAAATCCGTGAAGACCCCTGTGCATTCTACGAAGGTCTTTCAGTCGTTGAACCGTAAATGTCAATAAGCTATTCCCTTTGCTTTGCTGAAACTAGTATTTCGTAAGATCTGATCGTCGGTATTCGCCAATACCTGGTACGATCTTATTACCGGCAATGTTGTTCAACTCGTCCATGATAGTACATCTCCGTGACCTAGTCACATGTTGCGTAGCATTGATGTATTCTCACTGAGTGGGCCCAGAGTATCATATCTGTCAAGTAGATGAGCAAATCCCGCTCTTGGCTATACTCCACTACCTACCCCTTTGGAGAACCCAATATACACCTTTTCAGTCAACCTGTTACGTGATGACGGTTGATGCAATTAGAGTTTCCTCCAAAAGTAGTGATTATATATTAACCTCACGGTCTAAGGATGAAGCTGCGACACATCTCACATTGCAACGTTAACATCATGACACGATCTTGTCGCAATTAATTCTGTGGGTAATGTCCATCATGGCACTATCAACAAGTACATGATCTCATCGTCAATCGGCTGTAATGCACCATGATCGGGAAACTTCAATCATCAGTTGATCAATGAACCAGTAATCCTGGATATTACCGGGGACTCCTATTCATTCAATACTACACCTATGTTAATGTTTCCAATTAACATAGTTCTAGCATAGTATTAAACTATTATGAACCTGACGGAATATGCAAATAAGTCCAATATTATTTTTCTCTAGGGCATAATTCCTTCAGTCTCCCACTTGCACTAGAGTACAAATAATCTAGCTGCATTTTGTTTACCGATCACTGAGCATATCATCCATATGGTCTTTTGATCATGCACGCAATGTGAGACATACCTTTAGCGCTCTACATACATCAAACCTTTATATTCTTTGCAACTTTGTCATCCTCTTTATGACAATCCACCATCATCTCATGATTTTTTGTCTACGTTAAATGTTTGGTAGAAAAGTCAGACTTTGTATTTTAGTTTTGCAATGGTGTTTGATTAATCCTCGATTTTCTCATAAACCATCCTAAACAGATATACACTCATCTAGAAGTCGAAATTTCTCTAACCAAGCATTACACTTGCCACTACCAGAGTAGCTTTCAATTTATGTAGAATTAATTGAAATCGCCTAGATGCAATCTCAATGTCACAATCACGCTTTTGTTGTACTTAGTCTTTGATGGAGTTAATTTCCCAATTTCTGAACAAGGTGGACTTCTCACTTTTTCAGAATTTCCTATTAGTTCTTTCACAAGGATTCATAGGATAGGCTCTTCTTTGGTTCAATGATTTTCTAATCATTCTCAAACCTAGCCTTTCAACTTTTGAACTTGGGATGCATTGTTTGTCTTTATGCAAAATATGGTTTTGAATAACGCAAACTGTGATGCACCTATTCAGTCAATACTCTTTGACTTTGTTCATTCTGAACTCTCAGAATTATGACTAACATACATTCAGACTTCAATGCTTTTAAAAATTTGCCTTAAATATGATGTCAATTTCACCACTTATTAATTCTAATTAATAACTATGATACAAACACACTTAGTCATAATATGTCTTTCACATAAATGAATTAATCATAGCTCCCACTCAGAATATGTACTCTTACATATTTCATCCAAGATCCCACTTAGAATATGTACTCTTACATATAATTTGTGAGATTATCGCCATTTTTCATTGCTCCCACTCATTTTAATACAAATAGGTTTATCTCGATAATTTTAGACTTCTCCAAAAATCCTTTGATCCTTAAATCAAACCGAGATACTCAAAATGCGAATTAATTCAAAATGTGTTAAACATTGCCATAACTTAAACTAATTTAAGAACTTGCAATTTTAACAACTAATTTGAATTTTGAAGACTTATAAAACACCGCTACACATTGTAGTCAATCTTATGAATTTGTCTAAACAACTTTAGAACAAATCGTGTTTTTATGTCCTTTTATTAAAGATTTATTTCTTCTCCATAATCTGATATTATTTTGAAGAATTAAGTAGTACAATTTACTTAATAAGATCAAGTAACAATTACCTCTTATAAATCTTTAATTTTATCTCTAAGTTATTTTCACATTTAGGTCCACCATCTTTTCTTCATAGTTTGTAGGTATGTCTAGTTTCAAAACATGACAAGTAAATCATAAATTTCACATTGCGTACCGACGCATTTTTAATTCATGAATCCTATTCAAATAAAGGACTTAATTGCATGATCTCTGTCATCAATTTCTCATTTCTAATATAGACCTTCGCTTTGGAACTTATTTTGCTGCGCTATTCTGATATTATAAAGATTAATTACTTTAATTGATCCTTTATTTTATTCTAATTAACACTTTTACCGAGAAAACAATTTTTCTAGAGTGCACCAAATTTTCTGCAATACAAATTTTGCATCTTTTTGGTTTAGAAGATAAGTCCTTAATCTTATAAGGACCTTTATGAAGAATTCCTAATTTCGAATTATCACAATAATTTGGAATCTTTTATAAATTACACTATAACTTATATAGTATTTTATATGGAGCCCTACTTATTTTAAATTGAGTTTATTTAAATGTGCCACTTTAAATGATAATTTTGCCATTACAGATGATTCATTTCTTTAATAAATAATATCCAATCGAATATGATTTTAATGCAAACTTTTCAATGATTTGAATTGTTTTGCATTATTTGTCAAACTCATTCGTCAAATTCTCAAATCATAAACCTTTTGAACTTAGTCATTTTTGACCAATTCAAATTTGACTTTGCTCAAATCTTTCTTTATTCTTTATTAAACTATTTGTACATATCAAATAATTTAATCTTCACTTAGTAATTCAAATAATTACTAAATTTTTTATAAAGAATTTTGCGAAGTAATGATTTATTCATTTTACAAAATATTACACATCTTTTATGTACAATATCAATACTTGTGTGTTTTACACTTTAGCATGAAGTGTTTAAATCATTTCAAATAGATGAAGTGCAGATCGCATGCGAATTTGATCAAATATCAAAAACTCATATAATTCCATCGTTATGGAATTACCACAAACATATATGTAATTGATATAATTAAAAACATATATTCATCGTTATGAAATTAATATAAGTATTTCATAAAAGAATTCAAAACATTATTAAGCGCAGATAATTAAATAATAAAGGCTTTAATCATAATATTATAAATGGTTGTAATTATATCAACAGGAATAAATGAGAATTACTTTATTCATAATCATCCATAAAGACTTTATTCATAGTCAAAACAACCACTTGTTTATTACACACGAATAAAAAATTTGTCTCACACATTTGAGACAATCACAAGGTCTTAAAACTGATTATAAATCTTTATTCAAAATCAAAACACGTAGATAAATGTCAAAGAAGGTCGCGCCATCGAAACATTAACATGTCTTCTCCAGGGTGCCATGTGTTCTTCCATCATGAACACTTTAATCCACAGATTCTGTTTTCAAATAAAACTGAAATTAGTATCTCATACGATCAAAACTGCATAAGTGTTTATGAAACATTCATCATACATTATATCACATATACCTGTCGGATTGATGATCTCTCCTTGAACACATTCAACTTTCAAGGATCTCACCCTCGCCACCAGCTCATGAAAGGTGACCGTTTCACCTCTCATCACAAATTCCTTGATAAATTTTCTGTAGCTAGGAGGCAACGAGCGAAGAACTGCACCATTGGCTATGGGATATGGTATCTCATAGTCAAACTCCAGAATCAAGTGCCTGTGAATCCTATGCATCATGCCCAGATGCAGGTCCACACTGGTGTGTTCCTCCATCTTGAGTGCATGGAATTCGTCCAGTCGATCATATATCATCAACCGTACTTGAGATGGAAAATGATGCATGAGATCTCTGATCATTGAATTGGATTCTGTGTTGTAGAACCAATTCCTCATCTCAGGCTCCATGGTACTAAGGATTGCAACTTCAGTTTGAATGTAATAGTCCCGTCTGTCATGGAATCTTTCATCCTCATACTCATCTGCATCATCATCCGGTTCTGGCCCTAATGGCTCTGTTATCGTGAAAAAATGCACTAGATCGCTTGAGCGAAATCCTTAGGCGTTCGTATCAATCTATGTAGTTTGACCTATCAGGTTTAAAAGGTTCTCCCTCAAGCAAAGCAGTGAAATTGATACGGACATTCATCTACACAAATTTGCAAAGATATAAATACTAAAGTTCATAATATGAGTTCAATTTTATTAAACAATTTAACTGTGAAGAACTCCCACTCAGAACAACATCCCTACAATTGTTCTAGTGATTACACGGTCCTTCTCCACTACATCGCCCCCGATCGTCATGGCTGGCGATGCAATATCAAAGGTAGACAATATTTATGTCAATCGCACAACTTTGCGACCCATGCACGACCTTTCAGTTTCCCGTGTTCCGAGGCTATGTCTACACATACTAGGCTTCCCAATTTTAACCTAAGTATATTGCCGCATTCCAAGGCTATGTCTACACATACTAGGCTCAAACGCACGCCGTATGCGAACTTCGATATGTTTGCCCCCGATCGTCACGGCCGGCTCCATACTAAGAACTTTCTTGGCGATTACACACTTAGGGAGAACACAATTCATTGGAATTTTGATTAGGGATTTTCTTGTCATATGCTACCGTCGTGTATCTAATACTAGCACAAGCAAGAATTCACACAATAACATCAAATGTAAATAATGTGATATGATATGGTTTCTTCATCGGCGTGCTTGATCTCCATCGAGCCTCCAGCATGATCTCCATCCGTGCACCGGTACGATGCCAAGTCCAGGCACCCGTCGTGAAGCCTCCGGATATCCAACGTTACTTACCGTTTAACCATGTCACATCACACGCCCCACTGCAATACAAAGTTAGATGTTTCCATTGTGTTTGCAAGTTTTACGTGGCTTCTAGGGCTTTCGCGCAAGAACCAATTCTTACCTACGAACATGAAACCACAACGCTGATAATCATATTGTTGCTTTGATTTCCCCATTAAGGGCACTACGTTGTAGATGTCATATCCACTATTGTTGGAGAAATAGGCACCCGACTAGCCACTTTTGCATGGTGCAAGCCGTACGTCGAGCGTGGAACCAGTCTCGCGTTGAAACGCGTAAAGTCGGTCACAGGCCGCTTCAATACAACTATGCCACAGATATCAACAAATACACATTGGAGGGTAACAATAAGATGATCAACGCCCAAATCATCCGATGTGTTCTAACCGTACAAGCATACTACGCATAGATCCGGCTCTGATACCACTGTTGGGGTTTGGTGCAGATAACAAAAAAATTATGTCCAACACAACCCCGATTGCCCAATGTCCTATCTATTAATAATGTTGTAACAGTAAGGAGTTTTGGACACGTACCTGATACGTTGCAAACGTACCTATAATTTTTGATGCTCCATGCTTGTTTTACACCAATTGCTTTATGTTTTGTTTACACTTCGTGGCATTTTTATGCATTTTCTGGAACTAACCTATTAAAAAGATGCCACAGTGCCAGTTCTTGTTTTCAGCTGTTTTTCTATTCCAGATTATTACTGAAGGAAATATTCTTAGAATTGGACGAAACAAAAGCCAAAGTTCCTATTTTGCTAACACGTTCACGGAGGCCGAAGGGGAGACAAAGTAGGGCAACGAGGCGGCCACACCTGGTGGTGGCGCACCCCCTGGCCGCGCTGCCCCATGGTCTGGGCCCCTCGGGTGCCCACCGACCTCGCCCTTCCGCCTATATATTCACATCCTCGGGAAAACCCTAAAGGTGAGAGCCTCCATCCATGACAAGTTCCGTAGCCGCCGCCATCGTCGACCCTAGTTCGGGAGGGTTCTAAAGCTCTTCCCGGCACCCTGCCAGAGAGTGGAATCATCATCGAAGGCCTTCTTCATCATCATGCCTGCCTCCGGAGTGATGCGTGAGTAGTTCATCTTTGGACTATGGGTCCATACCAGTAGCTAAATGGTTGTCTTCTCCTATTTTGTGCCACCATGTTTAGATCTTGTCAGCTGCCTAACATGATCAAGATCATCTTATTGTAATGCTACATGTTGTGTTTACTGGGATCCGATGAATATTGAAGTACTATGTCAAGTTGATTATTGATCTATCATGTCTATGTTATTTGTGATCTTGCATGCTCTCCGTTGCTAGTAGATGCTTTGGCCAAGTAGATGCTTGTGACTCCAAGAGGGAGTATTTATGCTCGATAGTGAGTTCACGCCTCTACTAATCTGGGAGAGTGGCAGGAATGTCTAAGATTGTAGATGTGCTGTTGCTACTAGGGAGAAAACAAAAATTCTTTGTTCAAGGATAATTGTATTGTTTACATTACACACTTTGCTTAATACAATAATATGTTGCTTGCAACTTAATACCCAAAGGTTGTTTGGATGATATCCTGAAGGTGGATTATTAGTCATAGATGCAGTTGGATTACGGTCTATGTATCATGTTGTAATGCCCAAATGAATCTCATAGTGATCTTCATGTCATGTACATGCATTGTTATGCATTCTCTATTTGTCAATTTCCCAGCTATAATTCATTCACCCAGCATGTTATTTATCTTTATGGAGAGACACCTCTAGTGAACTGTGGACCCTGGTCCATTCTCTTATATTGATAATACCATCTATTGCAAATACTGTTTTCTTTCTGTAAGTACTATTTTATTTCATTCACTGCAAACAAACATCTCTTTCCACACTATACGTCTAATCCTTTGTTTTCGGCAAAACCAGTGAGATTGACAACCTCACTGTAAGTTTGGGCAAAGTAGTTTGGTTGTGTTGTGTGCAGGTTCCACGTTGTTATTGACACCGGTAGTGCGCCCTGCCAAAGTCAGCTAGCAACAACCGTGAGAAGTGATTTCTTTCTCCTACTGGTCGATTAAACTTTGGTTTCGTACTGAGGGAAAACTTGCTGCTGTGCTCATCATACCTTCCACTTGGGGTTTCCCAACGGGTCCTGTGAGACATCAAGACTGTTTTCTGGCGCCGTTGCTGGGGAGGAAGAGGATTTCTGCAAGGGGAGTCTCTCACTTCCAATCTCTTTACTTTGTTATTGTTTTGCTTAGTTTCTTTGCTTTATCTTGTTTGCTTCTTTTATCAAAAAATAGAAAAAAAACTAGTTCGTTTTATAATTGTTATTTTTGTTGGTCTGTTTTAATCTTGCTAAAATGAGTAATCCTGAAAACACTAAGTTGTGTGACTTTACTAGCACAAACAACAATGATTTAATTTGTACACCTATTGCTCCACCTGCTCCTGAAGCAACTTTCTATGAAATTAAACCTGCTTTGTTAAATCTTGTTATGAATGAGCAATTTTCTGGTGTTAGTACTGATGATGTTGCTGCTCGCCTTAATAATTTTGTTGAACTCTGTGAGATGCAAAAATATAAGGATGTAGATGGAGATATTATTAAGCTTAAATTGTTTCCTTTCTCTTTGAGAGGAAGAGCTAAAGATTGGTTGCTATCTTTGCCTAGAAATAGTATTGATTCTGGGGTTAAATGCAAAGATGCTTTCACTGTAAAATATTATCCTCCTGCTAAGATTATATCCTTGAGAAGTGACATAATGAAATTTAAACAATGTGATAATGAACATGTTGCTCAATCTTGGGAAAGAATGAAATCTTTGGTAAAAAATTGTCCCACTCATGGACTGACTACTTGGATGATCATCCAAACTTTTTATGCAGGACTGAATTTTTCTTCAAGAAACCTTCTAGATTCAGCAGCTGGAGGTACCTTTATGTCCATCACTTTGGGTGCTGCAACAAAACTCCTTGATGATATGATGATAAATTATTCTGAATGGCACACTGAGAGAGCTCCACAATGTAAGAAGGTAAATACTGTTGAACAAACCTCTTCCTTGAGTGATAAGATTTACACCATTATGTCTATGCTTGTTAATGGTAAAACTCGCATTGATCCAAATAATGTTCCTTTAGCCTCTTTGGTTGCTCAAGAAGAGCATGTTGATGTGAACTTCATTAAAAATAATAATTTCGACAACAATGCTTATAGGAATAATTTTGGTAGTAACAATTATATGCCATATCCTTCTAATAATGGTAATGGTTATGGTAATTCTTATGGTAATTCGTACAACAAGAATAGAAGTGCACCCTCTGATCTTGAAGTCATGCTTAAGGACTTTATTAGTAAACAAACTGCTTTTAATAAATCTGTTGAGGAAAAGTTTGGTAAAATGGATGTTCTTGCTTCTAAAGTTGATAGCCTTGCTCTTGATGTTGAACTTCTAAAATTAAAGGTTATGCCTCATGATGTTAAAGAAAGCAAGACTTTGAATGCCATTCAAGTTAGAATTGATAAAAATGTTAGGATGTTGGCTGAATTGCATGCTAGGTGGGAAAGAGAAGATGAGATTGCTAGAAAGAATAATATGACTAAAGTTTGTACCATTACCACCACTAGTAATGCTGAAGTTTCCAATGCTAGCAAACCTCCTACTATTAATGGTAAAATAATTGGTGTATAAAAAGTCCCCACTCCTTCAGCAAAATTGCGTAAAACCACTGAAACTTTTTCCAATAAAAGTGCTGAAATTTTTCGATGTATGGGAGACAATGGTCCTACTACCTTTGATATTAATGATTTTGATCTTGATGGTTGCAATATCTCTGAAGTAATTATGTTCCTACAAAAGCTTGCTAGAAGTCCTAATGCTAGTGCTACAAATATGGCTTTTAATTTACAAAACATATTACAAATGCCCTCATAAAAATTAGAGAAGAGAAATTAAAACAAGAAGTTTCTATGCCTAGGAAGTTAGAAGATGGTTGGGAGCCCATCATTAAGATGAAATTGAATGATTTTGATTGTAATGCTTTATGTGATCTTGGTGCTAGTATCTCTGTTATGCCTAGGAAAATATATGATATGCTTGATTTACCACCTTTAGAAAACTGTTATTTGGACGTTCATCTTGTTGATTTTGCTAAGAAGAAACCTTTTGGGAGAATTAATGATTTTCTTATTATGGTTAACAATAACCTTGTCCCCATTGATTTTTTTGTTTTGGATGTTGAATGCAATGCTTCTTGTCCTATTATTTTGTGAAGACCTTTTCTTAGAACTGTTGGTGCTATTATTGATATGAAAGAAGGTACTATTAGATATCTATTCCCACTCAAGAAGGGTATGGAACACTTTCCTAGAAAGAGAAATAAGCTATCCTTTGATTCTATCATTAGAAAAAATTATGATCTTGATGCTTCTTCACTTGAAAATACTTAATTCTTGCTTTCTGTGCCTAGCTGAAAGGCGTTAAACAAAAGCACTCTTGGGAGATAACCCATGTTTTATTTCTGTAATTTTTCTTTTGTTGAGTCTTCGAAGTTGTTACCTCTATAATAACCTCTCCTTATCCTTTTTATTTTGTTTTTGTGCCAAGAATAGCCTCTAATAGGAAGAAGGTAAGATTTGGGGAAGTTGCTGTCCCGAAACTGATTCTATGCAGCCACCAGAAAAATTACTGCTCTCAACCAGAACGTCGTATTGGTCTGCAATTGTTTGTGCACATGCCCTAGGTTATTATCTAAGTTTCATTAGTTTTGCACTTTTCGATTTGAGCAACAGAAGATTTTCAAAAAAATCGATCTTTTACCTGCTGTTCTGTTTTGACAGATTTCTGTCACTATTTGCATTTGCCTCTTAATCTCTTTCTTTTTGAGTTCTTTTGATCGGAAGAGCTTTTAAAAGAAGTTGCTACAGTATCTAATGTTTTAATGGATGTTTTACTTGATTGAAACTGAACCAAAAGTGGATCTATTATCTTGCATACACTAATGTTGCTAATGAGAATTGTGTGAAGTTTTGTATGAAGGAAGTTTTCAAGTGTAGGGAAAGGAGAATGATGTGATGAGATTAAGGATGGACAAAAGCTCAAGCTTGGGGATGCCCATGTCACCCCAAGAAATATCCAAGAAGTACAAGCGTCAAAGCTTGGGGATGCCCAAGGCACCCCCTTCTTCATCAACAAAAATATCAGGTCATCTTTCAAGACACTCTATTTCTATTGCTTCATATGCTATGCGTTGTTCTTGGAGCGTCTTTATTTTTGTTTTCAGTTTTCTTTTGTTTTGTTTGCTATAATAAATGGTTGGATCCCGGCATACTTCTTTTGGAGAAGACACACTCCGTTTTCATTGCCTAGAACACTCTAGTTTTCACTCTTATTGTTCTGCGAGTGTTCTATTTTGCTAGTACTGCGTTTAGCTTTTGTTTTCCGCCCTTATTTTGTTCAGAACTTGTCAGTTCTTTTTAGTTAGGTGTGTTTAGCCCTCTGGTATTTATTTATTTTTATCTTTGAGAGTTGTTTCAAATAAGTTTATTGGTGTTGGAGAAGAGTAAAATATTTCGTGCCTATAGTGGTGCAAAAGGGAGCTTGTTTAGACTATGTCTCAGACTTTAGCATGTCATGCTAGATATTTTGATTATATGCTTAGTAGTTATTGTTGTAGCATGATTTGTCTCAAATATCTAAGAGTGCTTAATGTGCCATTGAAAGAATTATGTGTTGTTTTTATCATACAAAAGCATAATATTGTGGTATTCTCCTTTGATGCTTTATTTGGGTTGACTTGGCGCATGCTCACACCATGCTATGACTATGAACTAGTCACCTCAAGCCTCTATGATCATTTAGTTTTTGACTTGTAATATCACTTTATGCTTTGATTAATAATGTTTTGTCGCTATGCATGATTATGGCCGTTATTGCTCTCTTACTTGGTCGGTCCCAGTCTCTTGCTAGCCTTCACCTCTACTGAGTATGAGCTCTACTCGTGCATCTAACTCCCAAAAAAACCAAAGTTTGCCAATGTGTCCACCATATCTACCTGTTAGCATCATTGCTACTCCAAGTATATTCCTCATGTTTTTATCTATCTTCCAAATTACTTATTATGAGAAAATTAGTTAGTAAAGCTCTCACGAACTTGATGGCACACTTTACTTTCTTTCACTTAATAAACTTGAACCATTGTGACAATCTTATGAAGATTATATGCTTGCAAATTGTAAGTTGGGAGTTAGCACAACCATGCTTTCATGGGGCACGCTTTCAACATTGCACTTATTCCTATTTAGTTGATATCATGATCTTTTGTTTATGGATGCCTAGCGGTGTGAAATGAGATAGAAACTTGTAAGCTCATGGAGTTTGTAGACGTGTTAGAGAAACGCATGGGCCGCCAACCCAAGCCATGCATCATTCATGGTGGAAATTTATATCATACCATAGTGAGCATTCTGTGAAGCATCTTCAATAAAAAACTATGTCCATGGTAAATAAAAGGATTGCTGAGATGCTCATTGTCTGTTTGTCTTGTCATTTTGATATGGGAAAACTCCTATATCATGGGGCAAGAGGTACCCCATTGGTATTCTCAATGATACATGTATGCTTACGATGACAAGAACTTATTTGAGACCTAAGTTGATTAGCACGAGGTTTAGGTCCTCGTATTCAAGGTACATGAGGTTTTCAACTTGTGATTTTTCAAGTATATAACTCATATTTGCCCTCACATTAACCTTAACCATTCAAGATGCTTATGATAGGGGCAATGAGAGCTCAAAGCTAATAAGTACCACACTTTTTTGGAAGCTTTATAAAACTTGTTAATCCCTACTTCCCTCTACGAAGGGCCTTTCTTTTTACTTTTATGTTGAGTCTTCATCATCTATCTTTATGCACCAATTAAGAGAGCATATAGTTGTCATTCTGAGTATAATGCGCATAGTCCCAAAATTTATTATTGATTGATTCATGATTATGGTATTGGTTGTTCTCAAATTATTTGTATCTAGTCACCCTTTGAACTTTGTAGGTGTCCTATGCATTTTTTTTTGCGTTGGCTGTGTCCTATGCATTTATGTTTTGCTATTTCATGAAGGACAAGATAAATACCACTTTGCTATGCTTTCTCTATGCTCAAAACAAACAAATAACTTTCAATGCATTATTATTTATGATCTTTTGTTTGTGTTGCTTTTCATGTTGTAACATGGTTGCTAAGTTATATTGTTAGAATTATATCTTTTATGCCTATGTTTAGAGTACTTTGATCTCAGCTTGCAATGCTTTACAATAGCTTGATCAAGATTGTGTTGGCTGCATGTCACCTCAAAAATTATTTTTGTGTTATCACTTACCTACTCGAGGACGAGCAGGAGTTAAGCTTGGGGATGCTGATACGTTGCAAACGTATCTATAATTTTTGATGCTCCATGCTTGTTTTACACCAATTTCTTTATGTTTTGTTTACACTTTGTGACATTTTTATGCATTTTCTGGAACTAACCTATTAACAAGATGCCACAGTGCCAGTTCCTGTTTTCTGCTATTTTTCTATTCCAGATTATTACTGAAGGAAATATTCTCAGAATTGGACGAAACAAAAGCCAAAGTTCCTATTTTGTTGACACGTTCACGGAGTTCGAAGGGGAGACGAAGTAGGGCAACGAGGTGGCCACACCTGGTGGTGGCGCACCCCCCCAGCTGCGCCGCCCCATGGGGTGGGCCCCTCGAGCACCCACCGACCTCACCTTTCTTCCTATATATTCACATCCTCGGGAAAACCCTAATGGCGAGAGCCTCCATCCACGAAAAGTTTCGTAGCCGCTGCTATCGTCAACCCTAGTTCGGGAGGGTTCTGGAGCTCTTCCCGGCACCCTGCCGGAGAGGGGAATCATCACCGGAGGCCTTCTTCATCACCATGCATGCCTCCGGAGTGATGCGTGAGTTGTTCATCTTTGGACTATGGGTCCATAGCAGTAGCTAGATGGTTGTCTTCTCCTACTTTGTGCCACCATGTTTAGATCTTGTGAGCTGCCTAACATGATCAAGATCATCTTATTGTAATGTTACATGTTCTGTTTGCTGGGATCCGATAAATATTTGAAGTACTATGTCAAGTTGATTATTGATCTATCATGTCTATGTTATTTGTGATCTTGCATGCTCTCCGTTGCTAGTAGATGCTTTGGCCAAGTAGATGCTTGTGACTCCAAGAGGGAGTATTTATGCTCGATAGTGGGTTCATGCCTCTAGTAATCTGGGAGAGTGACAGAAGCTTCTAAGATTGTAGATTTGCTATTGCTACTAGGGAGAAAACAACAATACTTTGTCCAAGGATAATTATATTGTTTATATTACACACTTTGCTTAATGCAATAATCTGTTGCTTGCAACTTAATACCAAAAGGTTGTTCGGATGATATCCTGAAGGTGGATTATTAGTCATAGATGCAGTTGGATTACGGTCTATGTATCATGTTGTAATACCCAAATGAATCTCATAGTGATCTTCATGTCATGTACATGCATTGTTATGCATTCTCTATTTGTCAATTGCCCAGCTGTAATTCGTTCACCCAGCATATTATTTATCTTTATGGAGAGACACCTCTAGTGAACTGTGGACCCTGGTCCATTGTTTTACATTGATAATACCATCTACTGCAAACACTGTTTTCTTTCTGCAAGTACTATTTTATTGGGATTTCTATTTTTGTGCCCTCAGGTCCTTAGTTGTACTCAGTTTTCCCCAGCTCCTTAGTTTTTCCTCAGTTTTCCCCAAGCCCTTGTCTGAAACCCTCAGAAGGAGCTTGGACGGGAGGATTCCCGTTTAGTTGACCATTCCATACTGACGTGTGGGGCCGCGTCGTGTGGGGCTGGTAGAAAGGGACCGCGTGGGACAGGACAAGACCGCGTTTGGTTGTACGTGAGAGCTCGGTTCTGTCTCTCTTGGCCCAAATTGGCATTTTTAGAGCGCCTTTTCAGAGCGCCTTTTTCCCCTCTCTCTCTGTAACAGTTCTCTCTCCTTTCACCAAATTAGTATCAAATCTAGAGAAGCTTCTATTTCTGTCTTTCTTCAATGATTGTTGCCTTTTGGCCCTCTTTTTGCGCAATATGGTAACAAATCTAGTAGCAAATCTAGAAGCTAGTATATGATAAATTCATAGCAGCATAATAAATTGAGAAAATATAGGATAAGCTGCATACAGCAGCCAACATAGCAAATATATATTCACGACAGATCCAACATAAGCTACATTTTACATGGGATTAAGCTTGGAGGCTGCGCAGGTGAATCCCAAGTGCTTTGTGTTTGGCCATGAACGCATGCACGTTCACGGTCGTTCCAACTCTAGCGCCGCCAATGGCTCTGCCAATGGATTCAGCATGGTTCACCAGGCAGTTGAAGTCGGTGGCGCGGAGCCTCCTGTTGCAGAAGGGGCACCTGTAAACGCCTCGAGCAAAGTGGCCATCGTAATGGCCGGACTGCAGCCTCCTGAGGACGTGATGAGTCTTGGTGTGGAAGGACTCGTCGTCGATGTCGACGTCGCTGCTCTGCACCTATCATGTAGCACCAAAGATTGAAAAACACGGAGTCAATTGCAGCGATGATGGAACAGAGAGTGAACAAAAGATCATGCATGATAATATGGGCACGAAAAAAAGAGGTAGCCTCAGTTACATTGGACACACTTATATCCAGGATTTGATTCACTGAACCAAAGATCATGCACAACAAATTTGTACACACCAATTGTTCAATGACCAAACCCTGAATCAATTTGTGCCTAAATCTTCATCATCATCGGCACAAATTAACCGGATGGGATTGATTACTCACATAAGTTAACCGAATCTTAAACAAAAGCAAATCACAAACACTAATAACGCAAGATCTAGAACTAGGAACAGACGAACCCTAATAACACAAGATCTAACACAAAAGAATTAAACTAGGAACAGATGAACCCTAATAACACAAGATCTAACACAAAAGTATTGAACTAGGAACAGACGAACCCTAATAACGCAAGATCTAACACAAAAGGATTGAACTAGGAACAGACGAACCCTAATAATGCTAGATCTAACACAAAAGGATTGAAATGGGATAAGAACAAGGGAACAAAGGGTTACCTCCGACTCGTCGTCGACGATGCTGGTGTCATAGGGGTTCTCCGGCGCGACGTATGGCACTAGTTCATACGGGTCTTCATACTGGTCCCAATCGACGGGGGCCTGGACGGGGGCCTGGATGGGGGCGGTGGCCGATGCGCCGGCGGCTGATGCGCCGGCGGCTACATCGGAAGCAGCGATGGGGGCCTGGACGGCGGCGGCGGCCGATGCGCCGGCGGCTACATTCAAAGTAGCGACGGGGGCCTGGACGGGGGCGACGGCCGATGCGCCGGCGGCTATGTCGGAAGCGCCGACAATGGGCATCTCATTCTTCTCCATCGCCGGGGTTTTTTCTTCGGGGTTTTTTCTACGCGAAGTGGAGAAGATGATGGGATAGGAGAGGCGGTTGTAGTGAGAATGAGAGAGTGGGCGAGCGTCGAGGGATAGAAAGAGGGGCTCTATAAAGGCGAAGGTGGCGTGTACCGCAACACGCGTCCGCTATGCACGGCTGCAGTGTGCACCGCGACACGAGGCTAACCCTGGGACGTTTGGTGTACTCAGTTCTAACCTCGGTCCTTATACAGAAATTTTATCTGTACTCAGTTTTCCCCTCGAGTACTTAGACTGGCAAGTGCAATATACTCAGTTCTACCCTCAAGTAGCTGGTCAACAGAGAGTCAACAATTGAGATTAACATAGCTAATTGAGTCATTTCATGCGCAAAAAAATCGAAAAAAAAATAAAAACATAGTGGCACCTACTCATGGAGTCTTCCTACACAACCTGCCACCTAGGAAACCTTAACAAACATAGATAAATCAAGGGTTTACCACAAATTGCCACTTCTCAGAATCACTAGTAGCTATGAAGATGCATGGTTTTCCACTCAAACCTCTTTGCAAAACATCTTCCCCAAAACATAGTTTGTCTAAATGAGGCCATAATTGTCACACTCATGTATATTTGAATTGCAAATAATTTGATGTAGCCCAATATGAATTATATTGTACAAAACATGCATTTTTCATTTTGTAATTCTTTTTTTTGAATCCCTTAGTCTATTTACTATTTACGTGCCCTTGGTTTCTTAGTACTACTCAGTTTTGCCCTCAAGTACTGTCACAAATGCTCACAGAAGCCCAAACTTATCCTGATTGGTTGAGTCTTTGTCACACGGATCGACTCCACCAACCGTTGATCCACTGATCTAACAGGCAGTATACCCCTCTCCTTCTCTTCGTGGCCACCCCTCTCTCTCTCTCTCTCTCTCTTCGTGGCCACCCCTCTCTCTCTCTGTCGGTGGACAGTGCCACCCCTCTATTTATATGCAATAACGAGTTTGCCACGTAACTATATTCCCTCTATTTATGCATTATTTTCCACGATCTAAAAATGTTAAACTAAAAAGTGGTATAATTTTGGTGTAAACAAGAGACATACATATTTGCGGATTTCAGTGAATGCATTATTTGTCACCCCTCTAACAATTATCAACTCTCTTTAGCATTCCTTTTCTTTTAGGGAATATAGTTTGGGTAATTTGAAACTGCCCAAAAGTGGTATATTTTTGGTATAAACATGAGGCATACATATTTGAGGGATTTTGGTGAATGGATTATTTATCACCCCTCTAACAATTATCAACTATCTTTAGCATTCCTTTTCTTTTAGGGAATATAGTTTTGGTAATTTAAAACGGCCCAAAAGTGGTATAATTTTGGTAGAAACATGAGACATACATATTTGGCATATTTGGGGGATTTTGGTGAATGGATTATTTATCACCCCTCTAACAATTATCAACTTTCTTTAGCATTCCTTTTCTTTTAGGGAATATAGTTTTGGTAATTTGAAACGGCCCAAAAGTGGTATAATTTTGGTAGAAACATGAGACATACATATTTGGCATATTTGGGGGATTTCGGTGAATGGATTATTTATCACCCCTCTAACAATTATCAACTTTCTTTAGCATTCCTTTTCTTTTAGGAATATAGTTTGGGATATAGTTTTTGTTATTTGAAACGTCCCAAAAGTGGTATAATTTTGGTATAAACATGAGACATACATATTTGTGGGATTTCGGTGAATGCATTATTTGTCACCCCTCTAACAATTATCAACTATCTTTAGCATTCCTATATTCCATAACACTTATTTTTTTGGTAATTTCGGTGAATGCACAGACTAACTTTGAAAACAACTACAAGTACATGTAACTGAATAATGGATTTGTAACAAGGGATCCCTTGTAACAACTTCTAGCGCCTGATGAGCAATGATAAGAATCTGATCGCAATTATACAACAACAAAAACAACCAGCCATCAGATTAGCTTGCTTCTTCAACTCGATCAGCTGCCTTAACTGCTTGTTTATTTTCTTCAGTTCTCCCTTCACTTCCACCAGTTCTGCATTGGGAGCATTAGGCATAATCGGAACGGCTCCTCTCTCCGCGCATTCTCTATAGCAAGTCCTCCCCTCCTCCCAAATTGCGCTCCCCAATAGCACTAATTGATTCCTGCAATTGAAGCCTCTGATTGTACACATCGATCCACTCGAAGTACCTGCATTTCTTCAGGATCTGAAAACAACAACGTGAACCCTAAATCCCAAATTCGAGGGAATAACAAGAAAATCGAGAGAAAACAGAGCAATTGGAGCGAGATCTAACCTTATCCCCCTCTCTATATGGAAAGCTCTCGCATGCAAGGAACTCACGTCCACGGCTACCGTTGTCGTCCGTCTTACAGATCAACCGCTTCAGAGGCTCCTGGCGTGGGCAGTCAGGGCATCTTGTCAAAGGCACGGGTCCATACAGCGGCCATGAAGAACAGGAGGTCGAAGAGAAACTAGACATCACCCGCCTGCCGGAGAAGGGCTGCCGCTGGCGGAGAAGAAGAACAATGTGGCATGGGGAAACAAAGGGGAAGCAATGGCACGGGCACGGGCACGGGCGCGGGGCTGGCTCGGGCTCCCATTTTGCAACGGTCACCTGGGTAAGCTGTGGGTCCGGCGCGCTAACATGGACAAGTTGTGGGTCCCACGATGATCTGGATAAGTGGAGACGTGTCCACTGCGGGGCACCAATAGCGGCCCCACTTGCCAGCACCAACCAACGGTCAACTAAACGGGATTCCTCCCGTCTGAGCTTCTTGTGAGGGTTTTAGACAAGGGCTTGGGCAAAACTGAGGAAAAACTAAGCGGCTGGGGAAAACTGAGCACAACTAAGGACCCGAGGGCACGAAAATAGAAATCCCTATTTTATTTCATTCATTGCAAAAAAACATCTCTTTCCACACTATACGTCTAATCCTTTATTTTCAGCAAAACCAGTGAGATTGACAATCTCACTGTAAGTTGGGGCAAATTAGTTTGGTTGTGTTGTGTGCAGGTTCCACGTTGTTGTTGACAGCGGTAGTGCACCCTGCCAAAGTCAGCTAGCAACAACCTTCAGAAGTGATTTCTTTCTCCTACTGGTCGATTAAACTCTGGTTTCATAATGAGGGAAAACTTGCTGTTGTGCTCATCATACCTTCCTCTTGGGGTTTCCCAACGGGTCCTGTGAGACATCAGTACCCTCAAAGACCAAAACGCAGGGATTACGCTCCCGCACAAGCGTTGTCGTCGAAGACGTCGTAGCCGACCTCAAGGTCATGAAGAACTTGGCGCAACGACTCCGGCACCGCACGAGCGGCACCTCCACATACTCACACACGTACGGCGACCACGATGACTCCTGGAACCCCATTTCCAGCCGAGATGCGGAAGTAGAGGCTTTGGAACAGGGATCCAAAAACTCCGCAGCACGAAAGCATGTCGCGGTGGTGATTCGTGTTTCCTATGCAGCCCTTTTGGAGGCCACGCGGGAGAGAGAGAGGCAGGGGCGATGGACCAGAGGGGGCCGACACACCAGGGAGGTGGTAGGAGGAGGCCGTGGAGAGAGGCTTGTGGAATTTATGTACTGAGAGCTCTCCAGGGGGCCTTTATATAGTGGCAAGGGGTGCACCCTTGCCCCCTCCCCAAGGCACCAAGGGCGGCGGCCAAGAGGAGGAGGGGGCTGGCGGCCAGGGCTGGGAAACCCTAACCCTGGCCGGCCTGGGCCAGGGTTTGGACGCCCACCCCTTTTTTCTCTCTTATTTTCCTTATGGGCTTATTTCACCAAATCAGCCCATTTAGTAAATGAAAGCTTTATTAATTATTTAATCAATATTAATTCATATAATTCATATTAATTAACACGTAATTAATTCCCTGCTACTCCGAAACACTTCTGGACTCCGTCGGAACCATTTCGGACTACACCAAAACTATTATGGATTTCGCTGAAACAATTTCGGACTCCACCAAAACTATTTTGGACTTAGTTAGAACTATTCCCCTCTCTCATATATCATCACATGGTGTTTCCGGATATTACAAAAATGTCTCAAGCATCGTGATCCCTTAAGCCTGTTACCCGACGGTTCGAGAACGCGACATACATTACCTAGAACTCTTCTCCGGTAAATGACCTTCAGCCAGATCATGGAAATCCGTGAAGACCCCTGTGCATTCTACGAATGTCTTTCAGTTGTTGAACCGTAAATGTCAATAAGCTATTCCCTTTGCTTCGCTGATACTAGTATTACGTAAGATCTGATCGTTGGTATTCGCCAACACGTGGTTCGATCTTATTACCGACAATGATGTTCAGCTTGTCCATGATAGTACATCTCCTTGACCTAGTCACATGCTGCACAAGATTAATGTATTCTCACCGAGTGGGCCCAGAGTATCATATCTATCAAGTAGTTGAGCAAATCCCGCTCTTGGCAATATTCCTCTACCCACTGATACGTCTCAAACGTATCTATAATTTGTGATGCTCCATGCTTTTTTATGCACCATTTGCTTTGCGTTTTGTTACACTTCGTGGCATTTTTATGCGATTTCTGGAACTAACCTATTGACAAGATGCCACAGTGCCAGTTCCCTGTTTTCTGCTGTTTTTGTGTTTTAGAAAAGCTACACAGAAAATATTCTTGGAATTGGACAAAACAAAGACCAAAACTCCTATTTTTCCCGGATGAAGGACGAGGACCGAACGAGAGCCGGAGGGGGGCCAGAGGGCAGCCTCACCCTAGGGTGGCGCGCCCCCTGGCCCGTGCGGCCCTATGGTGAGGTGGCCCTGGCCCACCTCTGATGCCGCCTCTTCGCCTATATAAAGCCTCGGGATGGAAAACCCTAAAACGATCGGTGTTTTTCAAGAAAAAGTCCTGCAGCTCCGCCGCCGCCTCCGATGAATTTCGGGGGACATAAGTCTCTATTCTGGCATCCTGCCGGGATGGGGAAGTGCCCCCGGAGCCATCTCCATCGACGCCTCCTCCGCCGTCTCCATCAACTTCACCGCCATCTCCACCAACGTTGTTGTCTCCCATGATGAGGAGGGAGTAGTTCTCCCCCGGGGCTAAGGGCTCTACCGGTAGCTATGTGGTTCACCTCTCTCTCCCATGATGTGATCTTTATGTGATCGTGAGCTTTGTATCTAGTTGAATTGGTAGATGCTATTATTCAGATATTATGCTACTCCCGTGCTTTATTATTGTAATCTCCAGAGATACCTTGTATCATGATGTGAAGGTGATAGTGTGCGCATTGTGTGTGTCTTTTTGGCTAGTGTCTCTATGATTGTTGGTGTTTGTTGGAACCGTCTAGTGCATTCATGGTGATAGTGTGGGACAATCTAGTTTGGGGAAATACGAACTTTGAGGAGTGATTCGTAGCCCTACGCATGATTAGTGTTTGTTATCCATTGGAGAATAGTTTAGAGTGGCATATTGAAGTTAGTATCTATTGGTTCAATTATGTTATTTTGTTGAGAGTGACCACTAGTGAAAGTATGATCCCTAGGCCTTGTTTCCAAGCATTGAACACCGTTTACATTCAGTTTTGTTACATGTTTGCTCGCAGTGATATTTATTTCAGATTACATTTACTACTTACAATCATCACTACTACTTGTATTTCACTATCTCTTCGCCGAACTAGTGCACCTATACATCTAACAAGTGTATTGGGTGTGTTGGGAACACAAGAGACTTTCTGTATCGTAATTGTAGGGTTGCGTGAGAGGGATAGCTTTGGCCTCCTCCTCCCTGAGTTCGATAAACCTTGGGTGATCCACTTAAGGGAAACTTGTTGCTGTTCTACAAACCTCTGCACTTGGAGGCCCAACACTGTCTACAAGAACAGACGCATGCGTAGACATCAAGCTCTTTTCTGGCGCCATTGCCGGGGAGGTAAGGTAAAAGGTACTCACATCCTCTGGCTACTAAGTCTTTTAGTTATTTCCTTTAGATTCTGCAATTATATCTTTTTTTATTTTTTTTTTATTTTCACTAGTTAGGCTTAATGGAAAACAAAGAGTTTTATAGTATTTTTCCTAAGTTAGGACATGAAGTGTTTGAAAAACCTTTGGAGCTTTATGCGCATAGCAATGTTATTTGTATGAATTCTCTGAATACCGTTATTGCTAAAGCTATAGAAAGGTCTAAGCTTGGGGAAGCTGGTTTTGCTAAGCATGATATTTTTAGTTCCCCAGCTTTAGTGGATAAAATTCGCTCTGATGATATTTTATCTCCCACATGTGATGATTCTAATGATGTTTTTGATCCTCGTTCTTTTAAAATACCTATGGAGATTGTTGAACGTGCTATGAATAACTGCTATTTAGGGGATGGAACTGTCCATCCCAATGATCATTTGCTCTTTATACATGAATTATGCGAGTTGTTCAAGTGTGCAGGTATTTCTACAAGTGAAATTAAGAGGAAGCTATTTTCTTTATCCCTAAAGGGCAGAGCTGTGGAATGGTATAAGACGCTGAAGGATGACCGATCTATTGGTTGGGAGGAAATCGTACCTCTCTTTTATTTTAAATTCTATCCTTCTAGTGAGGTTCACAAAGATATGAATTATATTTATAATTTTCATCCTCGTGATGGAGAAAGCATTGCCCAAGCGTGGGGAAGATTGAAGTCACTAATGTTCAAATTTCCTATTCATGAGCTTCCCCGTAATATTGTTATTAATAATTTTTATGCAAGGCTTTTGGGATATTACAAGGACTATCTAGATGCATGCTTTAATGGGTCTTTCACAAGCAAGGAGGTTGACGCCAAGTGGGATTTGCTTGAAACAATTCAAAGCAATATTGAAGATTAGGATAGCAACAAAGGTAATGGATCAGGTATAAATTATGAGTATGATTGCATTAAGTCTTTCGCTGAAACTGCTGATTTTCAAGAGCTTAGTGCTAAATATGGTCTTGATCCTCAAATTATGGTTGATTGCTTTAGAGCCTTTGCTTCCCATATTAATGTTCCTAAGGGAAATGGGGACGTGTATCATGAACCTTTTAAAGACACTTGCATGGAAAATGAAATTCTTATTGACGATTGCAATGAACATGCTCAAACTTGTGAAAGTACTATTTCTTATAAGCATGTTAATTTCTGTGGAACACTTAGACCTTGTGAACAGAGTCACAACAAGGAAGATTATTGTATCCACCACAGGAATGAAGAAACCCGAATGTGGGACTAGGCTCTAGATGAGCTTGGGGAAAAAGTTTGCGCCCTTTATCCTTTTATTTGTGAACTTTGCCATGAAAAGGGTCATTTTAGTTTTCAATGCTCAGGCCATAATAGTGACATTTCTAATCCAATGAGTACCGCAAGTTTGTATTATGATGACAAGATCACTCTCAATCAGCATGATGAGCTTACTTTATTTTTGGGGTGTGAAGAGTTATCTAGAAAACCTTCTTTGGTAGATATGAGTGCTTTTGATACTATTAGCATCCTGCATGGTTGCCATCTTTATTGTGTTAAGGATTGTCGCGCAAATACTTACATTCAAAATGTTATAAAAGAGGATGCTTTACCAAAATATAACAGGTCTAATTTGTGTTTCCATCTTATTAACAAAAAGGAGGAGTCCTCCAAAGTTTCTTCTGTCATTTCTATCAATAAACCACCAGATTATGTGGAGAAGCTTCCTTTCAAGCCTCTCCCTCCTAAAGAAGTGAAGAAGAAGAAGAAGAGGAGTAAAAGGAGAGAGGAAACAGTATCTTCCCCAAAGCATATTGCTCCTATTATAGTTTTTGATGAATCTGAACTCGATGTTCTTATGCCTGTTACCTATATTAGTGATCATGATTGGGAAAAGGACTCTACTTTTGATATTGAAAATCTTTTTGGTACCGATTCTGAAGATTATGAGGTTAATAATTGTTGTACCATTAGTGCTATCCATGGTCCTTCCAATGATGATATGTTTACAAGTGAACACATTTTGGAAGATAGTTATTCTATTGCTTATGATGATTACAATGATGAGTATAATATTTTCAGTTCACCTACCATTGAGGAGAAAGCAAGGTATGATTACAATACGCCTCCTATTATTTATGATTATGGTGATGAGAATAGTTATGTTGGTGAATTTGCTCCTACTATTGTTCATGTAGGGATTATTAATTCTTTTATACATGTGGCACATGATAAGGATGTTTTATGTGATAGTTATATTGTTAATTCTATTCATGATGCTACTAAAAGTTATTATGAGAGAGGGAAACATGGTTTGATGGATCTCAACAATATTAAGTTTCCCCTCTTTATGTTTCCCCTCTTTATGTTGCAAACCTAGTTGATTTATTTTCTTACAAGATTCCTACGCATAGGAAGTGGTTTAGATTTAAATGCGTTTCATATTTGCTTTTTGATGCTCTCTCTTGCTTCAAGTTCTTTTATGGCGACTTTGCCTTAAGCTCTTTTATGGCGCCTACATGAGCATCTTTTCAAATTACTGCGCCTAGCTCAAAGGCGTTAAAGAAAAGCACTCTTGGGAGATAACCCAATGTTTTCTTTTCAGTACTTTTTCTTTTATTTGAGTCTTAGAAGTTATTACTACGGTAATGACCTCTCCTTATCATTTTTATTTCATTTTTGTGCCAAGAAGAACCTCTAATTTGAGGGAGGTAAGATTTGAGGAAGTTGCTGTCCTGAAACAGATTTCTGCGCTGCATCATAAAAATTTGTGAAAATTCTCAGAATATCTTTTTGATCTGAAATTTCTTGTTCATATGCCCCAGGTTATATAAAAACTTTCATTATTTGGCACTTTTCGATTTGAGCAACAGAAGGTCCTCGAAAAAATCGATCTTTGTCAGCTGTTCTATTTTGACAGATTTTGCCACTATTTGTGTTTGCCTCTCGATCGCTTTCTTTTTGAGTTCTTTTGATCACGAAACTTTTGAGGAAGTTGCTACAGTAGCTTATGCTTTAATGGTTGGTATATTTGAGTTTGAAACTGAACCAAAATGGTTGATTTACTATCATGCTTATGCTAACGTTGCTAATAGAATTGTGTGAAGTTTTGTATGAAGGATGTTTTCAAGTGTAGGGAATGAAGAGTGATAAGATGACATGAAGTATGGACAAAAGCTCAAGCTTGGGGATGCCCATGTCATCCCAACAAATATCCAAGAGGTACAAGCGTCAAAGCTTGGGGATGCCCCTGAGGCACCCCTTCTTCATCGGCAAAAATCAGGTCACCTTTCAAGACACTATATTTTTATTGTTTCATATTCTATGCGTTTTTCTTGGAGCGTCAGTTGTTTTTGCTTTTAGTTTTATTTTATTTTATTTGCTGCAATAAATGGTTGGATCACATCATGTTTGTTTTGGAGAGAGCTATGCTCCGTTTTTCATTGCCAAGAACACTCTAGTTTTCACTCTTATCGTTCAACGAGTGTTCTCTTTTTCTAGAACTGCGTTTAGCTTTCATTTTTCGCCTTGATTTTTGTTCAGATCCTGTTATATCTTTGCATCAAGGTGTATTTAGACTACTGGTCTATGTTGGTTTTCATCAAAAGAGTTGTCTCAAAAAGGTTTGAATGGTTTTGGAAAAGAGAAAAAAAAATTCATGCAAAAAGTGGTACAAAAAGGAGCTTGTTTAGACTGCCGCTTAGACTTTTGCATGCCATGCTTGATGTCGTTTTGATAGTATGCTTAGTAGTTTTTGATGTAGCATGACTTGCCTCAAATGACTGATATTGCTTAATGAGCCTTTGAAAAAATCATGCGTTGTTTTTATTATATGGAAGCATTTTATTGTGGTTTTCTCCTTGATGCTTTATTTGGGTTGACTTGGCGCATGCTTACAACATGTTTGACTCTTACCAAGTCGCCATAAGCCTCTATGATCATTTGGTTTTTGACTTGTGATACCACTTTATGCTTTGGTTTATGATTTTTTTGTCGCTATGCATGATTATGGCCGTTATTGCTCTCTTAGTTGGTCGCTCCCAGTCTTTTGCTAGCCTTCATTTTGTACTGAGTATGAGCTCTACTCGTGCATCCAACTCCCAAAAACCAAGTATTCCAATGTGTCCACCATACATACCTATTAGCAATTTGCTATTCCAAGTACATTTGACTTGCTTTTATCTATCCTTCAAATTAAACTTTTTGGTGTTATGTGAAAATTAGTCAGTAAAGCTCTCACGAACCTGACGGCACACTTTACTTTTCTCGCTTTTAAAATTTTGACATTGTGGCTCTCTTATGTTGATGTTATGCTTGCAAGTTGTAAGTTGGAAATTAGCCCAACCATGTCGTCATGGGGCAAGATTTCAACATTGCACTTTCTCTTATTTGAGTTGATATCGTGATCTTTTGTTTATGGATACTCGCGATGTGAAATAAGTTGGGATCTTGTGAGATCATGGAGTTTGTATATGTGTTAGAGAAACGCCTGGGCCGCTAATCTAAGCCATGCATCATTCATGGTGAAAATTTACAGCATGCCCATAGTGGACATTCGACGACGCATCTCACAATAAAAAGCTATACCAATGGTAAATAAAAGAGATGCTAAGGTGTTCATTGTCTGTTTGTCTTATCATTTTGATGTGGGCTTGTTCCATGTCATCGGGCAGGAGGTACCCTGTTGGCGGTTCTTGATGATACATGTATGCTTACAATGACAAGAGCTTGCTTGGGACCTAAGTCGAGTAGCATGAGGTTTGGGTATTCGTACTTCACGGGACACGAGGTTTTCAACTTATGATTTTTTAAGCATATGCTTCGTAATTGTACTCGCGTTTACCTTAACCATTCAAGATGCCTATGATGGGGGCAATGAGAGCTCAAAGCTAGTAAGTATCATAATTTTTGGAGGTTTATAAAACTTGCAATCACTGCTTCCCTCTGTGAAGGGCCTTTCTTTTACTTTTATGTTGAGTCTCCACCTTCTACCTTTATGCACCGTCTAAGAGAGCATAGTTGCCATTCTGAGTTTAATGTGCATAGTCCCAAAGTTTATCATTGATTGATTCATGATTTTTGTTTGACTTGTTCTTAAATTATTTGTATCTAGTCGCCCTCTTAAACTTGAAGGTGTCCTATGCATTTATGTTTTGCTATTCCATGAAGGATAAGCTGAAAACCACTTTGATATGTTTTTCCATATGATTTGAAGACATGTTTGACTTTCAATGTTTCATTGCTCATGATCTTTCGTTTGTGTTTCTTTTCATGTTATAACATGGTTGCTAAGTTTTATTGTCAAGATTATGTCTTTTATGCCCATGTTTTAAGTACTTTGATCCCAGCACTCAATGCTTTACTTCGTTGATCAAGATTGTGATGGTGCATGTCACCTCAAAAAATATTCTTTTGTTATCACTTACCTACTCGACGACGAGCATGAGTTAAGCTTGGGGATGCTTGATACGTCTCAAACGTATCTATAATTTTTGATGCACCATGCTTCTTTATGCACCATTTGCTTTGCGTTTTGTTACACTTCGTGGCGTTTTTATGCGATTTCCGGAACTAACCTATTGACAAGATACCACAGTGCCAGTTCCCTATTTTCTGCAGTTTTTGTGTTTCAGAAAAGCTACACAGGAAATATTCTCGGAATTGGACGAAACAAAGACCGAAACTCCTATTTTTCCCGGACGAAGGACGAGGACTGAACGAGTGCCAGACGGGGGCCGGAGGGCAGCCTCACCCTAGGGTGGCACACCCCCTGGCCCGCGCAGCCCTATGGTGAGGTGGCCCTGGCCCACCTCTGACGCTGCCTCTTCGCCTATATAAAGCCTCAGGACGGAAAACCCTAAAATGATCGGTGTTATTCGAGAAGAAGGCCTGCAGCTCCGCCACCGCCACCGACGAATTTCGGGGGACAGAAGTCTCTGTTCTGACACCCTGCCGGGACGGGGAAGTGCCCCCAGAGCCATCTCCATCGATGCCGTCGCCTCCTCTGCCGCCTCCATTAACTTCACCGCCATCTCCACCAACGTTGCTGTCTCCCATGATGAGGAGGGAGTAGTTCTCTCCCGGGGCTGAGGGCTCTACCAGTAGCTATGTGGTTCACCTCTCTCTCCCATGATGTGATCTTTGTGTGATCGTGAGCTTTGTATCTAGTTGAATTGGTAGATGCTATTATTTCGATATTATGCTACTCTCGTGCTTTATTATTGTAATCTCCGGAGACACCTTGTATCATGATGTGAAGGTGATAGTGTGCGCATTGTGTGTGTATTTTTGGCTAGTGCCTCTATGATTGTTGTTGTTTGGTGGAACCGTCTACTGCGTTCATGGTGATAGTGTGGGACAATCTAGTTTGGGGAAATACGAACTTTGAGGAGTGTTTCATAGCCCTACGCATGATTAGTGTTTGTTATCCATTGGAGAATAGTTTAGAGTGGCATATTGAAGTTAGTATCTATTGGTTCAATTATGTTATTTTGTTCAGAGTGACCACTAGTGAAACTATAATCCTGATGCGGGCAGGATGACCTCCCAGTTGGGAACCCCAAGAGGAAGGTATGATGAGCACAGTAGCAAGTTTTCCCTCAGTAAGAAACTGAGGTTTGTCGATCCAGTAGGAAAAAGCCAACTTAAAAAGGTGATGCTTGCTAGCTTCGTGACACTCCAGCAAGGGCGCCGTTTACGATTCTTGTTGGTGCGTCTTCAACTAGTAGCAACGCAGAACCTGCACACAACACAACCAAGTACTTTGCTCCCAACTGACGATGAGGTTGTCAATCTCACTGGTTTGTTGTAAACAAAGGTATGAGCGTATCGAGTGGAAAGCAATAGTAGTATGTGAGAAAGTAAACAGTGCGAGTAATAGTGAAATGGTGTAACAATGTAAAGGAAATTGGACCGGGGTCCACAGTTCAGTAGTGGTGTCTCTCCATAAAATAAAGAACAACATGCTGGGTAAACAAATTATAGTTGGGCAATTGATAGAATAAAGATAACGTGCATATGTCACGAGGATCACTATGAGATTTACTCTGGGCATTACAATAAAATACATAGACTGCCATCCAACTGCATCTTTGACTAATAATCCACTCGCGGGGAATCATCCGAGGACCCCGAAAGTATGAAGTTGTGAACAACAGATAACTGCATTAAGCCAAGTGTGTAATGTAAACAAAACGAATGTCCTTGGACACAAGAATGTTGTTTTCTCCCTAGTGGCAACAGCATATCTACAACCTTAGAGGTTTCTGTCACTCCCCCAGATTAAATAGAGGCATGAACTCAACTATCGAGCATAAATACCCCCTCTTGGAGTCACTAGTATCTACTTGGCCAAGATAGCTACTAACAACGGAGAGCATGCAAGATCATAAACAACATAGAGAAAACATAAGATAATATTCAGCACATCAACTTAACATAACACCAATATTCATCGGATCCCAACAAACACAACATGTAGAATTACACAAAGATGATCTTGATCATGTAAGGCAGGTCACGAGATCTAAACATGAAGCACATGGCGGAGAAGACAACCATCTAGCTACTGCTATGGACCCATAGTCCAAGGTAGACTACTCACTCATCGCGCCGGAGGCAAGCATGGCGATGAAGAAGACCTCTGGTGGCGATTCCCCTCTCTGGCAGGGTGCTGGGAAGAGCTTCTGGACCCTCCCGATCTCGGGTCGACGACGGCGGCGGATCGCGATGTGTTTCTGGAAAATTGATCAGGTATTTAGGTTTTTCCCGTCGGGGGGTCTTTATAGGCAAAGGGGCAGCGCCAGAGGTGGGCCAGGGGGCCCTCACCACCAGGGGGCGCGGGCTAGGGGTAGGCCGCACCGCCCTGTGGTGTGGCCGCCCTGTGGCCCCCCTCTGTCTCCTCTTCGGACTTTTGGAAGCTTCGTTAAATATCTGGATGTTCGGCTTTTGTTTCGTCCAATTCTGAGAATATTTCCTGTGTAACTTTTCAGAAACATAAAAATAGCAGAAAACAGGGAACTGGCACTGTGGCATCTTTTTAATAGGTTAGTTCTGGAAAATGCATAAAAACACCACGAAGTGTAACAAAACACTAAGCAAATGGTGTAAGAACAAGCATGGAGCATCAAAAATTATAGATACGTTTGAGACGTATCAGCATCCCAGGCTTAACTCCTGCTCGTCCTCGAGTAGGTAAGTGATAACAAAAGAATAATTTTTGAGGTGACATGCACCAACACAATCTTGATCATCTATGTAAAGCATTGAGTGCTGGGATCAAAAGAAATTAAAACATGGGCATGAAAGATATAATCTTGATAGAAGAAACTTAGCAACCATGTTATAACATGGAAATGAACACAAATGAAAGATCATGAAAATGAAACGATGAAAGTCAAACGTGTGTTCAAATCATATGGAAAAACATAGCAAATGGTTTTCAGCTTGTCCTTCATGAGAGAGCAAAACATAAATGCATAGGACACCTTCAAGTTTAAGAGGGCGACTAGATACAAATAATTTAAGAACAAGTGAAACCAAAATCATGAATCAATCAATGATAAACTTTGGGACTATGCACATTAAACTCGAAATGACAACTATGCTCTCTTAGACGGTGCATAAAGGTAGAAGGTGGTGACTCAACATAAAAGTAAAAGAAAGGCCCTTCGCAGAGGGAAGCAGTGATTAAACATGTGCTAGAGCTTTTCATTTGTAAAACGGAGAGATAAAAATTGGGTTTTGAGAGGTGGTTGTTTTTGTCAATGACTGGCAATGGGGTTCTTACTATCTTCCATACAAAAATGAAGCAAGTTTTTGAGAGAGATTGGCACTTTTGTTCTCTTTTATAAAGCTTGGCACTCCTCCCCACCTTTTTTCCTTTCTCAAACCATGGCTAACCGATTCCATCGGGTGCCCACCAACATTCACATACCATGGAGGAGTGCCTTTTTTCTTTTCTTTTTTTTTTCTTTTTGGAATAAACAATATGGAAGATAGCAAATCCGACCACTACGTCCCCTTGAGCTGAAAACAGTGTCACAAAACGAGAAGTATTTTGAAGGTTTTTTGAAAGGTAGCACATGAAAATTTTCTTGGAATGGCTTACAAATACCATGCATAGGAATTTATAGTGGACACATTAGAACAACTTATTTTTAGGAGTTGGATGCATGAGTAGAGCTCATACTCAGTACAAAATTAGGGCTAGCAAAAGACTGGGAGCGACCAACTAAGAGAGCAATAACGGCCATAATCATGCATAGCGACAAAACATCATTAAGAGAAGCATAAGATGACATCAAAAGTCAAAAACTAAATGATCATAGAGGCTTATGGCGACTTTGTATGAGTCAAACATGTGTAAGCATGCGCCAAGTCAACCCAAATAAAGCATGAAGGAGAAAACCAAATTAATTGTAACATCCCTGACTTTTCCAATTTTTGGAAAATCAAAAAAAATAAAATAAGTGATTGTAATTGTTTGACTTGATTGAAAAATCACAAGAAAATAAAACTTTTTGAACTATAACTAAAGGTTGCCTTAAACAATTTAAGATCAAATCAAAAACCCTAAAACCCTAATACTAAAATACCAAAGTTATTCCCATATCTCATCTACTTCAAAAACTATTTATCAAATTCCTTCTTTCAAACTAACTTCCATCATCTTTCTGTTTGAAAGATTATTTGATTTTCAAAATATTGTTTTGCAATTATTCAAGTCTTATGTAAGCATCCTTGCATGGGAATTTTAACGAAAGGGTTTAATACCAAATAAAGTTTTGAATCATATTTCTTCAAAGGATACTATATCTCTTCCCCATTTTACACCAAACTTAGAAACAAAGGATTTTCAGAAAGTAGTTATTCTAATAGTCCATTGTTTATGGAGACTATATTAAATTCTTCTTGTAATTATTATGTTTACAAAACTTTACTACTTGGAGTTTCATAAAATGTTTATTGGTCATATTACCAAAAACACTTTTGTTTTATTTACCATCTCACTAAATTTTGAAAACCAAATATTTTAGTAAGCTAATATTTAAAATATAGCTTCCTAGTTATTTGAAAACTATGTTTCTTTTCTTGCATTTATTCTTTTTGCAAAATAACACTAAACCTTGGGTTATGTGTTTGAAAGACACCATTCAAAGTTCAGTGGTGGATAGTTTTGAAATTATTCAAATCAAACAAGTTTAGCTAATTCAAAACCTAAATCAGAAAAACGGAAAACAAAAGAAAAAGAAAACAGAACAAAAAAAGATAAGGAAGAAGCCAGCCCACCTGGGCCGCACCTAGGGCCCAAACCGGCCAAGACAGCCCGGGAAGGAAACCAACCCAGCGTCCTCTCTCTCTCTCTTCACTGACAGGTGTACCCCACCTGTCAGCACCATCTTCTCCCCAAATCTTGCCAGGAAACGGCAGAAGTAAACACGATTCAATCGCGATAAATTCCATTGAAATCGTTGTTTGTTGCCATGTCCAGCGAGCGCACGTTAATCCCCTCAACCTCGGCGGTGTTTCTCCCCTTTTGGTCGAGCCCAGAGACCCACCATAGAGACCGTGTGGAGCTCATCTTTGCCACGGTCACCGACGGTGAGAACCGTCGAATCCGACGAACTCCGGTGGCCCCCACGCATCCGGCCACCACCTCGAGAACCCCGACTCCCAGGCGACTCTCCCACACATCATCGTGTGCTCGCGCATCTGTAGGAACGAGGAGTTCATCGACTCTAGTGAGCACCCGAGCGCCCACGAAACTCCGGCGAGCAATCGTTGAGTCCTCCAACCACCTAGACACCACAGACTTCGCCATAGAGCTAGCCTCATCTCCCTCTACCCCCTGGTAAGTGCGCATCCCTTCCTTTCCACCGTAACCGATGATTTCATCCGTGCCCACAACCTCTCCGACACGCCATGAACTCCAGTCGCACCTCACTGCCTCTCCAGGACGCAATCATCGATGATGACCAAGCATACGAGCTCGCCGTCCTCCTCCGCATGTCATCCGCATCTCCCTCGTCGATTTGGACCATCGGAGCTTCGCCGTCGTCCACGTCCAGATCCGGAGCTCGCTGCCAGCGATCAAACCCTAACCCCTCTGGTAAGCCGCCCCTCCCCTTCTTTCCTGTCCATCGGATCGAGATCCCATGGCCGAGATTAGATCTCCTATACCGAATCGGTACCGGCCAGTACCGTGTAGCCACGTCACCTGCCCCTTGTCAGCCCCAATCAATTGAGTCAAACTCGGTTGAATTCAAATTTTCAAATTTCCAGATTTCTGCTGCAACTTGTAAAATCAATATAAAATAAAATACTTGGCCAAAATTTACAAACCAGGTATCCCTAGAATCCTTGAATTGTGTAGAACACAAATATGCAGAGAAACCATAGTGGTACTGTACAAAGTTTGAAATGAAAAATAAAATAGCAAAATGACTTATAAACCCCATTTAATTCATAACTTTTGTTCTGTAGATCCATTTGCTGCAAATTTGTATTCTATGGATACCTCAGAACATGTAGAACACTCTAGAATCAAAAAAATTCAAACTTGAAACGTGCACACACTTTCTACTATTAAATTTAACCAAATCACCATTTTGGTCATCATTTGAATCCTGAAAATAATTTTGGAGTGAAACCACTTGCAGCAACTTTGTGTTACTGTATCCTATCCAGTAGCATCACTATCCAAAATTATTGAAACCCTTTGCAAATATTCAAATTCAAATATGAGAATTTGAGTAATTCCAATATAGAATTAATTCTATAATTCTTTTCAATATAATTCCTTCTACAAAATTGAATCTTATGATCATACCTATCCATCACCATCATACTTAATCCTGATCATCACCCAATATCATGCCATCTTACTCTCATGAGCTTAATTCATAATACTCAAGTTACACCTGGGTAATTTGAGTAATTCATTGTATCTCAATTGTTTCCACTTTGCCAATGTGGTGATAAACCCTACCCTGTTTGCACACATGTCCTAAATCATCCAAACACATTATCAACCTTGATCCAAAACCAAAATTAGTTGGATGGTTCAAACAAGAATTTAAAACTTGACCTAGCCATATCTTCAACAATCAACCCTAGTTAAAGTTAATCCTTTTGTCCAAGCAAATCTTGTGACCAAGAAGCCACCATCATTCTAAATAACATCCAATCATATTCAACCCCATGCCAACTTAATCCTAGTGGCCTATGTTGAACTATTCAATTATAAAAGGGTTAATTGAGTAAATCAATATATCACAAACTCCTACCCAAGCCTATGTGTAACATGTACTATTTGAGTAAGTGTTGTCACACTTTATTCAGTAAAGTTCTAGTTGCACTATTCTATACTTATGTGAATCTATTCATATGAGGCATCTCTAAACTCTAACCAAGCTTATGCCAAGCATAAGATTCTATCAATACATTGTTAGCTTGGAGGATCACTCCTTTCTAATCATTAAACCTTGCCATCCAAACTCTCAACCCATATCTTGAAAGCCAAGCTTCTAGCCATATCTCTCTCATCACAGAAATCATAAGAACTTTAAAATGTTAAACCAATCCTTTTCATTTGCTTGTCTTGCATGATTTGTTGCTTTTGGTGTGGTGTGTTTACTTTGTGTATCTCTACATTATAGATTGGTTTGGAGAGCCATACGTTTTGTTGAGAGAAGAGAAAGGGTATAAGCTTCAAAAGGCAAGTGACACACATGTCCCTTTACCCATTTTCTTTACTATATGCATTAGTGTATTCACTACTTGTAGTATGCATGATAGGTGGTATTTTCAAAGAAAAGAGTTGCTTGCTAGATCCTAGTAGTGGTTAGCTATCCCTTAAACCCTACCTGTTAGGATGCTAAATACCTTGAAAAATATTGATGCCATGCTATGATCACTTGTTAAAAGTGTTTTGTGAACAAATTAAGAACTTCAACTAAAATGAAACACCTGGGTGGATTGGTTTGATGATGGAGGCGATGATGAGTGGCTACCCAGGGCTACACTCCTGGCTTTCAACCCAGGATTTGTGTAGTTGGTGCCTGGGCGCTCACTTGTGGATTGCCACCCAGGAATAAAGAGGTTACCATGTCTTCCATGCTTAGAGTACTTCCAGTGCAGCCTTATGACAATATGGGCTCTGTCTTGACTGATTAGATGTGAGGGTGCAACTTGTGTGCAAGAAGATGGCTGGTAGTTGAATTGTAGGTTGGGAACGGATCTTGCCAGTTGCTTGCTCTCTCCTTCTAAAAGGTCTCGTCTCATTTTATGTATGGGCGTAAAATGAGTCTTAAGGTGAAAGTGCACAACCCCTGCAGGGTGTCAAACTAATCGATTAGCCGTGTCCCCGGTTATGGACAATTTGAGTCTCTAGACATGGAATGTATGGAAGAATCTCATCACCATTTCTGAATGATTAAAATTTGTCTAGAAACCCCTAGGTAGGGGCTAAGGACCATGCACTCCGAGGGGTGGTGGTTTCTGATGTTCCAACTTTGTTGAGTTTCGCCCAGAATTACATACCGGCCAGTATGTAATGTATGGGGGTTATCTTGATCCTTGAAAAATAAAATTTTGTAAGAAAGTATCGAAAAGGATTTTAGGATAAAATTGGCTTTATGCAAATCAGCCTATGAGATCCACCAGCCAAATGTCATGTAGTTAGACCTTTCACAACAGCCACCAAATATGTGTCATTTGCCAGTACATCATTGTACTGACCCCCATTTGTGGGGCTGTATATTCAAATGTGCAGGTTTTCAGGTAAGGATGGTTTTAGTAGGATCTCGAGACTGCATTCCAACATGTCTGCCTGTGGCACGTGATGAAGATGGAAGCTCATTGCCACTTGTTTGTCCGCTGTGTACATGTAAGGTTTGAATATTTATGTATCTGGATCCGCGTTGTAATTTTGATACTATGCAATGAATACTATATTTTGTCTGTGGTGCTATCAGTGATCCAGGGAATAGCACTTAACACAGGTGTTCCACCTTAATCCAAAGGTGGGGCGTCACAAAATGGTATCAGAGCATAGTGTTGCCTGTAGGATCGAGACCCTAGGTTTGGATTAGAAATGGGAAAACCCTAGTATAAAAAAAAATCTCTCTCATCTTGTTTCTATTAAAAAAAGAGTTTACATTTTGAACTCCTTGTATTCTCTCCTACTTCTTTTTCAAATGTTTCCCAATACTATAGATGACCCTACCCTGAAATCATCAACAAAGGATAGAAGATCACATTGTGTCAGAAGTGTGAGACTGATACTCCATATATTTTCCTTGACTCAACATGAAGAACTACATTGAAGGCCAAATGAAGAACTTGGAAAAAGACTCAAATGCAGCTTGCACAACTTCAGAAGATGAATCAAGTAGAGAAGAAACTTGAAGTACACAAGCAAGTACTAGACAAGACCACCAATAATTCTAGTTATAGAACCAACGATGTTGTGATAATATAATGATCATACCAAATTGGGGTATGACCATACTAGATTATTAGTGTTTGACCTAGTTTACTTGATGTGATAAATGTTTGTTAGATGTTGTTTGAAAGATGAATTCTCTTGATCTGCTGGGTTTGGGTAGGAATCATCCTTAGGTCCTTTCTATCTATTTCTCAACTATGCTAAAACCTAAACCTACCCTAAACCTCAAACAGATGCATACTCAACCACAAGACAATCCCAACAACCCTCAGTTGGAGATAGCAATGCAACAATTGGTTGAAGCTCACACGGGAATGATGCGGATGTTGACTCAGAATATGGTTAATTGCGATAGCAAAGAGCTACCCCCAGGAATACAACAAGTACTGGATGATCATTCACGAATAGTACAAATGATGTCCCAGATTGTGGCTAGTACCAATAATAGCCTACCACAAGAAGATCGTGGTGGAAAGACAACAAGAGTTGATGTTGAGATGACATTGAGAGCATGCAAGAGATGTGGAGAAATAGGACACACCTCTAAGGACTGTCATGAAGAGTGTCCTTACTGTGATACGAGTCACCCAATTGGTGAATGTCCCATGAGCCAAGTTACTTGTTTCCTATGCGAAGGAACCAATCATGTTCCTGTTGAGTGCAAGTTTTATTCCACGGTGCAACGAATGAATCAACAAGCCAATGATAGAATGAGCCAACTGCTAAAAAAGACCCCTGAAGATGGAAGTCCCAAGATGAATGTGGACTTGAAAGTCATGGAAACAACACACGACACTACCACCAAGTGTTGCTACTCATGTGAAGAAGAAGGACACTTGTCTAGAAATTGCTCGAGGAAACGAGAAAGGTTTCCCACAACTATGGTAGAATATGAAGAGAATGAAGTAAGAGATCTCCTAGCCTTAGAGATACCCAAAAAGAAGAAGAAGATGATAAAGAAGAAAGACAATAGCAAGGTGCAGTGCTTCAATTGCAGGGAACTTGGACATTATGCGAGGGAATGTCCAGAACCAAACATGCAAAGGGGAACAAATCTGGTCACTTGTCAGAAATGCAACCAAAAGAGACACTATGCGGATAAATGTTCAGAGACTGGTACTTCAAGACTTTAGTGAACTGGGCTAACTGAAGGATGCTGCAAAATACAAGGAGAAGACACAACAAGATGTAGCCAATTTGGAAGAACTTGTATGCCATTACTGCCTTGTAATAAATATTGTAAGGACTTGTAAGGACTAAGGACAACCATATTGAATGAATTTTAATTTTTTCCCATGAAATGACAAACCGAAGGTTATGTAACTCAAGAGTTAACGCCATACGACCGAGTTTGCACAAAACCCTAGCTAGGAACGATAGATTTTGTTTTCAAAAATTCAAAAAAAAGGGATTTGGGAACTTGGTTCCAATTTCAACAAAAATTTTGTTTAAAAGCTAGTGAGGTTGACCAAGAGTTAGAATATGAGGTTTGCAAACCATGTATGAAGTAATGATTTGGGTGCAGGGTGGATTGATCACCATTCCTACTACTCTTGTCATTCACTCTCATAATGTTGGCTTTACACACCTAGAGAGACATACCTACATGAGAGACGACGTCGTTAAACCATAACCTTAGGAGGAAAATATGTTACATCCCTTATAGTGAGCCAGTGTGGCCAAAACGTAGGACTACGGTGAGGATGTTTTGGTATTTGAACGGCTACACAAATCAGAAACGTTTTGCTCAGTGGGCTTTGAATACGAAGGTTGTTCAGCTTCGGCTGCTGCCTGTTCGATTCACCTTCCCGACCCTTCGTTTTGACTCCCCACGTGGCCTGTTCGGCTACCTCCCTGAGCCTATAAAAGAGATGTCACTCCTCTCCAGAGAGTCACAACAGAGACGACCACCACTACCTATGAGATTTCCTCCTGGTTCCAGAGCTTTACTCCGCTGAAGTCTACCCCATCCCAACCTGCGACGTTATGAGGCAACTCTCCGAATCCCTGAAACTACTTTCCTGCCCATGAGAGCTTCGTTAGATTCCTTTTTCTTGCAAAGGAGTTCATCTTCGAGATATGATCAAGTTGTCCAGCGTCTTCCAATGACTATGAAGATGGTTGCGAAAGGAATTCTTAAGGACCATCTGGTACTAGTGGTAGATAGCATGATGAGCACCGGTATCAAGAAAAGATTCAACAATGCTGGTTATAAGGCGACCTTCTGTCCCTTAAAGGTGCAAGTACCTCTTACAGAGTCCACCTTGTTTACCCCTATGAAATGCATGAGAAGACTGCAGAGAGATACCATCCTAATTCATTGGGATGTGTGGTCTCATCATGTTCATGGGGCAAGCATGCAGTACTTGGCACTGGGTCATCTTTTGAGATTCTGTAACGAAAATTAGCTAAAAAGGCAACAAGGAGTTTGGTAATGACCTATATGAATTCCTGGCCTTGGTGAGGACCGACCAAGAAAAGGCTAGATACACATTCTTCGAAGATGTGGACTACCTTATTGGTGACAACGCAATGGATGATATCTGCTTATCACCAGAATTGGATGGAACCCTTGGTATGCCCACTTTTGAACATAGTTGTGAACATCGAAATTTCTGAGAAGGGCGGTTCAGGGAAAATGGCACAACAGTGAATGCCAGCTGGGAACAAAATGCAAGTGCCTAAGGAAGCATCAAGATGCCACCAAAAGGATTTTTCTTTTAAGGGTGGTAGCCACCTAAGTACCCTAAACCCTTCTACCTTTCTAGCCTCTTCAAATCTCGGGGACGAGATTTCTTTTAAGGGTGGTAGTCTGTAACATCTCTGACTTTTTCAATTTTTGGAAAATCAAAAAAATTAAAATAAGTGCTTGTAATTGTTTGACTTGATTGAAAAATCACAAGAAATTAAAACTTTTGGAACTATAACTAAAGGTTACCTTAAACAATTTAAGATCAAATCAAAAACCCTAAAACCCTAATACTAAAATACCAAAGTTATTCCCACATCTCATCTACTTCAAAAACTATTTATCAAATTCCTTCTTTCAAACTAACTTCCATCATCTTTCTGTTTGAAAGATTATTTGATTTTCAAAATATTGTTTTGCAATTATTCAAGTCTTATGTAAGCATCCTTGCATGGGAATTTTAACGAAAGGGTTTAATACCAAATAAAGTTTTGAATCATATTTCTTCAAAGGATGCTGTATCTCTTCCCCATTTTACACCAAACTTAGAAACAAAGGATTTTCAGAAAGTAGTTATTCTAATAGTCCATTGTTTATGGAGACTATATTAAATTATTCTAGTAATTATTATGTTTACAAAACTTTACTACTTGAAGTTTCATAAAATGTTTATTGGTCATATTACCAAAAACACTTCTGTTTTATTTACCATCTCACTAAATTTTGAAAACCAAATATTTTAGTAAGATAATATTTAAAATATAGCTTCCTAGTTATTTGAAAACTATGTTTATTTTCTTGCATTTATTCTTTTTGCAAAATAACACTAAACCTTGGGTTATGTGTTTGAAAGACACCATTCAAAGTTCAGTGGTGGACAGTTTTGAAATTATTCAAATCAAACAAGTTTAGCTAATTCAAAACCTAAATCAGAAAAACAGAAAACAAAAGAAAAAGAAAACAGAACAAAAAAAAGATAAGGAAGAAGCCAGCCCACCTGGGCCGCACCCGGGGCCCAAACCGGCCGAGCCAGCCCGGGAAGGAAACCAACCCAGCGTCCTCTCTCTCTCTCTTCACTGACAGGTGTACCCCACCTGTCAGCACCATCTTCTCCTCAAATCTTGCCAGGAAACGGCATAAGTAAACGCGATTCAATCGCGATAAATTCCATTGAAATCATTGTTTGTTGACATGTCCAGCGAGCGCACGTTAATCCCCTCAACCTCCGCGGTGTTTCTCCCCTTTTGGTCGAGCCCAGAGACCCACCACAGAGACCGTGTGGAGCTCATCTTTGTCGCGGTCACCGACGGCGAGAACCGTCGAATCCGGCGGCCCCCGCGCATCCGGCCACCACCTCGAGAACCCCTACTCCCAGGCGACCCTCCCAGACATCGTCGTGTGCTCGCGCGTCTGCAGGAACGAGGAGTTCATCGACTCTAGTGAGCACCCGAGCGCCCACGAAACTCCGGCGAGCAATCATTCAGTCCTCCGACCACCTAGACACCACAGACTTCGCCATAGAGCTCGCCTCATCTCCCTCTACCCCCTGGTAAGTGCGCATCCCTTCCTTTCCACCGTAACCGATGATTTCGTCCGTGCCCACAACCTCTCCGACACGCCATGAACTCCAGTCGCACCTCACTGCCTCTCCAGGACGCAATCATTGACGACGACCAAGCATACGAGCTCGCCGTCCTCCTCCGCATGTCGTCCGCATCTCCCTCATCGATTTGGACCACCGGAGCTTCGCCGTCGTCCACGTCCAGATCCGGAGCTCGCCGCCGGCGATCAAACCCTAACCCCTCTGGTAAGCCGCCCCTCCCCTTTTTTCCTGTCCATCGGATCGAGATCCCACGGCCGAGATTAGATCTCCTATACTGAATCGGTACCGGCCAGTACCATGCATCCACGTCACCTGCCCCTTGTCAGCCCCAGTCAATTGAGTCAAACTCGGTTGAATTCAAATTTTCAAATTTCCAGATTTCTGCTACAACTTGTAAAATCAATATAAAATCAAATACTTGGCCAAAATTTACAAACCAGGTATCCCTGGAATCCTTGAATTGTGTAGAACACAAATATGCAGAGAAACCATAGTGGTACTGTACAAAGTTTGAAATGAAAAATAAAATAGCAAAATGACTTATAAACCCCATTTAATTCATAACTTTTGTTCTGTAGATCCATTTGCTGCAAATTTGTATTCTATGGATTCCTCAGAACATGTAGAACTCTCTAGAATCAAAAAATTTCAAACTTGAAACGTGCACACACTTTCTACTATTAAATTTAACCAAATCACCATTTTGGTCATCATTTGAATCCTGAAAATAATTTTGGAGTGAAACCACTTGCAGCAACTTTGTGTTACTGTATCCTATCCAGTAGCATCACTATCCAAAATTATTGAAACCCTTTGCAAATATTCAAATTCAAATATGAGAATTTGAGTAATTCCATTATAGAATTAATTCTATAATTCTTTTCAATATAATTCCTTCTACAAAATTGAATCTTATGATCATACCTATCCATCACCATCATACTTAATCCTGATCATCACCCAATATCATGCCATCTTACTCTCATGATCTTAATTCATAATACTCAAGTTACACCTAGGTAATTTGAGTAATTCATTGTATCTCAATTGTTTCCACTTTGCCAATGTGGTGATAAACCCTACCCTGTTTGCACACATGTCCTAAATCACCCAAACACATTATCAACCTTGATCCAAAACCAAAATTAGTTGGATGGTTCAAACAAGAATTTAAAACTTGACCTAGCCATATCTTCAACAATCAACCCTAGTTAAAGTTAATCCTTTTGTCCAAGGAAATCTTGTGACCAAGAAGCCATCATCATTCTAAATAACATCCAATCATATTCAACCCCATGCCAACTTAATCCTAGTGGCCTATGTTGAACTATTCAATTTACAAAAGGGTTAATTGAGTAAATCAATATATCACAAACTCCTACCCAAGCCTATGTGTAACATGTACTATTTGAGTAAGTGTTGTCACACTTTATTTAGTAAAGTTCTAGTTGCACTATTCTATACTTATGTGAATCTATTCATATGAGGCATCTCTAAACTCTAACGAAGCTTATGCCAAGCATAAGATTCTATCAATACATTGTTAGCTTGGAGGATCACTCCTTTCCAATCATTAAACCTTGCCATCCAAACTCTCAACCCATATCTTGAAAGCCAAGCTTCTAGCCATATCTCTCTCATCACAGAAATCATAAGAACTTTAAAATGTTAAACTAATCCTTTTCATTTGCTTGTCTTGCATGATTTGTTGCTTTTGGTGTGGTGTGTTTACTTTGTGTATCTCTACATTATAGATTGGTTTGAAGAGCCATACGTTTTGTTGAGAGAAGAGAAAGGGTATAAGCTTCAAAAGGCAAGTGACACATATGTCCCTTTACACATTTTTTTACTATATGCATTAGTGTATTCACTACTTGTAGTATGCATGATAGGTGGTATTTTCAAAGAAAAGAGTTGCTTGCTAGATCCTAGTAGTGGTTAGCTATCCCTTAAACCCTACCTGTTAGGATGCTAAATACCTTGAAAAATATTGATGCCATGCTATGATCACTTGTTAAAAGTGTTTTGTGAACAAATTAAGAACTTCAACTAAAATGAAACACCTGGGTGGATTGGTTTGATGATGGAGGCGATGTTGAGTGGCTACCAGGGGCTACACTCCTGGCTTTCAACCCAGGATTTGTGTAGTTGTTGCCTGGGCGCTCACTTGTGGATTGCCACCCAGGAATAAAGAGGTTACCATGTCTTCCATGCTTAGAGTACTTCCAGTGCAGCCTTATGACAATATGGGCTCTGTCTTGACTGATTAGATGTGAGGGTGCAACTTGTGTGCAAGAAGATGGCTGGTAGTTGAATTGTAGGTTGGGAACGGATCTTGCCAGTTGGTTGCTCTCTCCTTCTAAAAGGACTCGACTCATTTTATGTATGGGCGTAAAATGAGTCTTAAGGTGAAAGTGCACAACCCCTGCAGGGTGTCAAACTAATCAATTAGCCGTGTCCCCGGTTATGGACAATTTGAGTCTCTAGACATGGAATGTACGGAAGAATCTCATCACCATTTCTGAATGATTAAAATTTGTCTAGAAACCCCTAGGTAGGGGCTAAGGACCATGCACTACGAGGGGTGGTGGTTTCTGATGTTCCAACTTTGTTGAGTTTCGCCCAGAATTACATACCGGCCAGTATGTAATGTATTGGGGTTGTCTTGACCCTTGAAAAAATAAAATTTTGTAAGAAAGTATCGAAAAGGCTTTTAGGATAAAATTGGCTTTATGCAAATCAGCCTATGAGATCCACCAGCCAAAGGTCATGTAGTTAGACCTTTCACAACAGCCACCAAATATATGTCATTTGCCAGTACATCATTGTACTGACTCCCATTTGTGGGGCTGCATATTCAAATGTGCAGGTTTTCAGGTAAGGATGGTTTTAGTAGGATCTCGAGACTGCATTCCAACATGTCTGCCTGTGGCACGTGATGAAGATGGAAGCTCATTGCCACTTGTTTGTCCGTTGTGTACCTGTAAGGTTTGAATATTTATGTATCTGGATCCGCGTTGTAATCTTGATACTATGCAATGAATACTATATTTTGTCTGTGGTGCTATCAGTGATCCAGGGAATAGCACTTAACACAGGTGTTCCACCTTAATCCAAAGGTGGGGCGTCACATTAATGCTTCCAAATAATAAAAACAACGCATGCTTTTTTCAAAGGCTCATTAAGCAATCTCAGTCATTTGAGACAAGTCATGCTACAGCAAAACCACTAAGCATACTATCAAAACGATATCAAGAACGACATGCAAAAGTCTAAGCCGCAGTCTAAACAAGCTCCTTTTTGTACCACTTTTTTGCATAATTTTTTTTCTCTTTTCCAACACCATTTGAACCTTTTTGAAACAACTCTTTTGATGAAAACCAACATGGACCAGAGGTCAAAATACACCTTGATATAAATATATAACAAGATCTGAATAAAAATCAAGGTGAAAAACGAAAGCTAAATGCAGTTCTAGACAAAGAGAACACTCGTTGAACGATAAGAGTGAAAAACGGTGTGTTCTTGGCAAATGAAAAGCAAGGCAACTTCTCAAAAAGAAATTTGTTGGGGTCCAACCATTTATTGCAGCAAACAAAACTAAGGAAAACTGAAAACTAAAGACAAGACGCTCCAAGAAAAACGCATAGTGCATGAAGCAATAAAAATATAGTGTGTTGAAAGGTGACCTGATTTTTGCCGATGAAGAAGGGGTGCCTCGGGGACATCCCCAAGCTTTGACGCTTGTACCTCTTGGATATTTCTTGGGGTGCGTGGGCATCCCCAAGCTTGAGCTTTTGTCCATTCTTCAACTCATCTCATCATTCTCTAATCCCTACACTTGAAAACTTCCTTCATACAAAACTAAACACAATTCTGTTAGCAACATTAGTGTAAGCATAATAATGAATCAACCTCTTTTTGCTTCAGATTTCAACTCAAAACCACCACATATAAAGCATATACTACTGTAGCAACTTCCCCAAAAGTTCCTTGATCAAAAGAACTCAAAAAGAAAGCGATAGAGAGGCAAACACGAATAGTGGCAGAAATCTGTCAAAACAGAACAACTGACAAAGGTCGATTTTTCGAGAGTTTTCTGTTGCTCAAATCAAAAAGTGTATAACTAATTAAAGTTTGGATATAACCTGGGGCATATGCACAAGAAATCGCAGGTCAAAAAGATATTCTGAGAATTTTCACGAATTTTTACGGTGCAGCACCGAAATCTGTTTCAGGACAGCAACATCCCCAAATCTTACCTCACTCAAATTAGAGGTTTCTCTTGGCACAACAATGAAATAAAAAGGATAAGGAGCGGTTATTACAGTAGTAATAACTTCCAAAACTCAAATAAAAGAAAAAGAACTGAAAGTAAAACAATGGGTTATCTCCCAAGAGTGCTTTTCTTTAACGCCTTTGAGCTAGGCGCAGAAATTGTAAATCAAGTAATATCAAGCGATGAAGCATCAAGTTCATAATTTGCTCTAAGAATATAGTCAAAAAGTAATTTCTTCCTCTTTCTAGAGAAGTGTTCCATACCTTTCTTGAGTGGGAATTGATATTTGATGGTGCCTTCCCTCATATCAATGATGGCACCTACAGTTTGAAGAAAGGGTCTTCCCAAAATAATAGGACATGAAGCATTGCATTCAACATCCATAACAAGAAAATCAACGGGAATAAGGTTATTGTTAACCAAAATAAGAACATCATTAATCCTTCCCAAATGTTTCTTCTTAGCAACATCAGCAATAGGAACATCATAATAACACTTTTCAAGCGGTGGTAAATCAAGCATGTCATAAATCTTTCTAGGCATAATAGAAATACTAGCACCTAGATCTCATAAAGCATGGCAATCAAAACCATTAACATGCATATCAATGATGGGTTCCCAACCATCTTCTAACTTCTTGGGAATAGAAGCTTTCTGCTTCAACTTTTCATCCCTAATTTTCACGAGAGCATTGGTAATATGCTTAGTAAAAGCAACATTTATAGAACTACAATTGGGATTCAAAGCAAGCTTTTGCAAGAACAAAATAACTTCAGATATATTGCAGCCATCAACATCAAATCATTAAAAGAAATAGAGCTATCATCTCCTACACTCCAAAAAAAATCAGCACTCTTTTGAGAAAAAGTTTTTGCTGTTTTGGGCTTTTTAACACAAGGAGTAGGAGTTTTCTCTACACCAATCAAAGTAAGAGGATTGCTAGAATTTGGAACAACATCATTAGAGATAGTAATGGTACATACCTTAATATTTCTAGCCATCTCATCTTCTCTTTCCCAACTGGCATGCAATTCTGCTAACATCCTAACATTTTCATCAATTCTAACTTGGATAGCATTAGCAATGGCAAAAGGATCAGGCTTAGCGGACATTCTATTAATCAAAGAAGATTGCACATTAGACAAAGATGAAATATCGGTTTCAGCTTTGGAAACCTTAGCTTGCAACTCAGGAATAGCCTTGTTTAAATTTTCAAGTTGATGACTAATAGTCATCAACAGAGCTGATTGCTCCTCCATGGTCTTGGTGAAAGCCCTGTTCTGCTCATATTGTACCTGCATAAAATTCTTGGTAGCCTTTTCAAGTTCTAAAATCCTTTCTTCACTAGGCATTTTAGGTCTACCAAGATAGCTATTATCACCATTAGAAGGAAACGGCCTATAATTGTTGCTAGCAAAATTGTTCCTATAAGCATTGTTGTTAAAATTATTATTTCTAATGAAGTTTACATCAACATGCTCTTCTTGAGCAACCAAAGAGGCTAAAGGAACATTATTAGGATCTACACGAGTCCTATCATTAGAAAGCATAAGCATTATAGCATCAATCTTATCACTCAAGGAATAGGTTTCCTCAATAGAATTTACCTTCTTACCTTGTGGAGCTCTCTCGGTGTGCCATTCAGAATAATTTACCATCATGTTGTCAAGGAGCTTGGTTGCGGCGCCCAAGGTAAGGGACATAAAAGTGCCTCCAGCAGCTGAATCCAATAGGTCTCTTGAAGAAAAATTCAGTCCTGCATAAAAAGTTTGGACAATCATCCAAGTAGTCAGTCCATGAGTAGGGCAATTCTTTATCATAGATTTCATTCTTTCCCAAGCTTGAGCAACATGTTCACTATCAAACTGTCTAAATTTCATGATATCACTATGCAAAGCTATAATCTTAGCAGGATGATAGTATCTTCCAATAAAAGCATCCTTACACTTAGCCCAAGAATCAATACTATTTCTAGGCAAAGATAGCAACCAATCCTTAGCTTTTCCTCTCAAAGAAAAAGGAAACAACTTAAGTTTAATAATATCACCTTCTACATCCTTATATTTCTGCATCTCACATAGCTCAACAAAATTGTTGAGATGAGCTGCAACATCATCAGTACTAGCACCAGAAAATTGCTCTTTCATAACAAGGTTCAATAAAGCAGGTTTAATCTCATAAAAATTTGCAGCAGGAGCAGGTGGCGCAATAGGAGTGCAGATAAAATCACTATTATTAGTGCTAGTAAAATCACACAACTTGGTGTTCTCATGAGTACCCATTCTAGCAAAGCTAAAAGCAGAGAAGCAAAAATAACAACTAATAGGAAACTAATTTTTTTGTATTTTTGATAAAAACGATGCAAGTAAAAATAAAGTAAAGCAAAACTAAAACAAAGTAAAGGATGTGCGTGCGAAACTCCCCTTGCAGAAGTCTTCTTTTTCCCTGGCAACGATGCTAGAAAATTAGCTTGATGCGGGCAGGATGACCACCCAGTTGGGAACCTCAAGAGGAAGGTATGATGAGCACAGTAGCAAGTTTTCCCTCAGTAAGAAACCGAGGTTTGTCGATCCAGTAGGAAAAAGCCAAACTTAAGAAGGTTATGCTTGCTAGCTTCGTGACACTCTAGCAAGGGCGCCATTTAAGATTCTTATTGGTGCGTCTTCAACTAGTAGAAACGCGGAACCTGCACACAACACAACCAAGTACTTTGCTCCCAAATTACGATGAGGTTGTCAATCTCACCGGTTTGCTGTAAACAAAGGTATGAGCGTATCGAATGGAAAGCAATCGTAGTATGCGAGAAAGTAAACAATGCGAGTAATAGTGAAACGGTGTAACAATGTAAAGGAAATTAGACCGGGGTCCACAGTTCACTAGTGGTGTCTCTCCATAAAATAAATAACAACATGCTGGGTAACAAATTACAGTTGGGCAATTGATAGAATAAAGATAATGTGCATATGTCACGAGGATCACTATGAGATTTACTCTGGGCATTACAACAAAATACATAGACCGCCATCCAACTGCATCTTTGACTAATAATCCACTCGCGGGGAATCATCCGAGAACCCCGAAAGTATTAAATTGCGAACAACAAATAACTGCATTAAGCAAAGTGTGTAATGTAAACAAAACGAATGTCCTTGGACACAAGAATGTTGTTTTCTCCCTAGTGGCAACATCACATCTACAACCTTAGAGGTTTCTATCACTCTCCCAGATTAAATAGAGCCATGAACCCAACTATCGAGCATAAATACCCCCTCTTGGAGTCACTAGTATCTACTTGGCCAAGATAGCTACTAACAACGGAGAACATGCAAGATCATAAACAACATAGAGATAACATAAGATAATATTCAGCACATCAACTTAACATAACACCAATATTCATCGGATCCCAATAAACACAACATGTAGAATTACACAAAGATGATCTCGATCATGTAAGGCAGCTCACGAGATCTAAACATGAAGCACATGGTGGAGAAGACAACCATCTAGCTACTGCTATGGACCCATAGTCCAAGGTAGACTACTCACTCATCGCGCCGGAGGCAAGCATGGCGATGAAGAAGACCTCCGATGGCGATTCCCCTCTCCGGCAGGGTGCCGGGAAGAGCTTCTGGACCCTCCCGATCTCGGGTCGACGACGGCGGCGGATCGCGATGTGTTTCTGGAAAATTGATTAGGTATTTAGGTATTTCCCGTAGGGGGGTCTTTATAGGCGAAGGGGCGGCGCCAGAGGTGGGCCAGGGTGCCCTCACCACCAGGGGGCGTGGGCCAGGGGCAGGCCGCGCCGCCCTGTGGTGTGGCCGCCCTGTGGCCCCCCTCCGTCTCCTCTTCGGACTTCTGGAAGCTTCGTTAAATATCTGGATGTTCGGCTTTTGTTTCGTCCAATTCCGAGAATATTTCCTATGTAACTTTTCTGAAACACAAAAATAGGCGAAAACAGGGAGCTGGCACTGTGGCATCTTGTTAATAGGTTAGTCCCGGAAAATGCATACAATTGCCACGAAGTGTAACAAAACACTAAGCAAATGGTGTAAGAACAAGCATGGAGCATCAAAAATTATAGATATGTTTGAGACGTATCAACATCATGACACGATCTTATTGCAATTGATTCTGTGGGTAATGTCCATCATGGCAGTATCAACAAGTGGCATGATCTCATCGTCAATCGGCTGTAATGCACCATGATCGGGAAACCTTAATCATCAGTTGATCAATGAACCAGTAATCCTGGATATTACCGGGGACTCCTACTCATTTAATACTACACCTCTGTCAATGTTTCCGATTAACATAGTTCTAGCATAGTACTAAACTATTATGAACCTGACGGAATATGCAAATAAGTCCAATATTATTTTCCTCTTGGGCATAATTCCTTCAGTAATGTGGGAGCACATTGTTCGACGAGAACAATGGTGCTAGATAAGATCCCATTGATATACCACGAAACAAAGCCGTCAATATTTTACTATTATTTAATCATGTATAAAGAACATTGTCCTTTATATGTTTCATTAGACCATGAGAGAAATAGACGCGGGGTACTGAAAGATTGCTACCATGACATTTAATGTTTCCCGTGAAAGGGTGATTACTATAATGAGGGTGGTTTATTGGAAGTTCTCTATAGTTCTGTTGTCTCGAAATTGGGATTTACTACTCCGACGGTGGAGAGATATTCTTGGGGCCCAGTTAGTGTTATAATGTTCATCATCGTTTGGCCGAACACGTGACTAAGTTGTTCTTCAGAAGACCATCAGCAACATGGTAAGAGTAAAGAGATCATGCCGGGAGATGAGATAAAACAGAACAGTTTCATCTTGGGTGTAGGAAAGTATCCCTAAGTAAACCAAAACCCTTACAGAGAATTGTAATGGTTCACACAACAAAGAACTTCGTGTTATATATAGGAATCATTGCAGCGATTCAAGAGCTCGCAAGCGATTATTTTCGCCGAGGTGTTCATACATTTATACATCTAACCAAACCCATTGCCACTTATAAGTTTATTGCCGATTGAATATGAGTTCAATGAATAGATAAGAGAGAGGGGATACTCCGAAGGTGTTCAGAGAAGTCTCACAATGGTTCCACAATGTCAAGGATTGTTTCGGAATGGTCCAAAACCCTATGGGGCATATATGGAGAGTGTCAGAATATTTTAGGTCAAATTTAGGATGCTCTAGAATATACGAATTATCTGAAAGGTCAAAATATTCTAGAAGGTCACACCCTAGAAGAAGGGCCAGCATGGGCCATGGGCCGCATGGGGCCGCCCTATCCAACCGCACCATAGCGGGTAGGGGTCCACTAGGTGGACTCCCTTCTCTAGGTCGGTTTGGGGGAGGGGGAGTTCTACCCAAACTCGACCCCCACCCCCAAGTCAGTTTGGGCAAGGAGCAAAGGGGGTCGGCCGAACACCCATATAAGGAGGGTCCGGGGTGGCCTAGAGCTGACCTTAGATGCACACCTCAACCGTCAACACCCTTGAGGCCACCCCACTTCCTCTCTCTCTCTTTCTCTATCTATCTATCTATCTATCTATCTAATCTATATATATATATCTCGTGGAGCGTTGCCAGATTTCTGCCATCGATCTAATCAGGATTGCAGAAACATAGCCAGATCTTCACCGACATGTTCCATGTAGTCCATGTTCTTGATCACACTATCAATGCAATGACGCCAAGCTTACATGTGGATGCCGATGGAAGTGTTTGATGTCTCACAGGACCCGTCGGGAAACCCCAAGAGGAAGTTATGATGAGCACAGCAGTAAGTTTCCCTCAGTATGAAACCAAAGTTTAATCGGACCAGTAGGAGAAAGGAATCACTTCTGAATGTTGCTGCTAGCTGACTTGTGGTAGGGCGCACTACCGGCGTCAGTCAACAACGTGGAACATGCACACAACACAACTAAAATACTTTGCCCCAACTTACAGTGAGGTTGTCAATCTCACCGGTTTTGCTGATAACAAAGGATTAAACGTATAGTGTAGAAAGAGATGTTTGTTTGCGGTGAAATAAAATAGTACTTGCAGAAAGTAAATAGTGCTTGCAGTAGATGGTATTATCAATGTAAAAGAATGGACCAGGGTCCACACTTCACTAGAGGTGTCTCTCCATAAAGATAAATAACATGTTGGGTGAACAAATTACAGTTGGGCAATTGACAAAATAAAGAATGCATGACAATGCATGTACAAGTCATGAAGATTATTATGATATTCATTTGGGCATTACAACATAATACATAGACCATAATCCAACTGCATCTATGACTAATAATCCACCTTCAGGATATCATCCGAACAACCTTTGGGTATTAAGTTGCAAGCAAGAGATTATCGCCTTAAGCAAAGTGTGTAATGTAAACAATACAATTATCCTTGAACAAAAGATTGTTGTTTTCTCCCTAGTAGCAACAGCACATCTACAATCTTAGAAGTTATTATCACTCTCCCGGATTACTAGAGGCATGAACCCACTAAATACTCCCTCTTGGAGTCACTAGCATCTACTTGGCCAAAGCATCTACTAGCAACGGAGAGCATGCAAGATCACAAATAGCATAGACATGATAGATCAATAATCAGCTTGACATAGTACTCAATATTCATCGGATCCCAACAAACACAACATGTAGAATTACAATAAGATGATCTTGATCATGATAGGCAGCTCACAAGATCTAAACATGAGGCACAAATTGGAGAAGACAACCATCTAGCTACTGCTATGGACCCGTAGTCCAGGGATGAACTACTCACGCATCATCTTAGAGGCAGGCATGGCGATGAAGAAGGCCTCCGGTGATGATTCCCCTCTCCGGCAGGGTGTCGGGAAGAGCTTCTGGACCCTCCCGATCTTGGGTCGACGATGATGGCGGCTGTGAAACTTTCTATCGATGGAGGCTCCCTCTTTTAGGGTTTCCGCGATGAAGGGAATTTATAGGCGGAAGGGCGATGTCAGAGGGCGGCCAAGGGGCCCACACTAGGGCTCGGCGCGGCCAGGGGTAGGCCGCGCCACCCTATGGTGTGGCCGATTCCTGGCCCCTCCCCGTCTCTCCTTTGGACTCCGTCTTCGTGTTAGTTAAATAGGAACTTTGGCTTTCGTTTCGTCCAAATCCGAGTATATTTCCTATGTATTCTGAAATACAAAAACAGCAAAAAAATAGGAACGGGCACTATGGCATCTTGTTAATAGGTTAGTTCTAGAAAATGCATAAAAATGCCACGAAGTGTAAACAAAACATAAAGCAATTGGTGTAAAAACAAACATGGATCATCAAAAATTATAGATATGTTTGCAACGTATCAGTGTTGCATGTGATACACTCAAATCATGCGAGTCAGAGAAGGAGAACACATCTTATCGCAAGTAACCAAGGTTAGTTGTGAGAATTGTCTTGTGACTACATAAACCTCATCATCGACAAACTTTCCTCTAGCTTGATCTACGAGGGTACATGATCCGTTGCCTCCTCCACGCAAGATTGATCTTGGATTATGCGCTAGAATTTTTTTTACGTAGCATGATCCCCAACATGCACCCCTCCCTGCATGAGACCATCATGGACCGTCCGTCACCGAGACTTTGTTGCGCCACACCATCGATACCCACTTTCATCGACTTGGTAGATGCACATACACCACTCCTCCTCTTGCATCCACTGCACCATCCAACACACTACAAAAGGCCCCCGTATCCAGTGGATTTTTTGGACGGCACAACCAAATTTCCCACCTAAATTATTTTCGTGGGCAGATGGGCTTTGCAGGCAACCAACAAGTCCGATATGCATAAATTTGATGTGGTACATCCCATACCGGCACATAATTACGTCTTGTTTGGTGGTAAGATGGACTGGTGTTAATTATTGTCATGGTAGGTGAACACACATATTAGCGCGCAGTGGATTATATTTGATGCTTAAACTATGTCCAACCGCTTAGACTGGCCAATTCGCATGTCACTGACTGCTGCAGCCCACCACCGTCGAGCCTATCCTTTATATATAGATCAAGCTCCACTTCTCCTCTCATGTAACCGCATTGCACAGTGCTCTTCTCTTACGAAACCACCACTCGACGAATCTGTAGCGAATGTTGTTGAGCCCCCCTGGCCGTCGGCTACATGAAGATGATGGAGGCCAAATCGGTGGAGGAGGAATTGTAAGTATTTATTTATGTTCATGTCAATTGATATTTTTTTGTTATTGTATATATCCAATCTTTGGTCTTTGATCTCACGAACTTTAAAAAATGTGCTATTCGTAGAGAGGAGTGCCTAGGTGGATTCGTGATCCAGATTGGTATGCTATCCTGCTGAGGCCAGCTGAGATTAAGCAATGTTATTCCCAGAGGCCACGGCCGTAGATTCTACGGTTGCAACCAGAAGAAAGCGATATGCGCGCATGTACGTGGAATGGGTTGATGATCCGCACCGGGCGCACATGAAGCGTCCGTTTTTGGAAGCTTGGACGCAAGCAACCGAGAAAAGAAACCGGTTGAACGATGCGGAGGAAGATGAGATGAGGGCATACGCAATTCACACTGCAAAGAAAAAAAACACAGACTCGGACAAGCAATTTATTTGTTGTTTGAAATCAACAGACACTACACAAGTAAATACATAAAGGTACTCACTAGAAACACGTAGATGTGATTCAATCGCATCCATGCCATCGACAGATATTTCTAACACACGACCAAAGTTCTGGTGCACGGCAAAGCCGTGTTTTCCAATGGTCGTGTGCTACCCAGACTTGTTAGTCCGGATATAATTTGGAACAAGGATACATTCGTGTGTGAACCATTCTAGCGTGGGTTCTAGACTAAGTTCAACAGGGCAATTATATGTTTCAATAACCATATCAGATCATTCAACCACAATTGCCACACAAGTAATTTCTTTGTTATTTGGAATCAACAAAAACTAGACAAGTAAATATAGAAAGATACTCATTAGAAACACATAAATGTGATTCAATCGCATCCATACCATCACTAGTGGAAAAATGGGCTTCCATCCGCCACCTTTAGTCCCCAAACTGTTTGGGCCGGGACTTAAGGAGGCATTAGTCCCTGTTCGTGTCGTTGGGGTACGGCCAGCACCCAGTCCCGGTTCGTAATGGACCTTTAGTCCTGGTCGTTAACATCTGCCGAGACTAAAGGGGTGGCGGGCGGGAACCCCACGGGCGACAACCTTTAGTCCTGGCCCGTGTTAACGACCGGGACTAAAGCGTGCCCTTTAATCCCGGCCTTTAACACGGCCCAAGACTAAAGGCCTTTGCCTACAAAATGGAGCTTCTCTTCCCCCGAGCCTGCCAGTATAGTAATGGTGGCCGGCAGATTGGCTTGAGTGGGGAGGTCATGCCCAATTTTTTTATCAAAATTGTCCAAGATTTTGAGTTATTTCATCTATCCAAGTGGTTCAAAAGGTTAGCAACTTCACTCTCTCATCTTTAATTGCTAATTTAGCTCATATAATGCTCTAGATGTGGTGAGATTTGTGGCTTAAATTTGGGAGTAATTATGGGAGTTTATTTGATTTCAGCTTAAATTAATTCCTTAGTTTGCATATGTGTAGAGGTGGTATACTTATGTGTTGACCAAAATGAGTATGGTGTAGAAATTTTTCATGCACATAGCTCTTTTTATGCTCAAGAAAATAGAGGGATTTGTAGAGTAATGTTAGAGAGTAATGTGGGAGTAATTGTGAGCTTATGTGATTTACAATAATAACTTTTGAGTAGATTTTTTTGCAACAATAACTTGCAAGTATGAGGCATTTTATAGATTTTTTTTCATACACATAGCTCTTTTTATGCTCAAGAAAATAGAGGGATTTGTGGAGTAATGTGGGAGTATATGTGATTTATATGCAATGTGAGTTCATTTCTTGTATTAATTTGGTTTATTATATACTTACATAATAATGCAGATGAACCGGCAATGGATATATGGTAGTCGAGTCTCAAACGAGTTCATTACGGGCTTGAAGGGTTTCCTCCGTGTGGCTGATGCGAACAAGAGGAATGGTTTTGTTGTCTGTCCATGTAGTGTGTGTAAGAATCAGAAGAATTACTCTTCCTCAAAAATCCTTCACGTGCACCTGCTTCAAGACAGTTTCATGCCCAGCTACAATTGTTGGACTAAGCACGGAGAAAGAGGGGTTACAATGGAAGACAATGAAGAAGAAGAGGATGATGACAACTATCCTGAGTTCCGTGAATACGGTGATACTTTCATGGGAGAAGCTGAAGGGGGATCTGAAGGGGAAGCAGAAGGAGAGGCACATGATGAGCCCCCTGATGATCTTGGTTGGACCATTGCTGATGCACGGAGAGAATGCGAAACTAATAAGGAGAGGGAGAAGTTGGATCGCATGTTAGAGGATCACAAAAAGTCCTTATACCCAAACTGCCAAAATGGTCTGAAAAAGCTGGGTAGCACACTTGAATTGCTGAAATGGAAGGCAGAGGAAGGTCTATCTGCCTCGGGGTTTGAAAAGTTGCTGAAAATGATGATGAATATGCTTCCAAAGGATAACGAATTACCCACCAGTACATACAAAGCCAAGAAGATTGTCTGCCCTCTAGGTTTAGAGGTTCAGAAGATACATGCATGTCCTAATGACTGCATCCTCTACCGTGGTGACTACGAGAATTTGACTGAATGCCCGATATGCACTACATTGCGATATAAGATCAAAGGAGATGACCCTGGTGATGTTGAGGGTGAGCCCCCCAGGAAGAGGGTTCCTGCCAAGGTGATGTGGTATGCTCCTATAATACCACGGTTGAAACGTTTGTTTCGGTGCAAAGAGCATGCCAAGTTATTGTGATTGTACAAAGAGGACCGTTTGTCAGACGGGATGTTGAGACACCCCGCTGATGGGTCTCAATGGAGAAAAATCGACAGTAAGTTTAAAGATTTTGCAGGTGACGCAAGGAACATACGGTTTGGTCTAAGTACAGATGAAGAACATGACCTTCAAGGTGGCGAGCAGCGACGCTTTACCTTGTCTACCTGAAGCACTCCACCATGGGAATCCGATACGGGCTGGCTATGCTCGTGTCTCGGTGCTTGACATAGTCCCGGGGTTCGAGGACCTAGAGCTTGACTTCGCTACACCTGAAGGGGATGCGAGACTTGGAGATGTCAAGCGCCAAATCGTTTTATGGCAAAAGAAATATATCATGTTTGCAGGCTCAGCGCCAAGGCCACCGTCTTCGAGGAATCCAAGTCCACCCTCCCCTGGTGAACGTCGTCCACCTACGCCGCCCCCTAGCCCTTAAGCTCCACATCAGCCGCCCCCGCCCCCGAGTCCACCTCGGGTGCCGCGTCAGCCGACGCCGCCCCTAGTGCACCTCCCGCGCGTCAGCCCACGTCGTCCTCCAGTGCACCTCCCGCGCGTTAGCCCACGTCATCCTACAGTGCACCTCCAGCACGTCAGGCGAAGCCACCCCCCAATACTACTTAGACGGGGAAAAGCGGAGCAAGGCCGCTACGGTTAGTACTACTGATAAGGTAGTACATAAGACCACGAAGATACCAGAGCCATCGCTAAAGCCTCTTCCCAAGAGATCTTATGACCGGACTCCCGAGGAAAACAAAGCGATAGTAGACGCTGAAGTGAAGGCCTTTTTGGCACCGAAAGTGCCTGAGCCCAAGCCGACATACACCTAGCAACAGAAGACGTGGGCTATCGATATGGTTACTACAGAGGCCCAATATAAGAGAAGCCTGCTACCAGACTATAAATGCGAAATTGAAAAGCAAAGTGACTTGGCCAAGAAGGCAAAAAGAAGCGGGAAACAAATTCCCCAGCTCGGAGAACAGAAGAATCAATCGGTCCCCCCGCTCATAGTCGCCCCCCCCCCCCCCCCCCGATATCCATACGTCCTTCAGAGCCGATTTGGATATGGACCGTGACTTATTGGACCCCCAGAGTAATAGGAGCTGCAAGAGCATTGGGTATAACTGTAATGCATGCCAAAGAGACAGCGGCCAGATTGAATATGCCTCTTCTGGCTTTGTTAGGCCTTGAAGAAGCGCCAGTGGGAGAGATAGTAGAGAAATATGTTATGGGGGCCTCTGGTCAAGCCTGAGGAGGAAGGCGGTCTATCAACAAATATGCGAAATCTGCTCGGCTGGTACAAGACGCACATAGAAAAAAGGGACTTCAAATGTTATATCATGGCGGACGTTAGAGAGGAGCATTACTTCAAAAGATACATGATACATATTCAATTGGAAGAATTGTTTCAGTTATTCAATCAGCGCGACCTCGACAAATCTATCATCGCTTGCTATTGTCTGTAAGTGATTTATATTCAAGTCTCTAGCTCAGCTCGTTCATTGCATGTAATATATTATCTTAATTAACTATATGATTTTTGTACGCTATTATGCAGATTTAAGATGTTCGAATGCAAACAAAAGAATACCCATGACATTGGGTTCGTTGACCCATATATCATTAATGAAAAGATGTTACAAGGTCACCCCAAAGACGTGGAGAATGACCTGTTCACATTTTTTACCAAGCAAAGTCTTAAAAGGGAAATTCTATTTCCTTACAACTTCAAGTGAGTGTTTCTATCTTGTACACATTCTTTTTTGCTTACTCGATGTTAAGTTTAATAGATGAGTTATGCATGCGTGTCTGCAGTTACCACTGGATTTTGCTAAAGATTCAATTTGACAAATCAAGTGTTGAAATCTTGGACTCATTGGATAAGCCCGAAGTCCAGTTTAGCGACATGAAAGCAATGCTGCAGAAGTAATTTCAATCATTACCGCATTATATCAGCCCCTTTCATTAATTTCCTGATATCAAGTATTTAATAACTCATTTGTTCATTTTCTTTGCCCTGCAGGGTTTGGACACGTTTCAGAAAGGTGGTAGTAGGTGAATTCAAAGAACAGCTAACTTTTAAAAAGATAAAGGATTTGCGGCAACCACCGGGGACCAATCTCTGTGGATTCTACGTCTGCGAGTTCATCCGGTGGTACACCAGTGAGCGGAGAGCACATTCCATAGACTTTGATGTACGTAAACAATATTCACAATTTTCTTTTAATATCATCAATTGTGTTGAGTTTCATCCAATTTATATATATTCATGTCGATCTTCTTAAAGTTGTTTGTGACGCGGGAGAAGCTCCTACCAACCCAGCGCCTAAAAGCAATTCAAGAGGAGCTGGCGGAATTCCTGCTGAGGGAGGTCCTCCGTGAGAAAGGAGAACACTATGTGGAGGTCCATCGAAAGAGATTTGTGACATAACGGTAATGGCAAAGCCGTGTTTTCCCAATAGTGAGCTAGCTCCAACTGCCAACTAAGTTTCCGCACCATGTCCTTTACACCCATTAAATTCTAATTCAATTAGGGAAGATATTTGTGCATACTCCGCTGCCGGCCGAGTATAAACCACCAACAAGATCAAGGGGTTGATCTGGTCCTGAAAATCCACTCTAGAACTTTGCTACTTCGAGCGCCCTTTATAAGCAAGACTGCATGCAGCTTCACTGTAAAACTCAAACTCAAGTAGTAGTACAACAACTAAGCATGACGAATGCCCACGCCCAGCTGGCTCTGGCCTTCTCTGCTGTCCATGCCAATCGGCCCAACTCTAGACTCTGCACCATACGATCACGATGCACCCTACGCCCACAGCATGCAAAGGCGGTACAGCCACCAACCCCGACTCTCAAAAAAATGAAAACAATGTACCCGACTGCCGCCGCCGCCGCCATTGCTGGATCGGAGGGGGGCGGCTTCCCCAGCACCGACCGCTTCGAAGTGCTAGACTTCCACCACGTCGAGTTTTGGTGCGCCGACGCGGCCTCCGCTGCCGGACGATTCTCCTTCGGCCTCGGCTTACCATTCGCCGCGCAATCCGTCATCACCACGAGGAACACTGCGCACGCCTCCCACGTGCTCCGCTCCCGCACGGGCTCTCTCGCCTTCGTCTTCACCGCTCCATACGCGCACCGCGCTGACGCGGCCGCCGCGGCCGTGCCCTCCTTCTCCGCCGACACCGCGCGCCGCTTCACGTCCGATTACGGTCTTGCGGTGCGTGCCCTCGCGGTACGTGTGGCCGACGCCGCCGAGGCGTTCTCAGCTAGCGTCGCCGCTGGTGCGCGCCCGGCCTTCGCCCCCGCGGAACTAGGCCACGGTTTCGTCATGGCGGAGGTCGAGCTCTTCGGAGACGCCGTCCTCCGTTTCGTGAGCTACCCGGACGACACGGACGTATCCTTCTTGCCCGGTTTCGAGGACGTCGCCAGCTCGGGGTCTCCGGACTTCGGACTCACCCGGTTCGACCACATCGCCGCCGGCGTCCCGGACCTGGCTTCGGTCACCTCTTACATCGCCGAGTTCACGGGGTTCCACGAGTTCTCCAATTTCACCGGCGAGAAAGTGGGCACGGGAGAGAGCGCGCTTAACGGCGTTGTGCTCTCCAACAACGCAGACACGGTGCTACTCACGCTCCTCGAGCCGGTGCACGGCACCAAGCGCCGGAGCCAGGTACAGACGTTCCTTGACCACCACGGCGGCCCTGGCGTGCAGCACCTGGCGATGGCCAGCGACGACCTGCTCGGCACCTTGAGGGAGATCCGGGCGCGCTCCTCCGTGGGCGGCTTTGAGCTCCTGCCACCGCCGCCGCCCAGCTACTATGACGGTCTAAGACAGCTCGCCGGTGACGTGCTCTCAGAAGAGCAGATTAAGGAGTGCCAGGAGCTGGGTGTGCTCGTGGACAGGGATGACAACGGTGCAGTTGTGCTCCAAGTCTTCACCAAAGCGGCGGTCGACAGGTAGTAACCTCCTTTTGCATGGGGACTTAAATCTTCGTTCGATTAATCCACTTTTCCTCTTTCTCGAGAAAATAACCACCTAGTAGCTGGAATATTTACAAAAAACATTCTCTAGGATTACGAAATCTGACGAGATGAAACGTTCTATGCAGGCCAACCTTGCTTTTGGAGTTTATCCAAAGGATATCGTGCGTGGAGAACCAGCAGGAATACCAGAGGGGTGGCTACGGTGCATTTGCCAAGGGCAACGTTAATCTTATATTCAAATCAATTGAAGACTACGACAAGTCCTTTGATACTCCTGCAACGGTTGCTTCCTAAGAAAACTAGATGTCCCTGGTGTTATATGAGATAAAAAAATAATATTTGAAACAAGAAGAAATTAAAGAAAGTAGTATGTTATCGGACATTTTATAATATAGCTACGTACTAAATTATGCAATATATATATATATACGGAGACCATATAGTGGTATGATCTACTACTGTCGTATTTCTTATTTTCATATAACTTTATAATGTACCCATATGGTAATGTATGCCGATTATATGATGTAAGAATATTGATTTCAACTAAAGTCAAATTCTCCTCTGAAATATATACGTAAGTGTTCTGTTTATCTTGATGTTCTTCCTATTCAGTGTGCAACATTTTTTATTTCTCAACTTGTTCAGTTTTTAGTTCTTGATAACTCACCAAAAATGGGTTCACACGTTCTCAAACATATGATTTTGGAGTTAAAAGTTGGATTTGCACAAGTTTTAACAATATTGATACATTATTATTGGGTAATTACTGCCTCATTTTTTCAATATTTGTTGCACTAAAGCGAGTGTAAAATATGCAAAACATAGGAATTTAGGAAAATTAAAGTGCAAGAAATTCATAACTCGATGGTATATGGGGAAGTTTCTCTCACTTTTTCGAAAGGGTAGGTTAACCCCGGCCTCTGCATCGAACCGATACACATAACCGTAATTTTATTGTGAAGTTTATAAGAGAGTGGATTTGGTGCTCACCTTGGTAGCTACTCACCCATTCATCATCGTTGGATGCTTTTCAGCACCGTTGGATTCTTCTCATGACTAACAGCCAACTAACGGTCTCCTTTCTCAGTAAACCATACCGCCCGGCCTCCTTGAACGGATCGTAAGGGCACCTAGAGGGGGGGTGAATAGGTGCTACTCAAATTTTAATACTTTTTCAATTTAGGCTTGACACAAAAGGTAAATTCTCTAGATATGCAACTAAGGTGAATTTACCTATATGACAACTAGCAAGCTAAGCAAGATACAATATATAAAGGCAATAAAGGATAGAGGTAACCGAGAGTGGAGCACACGGAGACACGGATGTAATTCCCGTAGTTCCTTCCTTTTTAGGGGAAGTACGTCTACGTTGGAGGGGTGTGGTTGCCACAAAGGCCTAACCAATGCCACAAAGGCTCACCCTATTCTCCGGTGCAAGCTTCCGCCACAAAGGCCTAGCTCACTTTCCACTAAGGGATTCCTCAAGGCAGAACCGGCCTTTACAATCTTGGGGCACGCATCCACAACCGAATTGGAGGCTCCCAAGCACAACACAATGCTGTCAAACAACAAGTAGCAAGATATCAAATACACAAACAAGGTCTTGGGACACAAGGGAACCCAAGACACAAGGGCCCTCAAGCAAATGAGAGGGGAAATCAAATCGCTTCGGTGAGGATGTAGATGATGGTCTTCTCCTTCGATTCTCCAAAGATCAAGAGCTTTGGTGGGGTGAGGGAGGAGATCTAGTTGATTTGGTGGCTCAAAATAATGGTGTTCTTCTTTCTTGGACGAGCTGCTCATTGGAGAAGAAGGTGGGGGTATTTATACCCCCCACAAAATCTGACCGTTGCCTGCCAGGAAAGTCCGGCTAAAGCTGGAGTTAAGTCCGGCTAAAGCCGGTTACACCGGCTAAAGCCGGTCTGAAATATCCGGCCCTGCCAGAAATAGCCGGACAAATAGCCGGGTTACGCCAGAGGCGCATTGCCCCTTCCGAAAATGAGCAGGCCGGCTATAGCCGGTCTCGGGACCAGCTAAAGCCGGTCTTCCTGACCAAGCATCATATGAAACTTCTCCCAGAGCATATTATCACCATTTCCTCTAGAATTTCCTTTGGGTAATGATAATTATCAAGTGTAACATAGGAAACCCAAAATCTTGTGCAAGAACATAATAAAATCCTGCAAAGCATAATCACACATTAATAGATAATGTATTGTTAACAAACGCCAAAATCAATTAGGCGGGAAATGCTCTTTCAATCTCCCCCTTTTTGGTGTTTGATGACAATACATAAATTTGCATGTTTCAAGCAATATAAAATATCGACGGAGCTCCCCCTTGCTATGTGCCTTATTTTGAATTTGGTATTTGAATACAAAGGCACATCAACAATAAGAACTCCCCCTAGATTTTATAATGTGATCCATATGTGCACAAGATATATAATAATTCAATAGCACATAATCAACAAGCATATAATATGACAAGATATAGCAAGTAGGATTAATAACGATAATCATAAGGTCTACTACACATAATAAGCATATAGTTCAACACATAGTAGTAGATGATAAGTTCAACCATGGGACACAAGCGAGCAAGCACACGATATAAGAGCTTGTGACCCAACCAAATCCAAATGGAAAACCACAAATCCAAATGGAAACACATGCAAATAGGACATTCTCCCCCTTTGGCATCAAGACGCCAAAAAGGGAGACAACAACACGAGATCACTCCTCAACGTCATCAAAGTCCTCATCTTCCTCATCATCTTCTTGGTCATCATCTTCTTCCTCTTCATCATCATCTTCATCTCCTTCTTCATCTTCTTCATCAATGGCTTCCTTGCCCTTTGATGTGACATCGGCTAACTCCTTCCAATCAAAAGATGAGCCCTCATTCCACTTGCCAAATGAAAAAGTGTCCTCGGATAGATCTTGCTCTTGGGACTCCTCTTCCTGGCTAGCTCATTTGCCCTTCTCCACAGCCCTCAAACGAGCATCCAAATCCCTTTGCTTCTTGTGAATGTGCTTGCGGTCCACATAGTCCTTGTATTGAGTTTGACGCACATTATTGTTCATACAAAACAAAGCCCTTTGCCACCACTTGAGCTTCTTCATCTCTTGACCCATTCCACCACTTGGTGGATCCGCATTCTTCCTCCTAGAACCACTAGCATAGCGGTTGCCACCCAACACATCACTCGAAGTGGGATAAGCACTTGAGGTGCTAGACACCAAATGAGCGGTCTTCTTGTAGAGCTTGTTGGGCTTGTGCACTTCCAACTCTTCATCAAGCAAATCTTGCTCAATCTCAAAGTCACCTTCAATGCCTCTGTCAATGATAAGCCTCATGATGAATGGAGCATAAGGAGGGATCTTCCTATCAAGCATAGCAATCTTCATCTCCATGAAGATAAAGTACATCACATCGAGCTCCATCCCTTCACAATCTCTTCCGGCCTCGAAGACAAGACGGGCATGGTGGAGTAAATGCACAAGACCACCTCTGATAGAATCATTGTTGCCCCCACTTGGAGCAATGTTGGCACGGAACATCCGAAGCAGAATATCATAGAGGGGAAGGAGATTTGCAGTCTCTCCCGCTCTGCCCCCGGGACCATAGAGACACTGGATCTTCCTCTTGTTGTACTCTGTGGTGTCAAGATGCAAACGGGCACCTCTAGGTCGATGAATGCCATCAAACCGATAGCCCAAAAGCTGCCCGAAGCGAGAGATGGTAGAGCTCTTCCTCACTTCACCTGACATCCAAGTGAACCCAACTTCATCCCTAGTGTCAAACTCCAAAGTGGCAAAGAACTGCTGAACCAAACGAGGATTATAGTCTTGTCTGAAGACCATCAACTTGTGCAAACCCAACTTCTGAGTGACCCAGAGAGCATCAGCAAAGTACTCATCCCTGGACAACGCTGCAATGTTGGTGAACTTCATGGGACACACCTTTGTGCTCATGGTCTCATACACCTGCTCATAAATCCTCTGATGCTCTGACCGATAGAAGGAACCACTGTCGATGTCCCTAGGCAAGGCATAGAACTTCTGTTCACGGAACTCACGGTACTCTTGCTTGGACAACTTCTTGAGATCACCAATGTTAGCAAACAGCGATCTCTTCTTGCGTTCTTCCAACCGCTTCTTCTTCATAGCCGCGGTCATACGAGCATCGTGATGCTCTTGACGGCGGGCAAGAGAGGGATCAACATAGCGAGACCTCTTGGGTCGAGAACCACCTGCAAACAGCACATAGGTAGATAGCATATAGGATGAGCATGCATGCCAGAGGATCAAAGAGCAATAGCACAAAAGGAAACAGCATGATAGTACTTGGTGATCTACACCGGCTATTTCCGGTCTCAGGCCGGCTTTAGCCGGTCAGGCCAGCAATAGCCGGTCTGACACCGGCTTTAGCCGGACCAGATGACACAATTCGAAATCTTAGGAAGAGGCCACCAAAACTAGTCAAGCATTTCAATCTATGCAATGCAGGAGGAATCAAGAAATCAATCATTCCCAGATGAACAACAAGGTACCATAAAATCAACTAACCCTAACCCTAGAGAGAGCTAGGGAGAGAGAGAGGGAGGTAGGGGAGGGTACCCTGATCCATAGGGGAGGACGCCGGAGAGGGTGGCCGGCCGGAGAAGGAGCACCGGCGGCCGGAGGAGAGGATTGACGGCGGCGGCGGCGGCAGCAAGGGAGGAGGGGCTCAAGAGGAGAAGGATAGGCGTGGGGGTAACTGAGGAAACCCTCACCCCCACAACCTAATGAGTTGTGCTCGAAAACCCCAGGCCGGCTATAGCCGGGGAGCCCGGCTAAAGCCGGACACCAGCTATTTCCGGTGCCAGACCGGCTATAGCCGGTCAAGATGACCCAAAACAGATGGATTTGATTTCTAGAAATTCTGGGCATGCAAGAGAGGATGCTATGGCTTTAGATAAGTGGGCTTAGGATAGAAAACATGCATGGAGTGGTTCTCGGCACTTGGCATTGCAAACACAAGAAATCTTTGGAAAATCCAATGCAAGTGCCTTCCCATTTCAAGATGAGAGAAAATGACGAAAAAGCTCAATAAAACTCAAATAGGATTTGCAAAGAATCAACTCTTCGAAAAGAAGAGGTCGGTGGCCGAGGCCACCATGTGTGAGTGTTATGGCATTGGACCGCGAAGATATATCTTGGGTCCATAACCAATACTCGTCATTGAAACTCATATATCACAAAAATGATAGAAAGAGAGCAATTTTGTCACTATTGGCATTATGGGGGGAGGGATAGCCCAATTAATTAGGACCGCACTCCCCCTATCTCCATGCCCACACCTAAACCAAACAAGTATTGAAAAATAGGTGTATTTGCAAGATGCTCAAGCCACACTCCTTGAATCAATGATATTTAGCTCATTCCTCAAATATCCAAATCTTGCTTCATCAAGGGGCTTTGTGAATATGTCGGCAAGTTGATCCTTGGTGCTTACATATGCAAGCTCAATATCACCACGGGCAACATGATCTCTAATAAAATGATTCCGGATCTCAATATGCTTGGTTCTTGAATGTTGCACCGGATTATAGGCTATCTTGATAGCACTCTCATTGTCACATAAAAGGGGCACTTTGTCACAATTGACACCATATTCCTTTAAAGTTTGCCTCATCCACAACAATTGAGTGCATCCACTTGCGGCGGCAATATATTCGGCTTCGGCGGTGGAGAGAGATATACAATTTTGCTTCTTAGAAGACCAACACACCAAAGACCTACCAAGAAATTGGCAAGCTCCGGAGGTTGATTTCCTATCATCCTTGTCACCGGCCCAATCCGAATCCGTGAAGCCACAAAGAGAGAAATCCGAGCCTTTGGGATACCAAAGCCCATAAGTTGGGGTATGAACCAAATATCGAAAGATTCTCTTAACCGCCATAAGGTGGCTTTCTTTAGGAGCGGCTTGATACCTTGCACACACACCTACACTCAACACAATATCGGGTCTAGATGCGCAAAGGTAAAGCAAAGAACCGATCATAGAACGGTATACCTTTTGATCCATATCTTTACCATTGGGATCAAGTTCAAGATGACATTTTGTGGCCATTGGTGTGGCGGCCCCATTTAGTTCCTTCATCTTGAACCTCTTGAGCATGTCTTGGACATATTTGGCTTGATAAATGAAAGTCCCTTCTTTCACTTGCTTGATTTCAAAACCAAGAAAGAACTTCATTTCGCCCATCATAGACATCTCGAACCTATCGGTCATAAGCTTTGAAAATTCATCATTAAAAGCTTTGTTAGTAGAGCCAAAGATAATATCATCAACATATAGTTGGCATATGAAAAGCTCCCCATTGACCCTCTTAGTAAAAAGAGTGGGATCGATTTGCCCAACTTCAAACCCACGGTCTAACAACAACTCCCTAAGGTGCTCATACCACGCACGTGGGGCTTGTTTAAGGCCATAGAGTGCCTTATGGAGTTTGTAGACATGGTTAGGAAAGTTGAGATCCTCAAACCCCGGGGGTTGCTTAACATACACTTCCTCTTTCAATGGACCATTAAGAAATGCACTCTTAACATCCATTTGTTGCAACTTAAAGTTATGATGAGTGGCATATGCAAGAAGGATACGGATGGACTCAAGGCGAGCCACGGGAGCATAAGTTTCTCCAAAGTCAATTCCTTCCAATTGAGAGAAACCTTGAGCAACCAATCTAGCCTTGTTCCTCACAACAATTCCATGCTCATCTTGCTTGTTCTTGAATATCCACTTTGTGCCAATCACATTGCGGCACTCTCTTGGCTTCTCCACTAACACCCAAACATTATTGCGCTTGAAGTTGTTGAGTTCTTCATGCATAGCATCCAACCAATCCGGATCTTCAAGAGCTTCACATACTTTCTTGGGTTCAACCATGGAGATATAAGCATGATGAGAGCTAAATTGTGCCAATTGACGCCGGGTTGACACTTTGCTTCTTAAATCTCCAATAACCCTCTCAAGGGTATGACCTTTAAGCTCCAAATCTCTTTCAACTCTTTTCTTGCGACGGGCTTCGATCTCCTCATTTGACCTTGGAGGAGACTCTTGATCATCTTGATCATTTTGGTCCCTGTCTTGACCATTAAATTGACCTTGATCATCATTATCTTCATGAGTAGGTTGATCTTGGTCTTGTGAAGAATTGGGGGCGGTTGAGATAACCGGAGAGGATGGTGGTGCCCCTTCTTCTTCATGAAGGTCCTTGTCTTGTTCTTCGGTTGGTGCATTAGTTGCTTCCTTGGGAGAGGCTTGTTGAGCTTGTGAAGATGAAGGCTCCACTTGAGTAGAGCATAGTCCTTCCCGGTCGGCCACAAGGTGTCCCTCAATGGGGCGGAAAAATCCCACGCCCATTCTTCCCATGGCTTCTCGAGGTATTTCATCATCTACATCACAAGAAACAACATCTCGCCCCCCTTGGGAGCCGTCATTCTCTTCGAATACCACACTACAAGATTCTTCAACACGTCCGGTGGACTTGTTGAAGACTCTATAAGTGTGGGATTCGGCACCATAACCAACAAAAATACCTTCTATTGCTTTTGGATCAAATTTACCTAAACGAACTCCTTTTCTTTTAAAGAAACACTTACACCCGAAAACCCGGTAGTAGGAGATGTTGGGTTTGCTTCCGGTGAGTATTTCATATGGAGTCTTGTTTAGGCCTTTGCGGAGGAAGAGCCGGTTTGATGAGTGACAAGCCGTAGAGATAGCTTCGTCCCAAAAGTTGTATGGAGACTTAAACTCCGCCAACATGGACCTAGCCATATCCATAAGAGTCCGGTTCTTCCTTTCGGCTACACCATTTTGTTGAGGGGTGTATGCAGCGGAATATTGATGACAAATCCCCTCATCACTAAGAAATCCATTTAAGGTGTAGTTCTTGAACTCCGAGCCATTGTCACTTCTAATTGCCAAAATAGTTTGCCCATGTTGATGTTCAACTTCCTTGGCAAAGTCGATGACGGTTTGTTGAGTCTCACTCTTATGCTTGAAGAAGTAGACCCAAGTATATCTTGAATAGTCATCAACAATCACCAAACAATATTTCTTCCCACCAAGACTTGCATGAGAGGGAGGACCAAAAAGATCCACATGAAGGAGCTCCAAGATCCTCTTGGAAGAAATGATAGTCTTGCTTGGGTGGGGAGAATCATGCATTTTTCCTAGAACGCAAGCCCTGCAAACACGATCTTTGGCAAAAGAAACATTCTCTTTTAGTCCGAGTATGTGGCCACCCTTGTGAAGGCTTTGCAAAGTTCTCATATTGACATGGGCTAGTCGGCGATGCCAAAGCCAACCCACATCGGCCTTTCCAAATAAACACATTGCACTTGTAGTGGTTTTCCCGGAAAAGTCCACCACATACAAGTTATTTTCAATGTGTCCAACGAAAGCGACCTTTAGAGACTTGCTCCACAAGAGTACCACAATGTCATTATCAATGAAGACGGCAAAGCCCATCTTACCAAGTGCACGAACTGAAAGTAAATTGTAACCTAGGGTCTCAACAAGCATGACGTCCACAAGGGAAATATCCGGTGCGACCACCACCTTGCCAAGACCCAATACCTCGGATTGTGACATGTCTCCATAAGTGACGGTTATGTGGTTGTCATTTGGTCTCATCTCCGTCATAATCTCCTTGCTTCCGGTCATATGACTTGTGCATCCACTATCAAGCACCCATTTTGATCCACCGGAAGCATAGTCCTACAAGAGATCATTGCTTGGTTTTAGGTCCCCATTTTTCAATGGGTCCTCTTTTGTTAGCAACAAGGGTCTTTGGAACCCAAATAGACCAAGCAACATAACCATCATTTGGACCAACATATTTTGCATAAACATCACCATAATAATCACGAAATAAGACATAGTGAGGGTTAGCAATTACCGCATGATCATCATGAGTGGCTTTGCCACCCACAATAGGATCCTTCTTTGCTTGTGCGGGCTTGGCCTTCTTCTTCTTGTTGTTCTTCTTCTTCTTCTTTGAGACAAAGCCAATCCCCGTTTTATCACCAAATGCCTTTTGCTTACTCAAAAGGTCATTCAAGTTTTTCTCACCTATGGGAATGGAGGACTTGGCAAGCTCATCTTTCAACCTAGCATTTTCTTCAATGACATTTGCATGATCACAAGTAGAAGTAGAAGAACTAGGCACATTATTCTTAGACAATTGAATTTGAAGTTGTTCATGTGACTTGGTAAGAATAGAGTGTTCACTTTTCAAGGCCTTGTGAGCCTTGTCAAGATCTTCTAAATCCTTAACAAGTATATCATGACCAACACCAAATTCAACTTTTTCCTTTTTAAGCATGTTTACTTTAGCACGAGCATGGTCACGCTCTTTAATGAGTTTGGAAACAACTTCATTATTAGCTTCCTCAATGGAATCGAGCTTCTCTTCAAGAGTTGCTCGTTCCTCTTGCTCTTCTTCAAGAGACTCGGTTAGTGAGGCAATATCTTGAGCATATTCTCTTTCAAGCCTCATTTGTTCATCTAGTTTCTCGAGAGTTTTACCATATTGGCTCAATAGACGTTCAAAGTGAATCTTACGAACACCATCTACACTAGACACATAGTCATCAAAAGCAATAATTTCTTCCTTTACTCTAAGACTAGCAAGATCATTCAAGGGAGCATCATTTGTCTTAGAGGAGGAGGAAGATGTGGGTGATACCTCGGAAGATTTGGCCATAAGGCACTTGACGTTCTTGACAAGAGAGTCCTCATTGGGGGATTCAAAAAGTGATGTTGAGGAAGTGGAGGTGGTTGCCATTGCGGCCATCTCACTAGTTGAAGTTTCTTCTTCTTCACTCTCACTTGCGGAGTACTCTTCTTGAGTCAAGAACACAAACTTTGGTTGTTTCTTCTTTGGTCCACCCTTCTTCACAAATGGCTTCTTGGAAGGTGACTTGGTCTTGCTTTTGAAGATGAGCTTTCCACCATGGTCTTCTCTCTTCTCATAAGGACACTCGGCAACAAAGTGAAATCTATCATTGCAATTATAGCATGTCCTCACCCTTTGACCATTGTTGTCATTCCTTTGATAGCCACTTGACTTGCTTCTTCTTTGATTGTCTTCTTTAGCCTTGTGTGGATCAACCCAAAAGGTTTTTCCATAGAAGGCCATGTGCTCATTGTACTCATGTCTTATGTCCTCGGGACACATCTCAAGCCTTGCTTCAATGCTTGCTTGATGTGGAACCTCTTTCTCAACCACACTAGCTTTTAATGCAAGATTGGAGCTTCTTTGCATTCCTATGGCACGAGCACGAGCATCTTCCGCATTTTGTGCGGAAACCTTGTAGGCTTGAATCTCTTGCATCACTTGATTGGAGGTCATCTCATTGAAGTTGTGCTTTCCTTGAACACTCTTCACATCCGCGGGCTCATATGGAGTGAGAGCAAGAATGTACTTCATCTTGATCCACTCATCATCAATATGGTGAGCACCGAGGTTCTTGAAGGTGGTAGCAATAGCCTTGAGTCTTCTATACATCTCTTGATGGTCCTCACCATCCATCATGAAGAAACCCTCCGCTTGATTTGAGAAGGCAATATATCTTGTTTTCTTCATGCTCTCGTTGCCAACAAAGACGTCGGAGAGTCCTTGCCAAGCTTCTTTGGCGGTGGAGAAGTGTTGGATGTGAGGCAAGTCCTTGGATCCCACGGCGACTTGAATCATGTGAAGAGCGGTAGCATTGAGTTGGCTATCGACCGTCTCTCTTCTTGTCATGTTGTGGGGATCCACGGCCTTGAATCCTTACTCAACGATCCTCCAAAGCTCGATGCAAGAACTGCGCATATGAGAGATCATTTGATATTGCCATTGACCAAAGTTTAGTGCATCAAGCTTAGGCGGATCACCTCTATGGTTAATATGAGGATGAGGAACCGGCGGGTCGGGTGAATACCAATGCGGGTATTCACCTTTCCCGTCGCCCTTGGTGGAAGACTTAGTATCGCCATTTTTGTCGGCACCCTCCTCATCTATCCCCACATTCTCCACTTGTGGAGTAGCGGGTTTTTCCGGAGGTGGAGAAGCATTAGTTGTTTTAGCTTGCATGAGTTGCGCCATCATTTCACGCAACTCACTTATTTGAGATGTCATGGAAGCCATGGATGATTCCAAAGATTTGAACTCACCCATGGAAACTTGACCCGAGCCCTCCGAGCCCTCCTTAGGTGGTGGATCCATACTCTTAGGCGATTAAGCCCGAAATAAGAGCCGAGGCTCTGATACCAATTGAACGGATCGTAAGGGCACCTAGAGGGGGGGGTGAATAGGTGCTACTCAAATTTTAATACTTTTTCAATTTAGGCTTGACACAAAAGGTAAATTCTCTAGATATGCAACTAAGGTGAATTTACCTATATGACAACTAGCAAGCTAAGCAAGATACAATATATAAAGGCAATAAAGGATAGAGGTAACCGAGAGTGGAGCACACGGAGACACGGATGTAATTCCCGTAGTTCCTTCCTTTTTAGGGGAAGTATGTCTACGTTGGAGGGGTGTGGTTGCCACAAAGGCCTAACCAACGCCACAAAGGCTCACCCTATTCTCCGGTGCAAGCTTCCGCCACAAAGGCCTAGCTCACTTTCCACTAAGGGATTCCTCAAGGCAGAACCGGCCTTTACAATCTTGGGGCACGCATCCACAACCGAATTGGAGGCTCCCAAGCACAACACAATGCTGTCAAACAACAAGTAGCAAGATATCAAATACACAAACAAGGTCTTGGGACACAAGGGAACCCAAGACACAAGGGCCCTCAAGCAAATGAGAGGGGAAATCAAATCGCTTCGGTGAGGATGTAGATGATGGTCTTCTCCTTCGATTCTCCAAAGATCAAGAGCTTTGGTGGGGTGAGGGAGGAGATCTAGTTGATTTGGTGGCTCAAAATAATGGTGTTCTTCTTTCTTGGACGAGCTGCTCATTGGAGAAGAAGGTGGGGGTATTTATACCCCCCCACAAAATCTGACCGTTGCCTGCCAGGAAAGTCCGGCTAAAGCCGGAGTTAAGTCCGGCTAAAGCCGGTTACACCGGCTAAAGCCGGTCTGAAATATCCGGCCCTGCCGGAAATAGCCGGACAAATAGCCGGGTTACGCCAGAGGCGCATTGCCCCTTCCGAAAATGAGCAGGCCGGCTATAGCCGGTCTGGGGACCGGCTAAAGCCGGTCTTCCTGACCAAGCATCATATGAAACTTCTCCCAGAGCATATTATCACCATTTCCTCTAGAATTTCCTTTGGGTAATGATAATTATCAAGTGTAACATAGGAAACCCAAAATCTTGTGCAAGAACATAATAAAATCCTGCAAAGCATAATCACACATTAATAGATAATGTATTGTTAACAAACGCCAAAATCAATTAGGCGGGAAATGCTCTTTCACTCCTGTCGCATCTCCTTCCTCGCTGGTCACCGCGCTCCCCACATCTCCTTAGTAAACCATACCGCCCGGCCTCCTTTCTCTCCGGCGGCAGCCGCATCCCTAGCGACGCCTCCTCCTTGACGGCATGGGTGGTGAGGGAGCGTGTTGTGCAGGGAGCGGCCGGCCAGGGCGAGCGGGGTCGTTGTACTGGCGGCACCGGCTGGCGATTCGGGCATGGCAGCTACCAAGGAGGTGAGACGTGGAAGTAGGGGAAGGCGGCAGACCGCATCCACGGTGGAGGCAGGGTTATCTCGGCGGCGGGTCTGTGCTGTAGAGACTGTGCCCTGCCGGCGACGGGAAAGGAGGAGACGGTGCGGGTGTACCTCATGGCTGGGACCGCAGAGCTCGGGGATTATTTAAGCATGGCCGGCGGCCGGAAATGTCGTGATTTGGTCAGATTTCGCGGGTTGACCCCGGGCGGCCGACGCATATGCCTCATCTCCCTTGTTGTGTTGTTGCTAGCTGGGATTACCATCGGTTCAATTTGGGCTGCTGTAGATACCAATCGTGTTGATTCATGTGATGAACCGCCGGTTTGATCTTGCCACCATGGATCCCGTCTCAATCGTTGCCAGGCCACCTTCTCTTTTGTGATTTTCTCCTTTTCTTTTTGATAATATTTTTATGAACCATCGAATCTTACATAGAGGTGTTCCCAATTGTTCCCTGGTTTGTCTAGAACATGTAACTTCGTTAGATTTCGAGCAATTTTGTCTAGGTCATGTATTTCTGTTGGGTGATAAACAAATTGCAAATAAGCATTCCCAAGATTTTATTGTTTGCACAGCACCGTTATCTTGCGCGTGGTGGTGAGCGGCGGTGGAGGGGACGCTGCGAGCGCATTCGTCGGCATCAGGGGAGTAGCCGTGGCCGTGGTCTGGTCACCTACAACGCACCACCTCCCGTCGGGGCCGTGCAGCACGTACGACAGCGCTGACCTACTGCGCGAGGAGGCCACGACGCGGGCAGCGGAGCGGATCTGGGGCACCGGCGAGTTGCCCGTCAGGAAGCAAAAAAGGAGGGGATCGTGGGGCGCCACCGGCTCGCAGGGCGACGGGCCGACAGGAGGTTAGGGGTAAACCATCTCGGCGGGGGACTGGGGTGGCGTCGGCATGGGACCTTGGGGTCTGGTAGCTCGAGGAGGTCGCCATGGTCCCGGCTCCCTGCCTCTGCCCCGCCGGCCGCTGGGTCGGGCCACCGTCCCTCGGGTCGGCCATCACGGGTAGCCGCGCCGTGGCCGAGAGCCACCGTGCGCCGTGGTCGAGAGCCACCGTGTGCCACCTTCGCTGGAAGCAGGGCAACGTGCCCGATGGCCACCGCGCAAGCTGGAGGACGCGGTTGCTCAAAGCCTCGAGGGGATGAGATTGGGGGAAAAGGAAGAGAGAGAATAGAGAGCGGTGGAGAGAACAAGCGGCTGTACTAACGACGTTTAGACAGATGTCGATATCTAAGGGGGTGAGTAGCTACCCATTCATCATCGTTGGATGCTTTTCAGCACCGTTGGTAAATATGTGAACATGATGTGTTTGCTAGTAGACTTTTTGTTTTGCGTATCATGATACAGTATCATATTAGGCCTTCTACAATGCACCGTTTCTTAGCACGTTATCCTAGATAGCTATATATTATAAGACTGCTCATAGTGGGGAGTAACTTAAGTAGTAACATAAGGTATATGCAAAGCCAACTAGACATTTTGATGACATAGCGTGTCATTTAATGAAGAGAGAGAAGCTAGTGGTAACTAGCTATGTTACTGTAACATCACACTTTTCAAGGCAAGATGAGTCTATAAGCTAATTAATGTAGTCATGCATGATACTACTCTTATATTACTATGCACTATAGAGGTGGTAACATAGGCTAGTAACATATGTATGTTACTAGTCTTAGTTACTCCCCACTATGACTAGTCTAAGAGACGACCATCACAATGCATTGTTTTTTAATGTTGTACCTAAGTGAAGATGTATTAAATGAGTTTAGGAATTATGTTTGCATCTCAACATTGTGGCCTAGTACTACAAACTGAAAAATGATTTCATCCAACAGCACAAAGCTTTACTTGTCCCGTCTAGTGAAAATACTCCCTTATCTTATCCTCTCGCTGTCGTACTCACATCTGCCCATATTCTTGTTAGTATCTCTATCGTTCTTCTCAAACCAAAGCACGGAGGACTTCTTGCCATGAAGCAGCTTGTACCTATCGCGCCCCTCGTTCTCAGCATCTGTGTGGCCGGCCAGAATGATTAGATGAAGATACCCTTCTCTCGTCGCGCCACCTAGTTGAGCCCAGCTGTTCCTTCGTGTCCCCACTCTCCATCACACCGGCTACGGCGGCGCTGCATCCTCACCTGCCGCGGTATCATGCCTCTGGTATTGACAGATATAGATCAAGGAAGGAGAGCTGCACCGTTCAAAAAAAAAGGAAGAAGAGCTGCAGAGAATGGATGAATCCATGGAGTGAAGCGGGGCAAGGAGCGCACAGCATGGCAAAGGATCAGAGAAAGACCTGCATGCTCGCACGGGATCGTTGCGTTAATTGCGCTGCATAGGGAGAAGCACCCAGAGCCGTTTCTTCGCTAACATACGGTAACGCTCTCTCTCTTAATTAATCACGGTGCCACGTAGGAAGATTACCTATGAATTCCCGCTAAGAAACCCGCGTTCGGACGGCCTTATGATACCACTCTCACCTCTCGCTTTATTAATTATCGTGCCACATTAGATTTCTGTCTACGTGGCATGTATGATACTAGCTATGATACTACTATTGTGAAGGTCTTATAGAAAAAAAGAACACTAATTGTGTTGTGGTCCAAGATAAAAAGGTAAAGAAAGGAAAAGAATAAAGTACTCCTCTGTTCTTTTTTACCCTGTATTCTGGATTTAGTCAAAGTCAAACTAGATAAAGTTTGACCAAGCATATTGCTAAAAATATAAAATTTTATAATATCAAATACATATAATACAAAAGTATTTTTTATGATGATTCTAACAATATATATTTTATATTGTAAGTTTTTATATTTTTTCTTGTACACTTAGTCAAAGTTTATAAAATTTGACTTTGACTGGATCTAGAATGCAGGGTAATTTACGACGGAGGGACTAGCCAGGTTTCTTTCAGATAGACCGCTTCGAACAGCCAGCCAAGAGAAGTATATCGACATTTGGATGAGAGGAGGAAACCTTCCAAACAATCTTCCCGAAAAAGAATTAATAGGGCACGGAGCCGAAGAAACCACATGCGGAACGATGCGATGTGATTGACGCATCAACCTGTAGGTTAAGGGAAGTGCTTTGAATGCATGATTTCGATGCAAAGACCTAGGCTCTTATTTCGGAAAAACGTTGAGTGCATTGAAGAGCCGTTGGCAGTTCTCTACTCCCTCCATACCAGTGTATAACTCTTATGCGTATTTCTAGATTGTTATTTTGACCAATATAATATAAGACATATACTACAATATATATATCACTGGAAACTTTAGGTTATGTACTTTCTAATGGTATAATTTTTATCTTGTAAAAGTTATATTATATTTATTAAAATAACGACCTAGGGGTACGCGTAGGACCTATACACCAGGACGGAGGGAGTAGTGTTGATGATGGAGCAAGACTTAGCCAGGTGTAACAATCACAGTAGCTGGCGGTTCGCTGTAAAGTGTTAAACAAAATATTCGATCTGTCCCACAACGTAAGACGGTTCTCCTGATATTATGGGTTGGAGAGAGTAGAAGATAACTATCGAAATGTTAAGAGGACGTACGGCACACACAATTTTTCAAGATATCAACCTCTTCCATAAAGTCCTTCATCCACTAGGGCCGCGACCCCTTCGAAACCCAGGAAATGTCGCACACTCTCCCTCTTAGAGAGATGCTATCAAACAGGAATTGACCTGCTACCCCATACCTCTACACCCGTTCCTATAGTACCGTGTCCATCAACAATTAATCCCCGTGGCCCATGGCAAACGTCTCACTATGCCATCACGGCATCACCTCCATTCTAGCAAACCACTTAAAGAAGCCCACAACTCGCACCTTCCCCACTATGCGCAGCAAGTCGTGCTCCCGCGCAGCTTCAACCTAGGCGGCTAGGCCTCCATCATAGAGTAAAACATGAAGATGAGATGTGTAATGGGTAGCTATCTGCACAACTTGGCCAGTGTCTTAAGTTTCAAGTGTACAGAAAGTAAAGATAGTAAGAGATTGCAACCAATTTAGTTACTAGAACGAACCTTTCTAGCTACAGCTAAACACTAGTTGTCAGCTGAACTATTTAAAGTAACTAAAGTAAACGTACATATATACCTACCAAAATTGTACGCGAAAGGTTGACTACGACTAATGTACATTTACACATACCTAATATCCTACACGCAAGCATGACCATCCTTAGAGCCCTTTCGCTCCGTGAACCGTGTTCTGTTCCATAATGCATTTCTTAGCACATCTTCACAGAAGAAATTACCTAATACAATACTACCTCTATCCCAAGGCTTGAGGCTTACATTTTTTTTTAGAAAGTCAAACTATGTCAAGTTTGATTAAGTTTTTATCAAAAATCATTAACATACAAAATACAAAACTAATATCATTAGATAGATAGTGAAATATATTTTCATGTGATATCTACAAAATATCATTTGTTGATAGTTTTTTTTAAAAGTTTGATCAAACTTTACTTAGTTTGATTTTTTTTTAAATATAAGCCTTAAGCGTTAGGATGGAGGTAGTATCTTTTAGTGGTTGCATCTTAATGCATAGTAATAATTTTGATCGCACATATGTATAGGATTGGTCTAATAATTATTTTTGTCTATGACCACGTGCAAAGATAAAGATACAACAACGCTCTTTTTCATCATTATATATTTTCCCGCATTAGTATTTTATTCATAATACCTAGTATTTTATTCATAATACCGCGCTAGAAAACTTGTATTGTGAAACATGTAAGACCTTCGTTGCCTAGAGCGTGGTCATCCTCCATCACTCATTGCGTCTCCAAACAGATCTATGGAATGTCCAGCTTCAGTTATTGTCATCTTTTAAGTTTTGTCACATCAGTATTTAATACGTCATTTTCTCTCTAGAGGGTGTTATCATTGCATAACAGTTTTGACTAGTACTGCCACATAATAAAGAAGGCCAATCACAATGTGTCGTCTCTTGTACTAGCCGTTTCATACAACCTTCCCAACACGTCGTGTATTAAATGTTGTACTGTATCTAACTAAAATTGGATTTAGTTAGTTCTGGATTCAATACTGCCATATCAAACTTGTGGCCCATCTGTGTAACAAACACATGCAAGCCAAGCTAGCGATGAACCACAATGGATCAAAATAATTAATGATTTGCGTTGGGCATGAGCTAAGTGTTGTATCCCTATTTACATACAAAAACCTTCTCTTTCCTACATAATTACATCGCCCTGTCAATGATTTATTTATGATCCCATACTAAGAAACCAACATTGTCGGGGACATAACTTCAATCAGTGTCAAACATCATCCACTTTAAACTTGATAGTAGAATGAATTGATTTGTGTTCCTGTACGTCATCATTATTCTCTAATCCCAACTATACATATCGTGAAGCAGAGTATGAGTGCAAAGCTTCCCAACCCCCTCAAATTTCAGGGGTGGTTTGGGGATTTCCATACATATACCGACATAGTGACACATACATTGTTTCGTTTCTACTATCCCAAATGCCAGTGAATACCCCAACGTGCCCATCCCTTCTGTCCGATGATTTATGCTCTCTCCTATAACTCCCGTAGTAGTTCTCGTTTTGACCGCCACCTTGGGAGACCTCTCGCTCCTGTCAGGCACCGTCCAACAAGCCACTAGTCTCGTTTGGCCCTCGTAGCCTCCCTCGTTAACTTCTTGTGTTCCAAAAGGTTCTCATAATAAAATATTAATGGCTGAAAAATCTCAAGTCAAATTGAATTCGGGAAGGTCCGTGAAACGTCAAATAAACAAAACAGGATTTTCCTGTTATTACCAAAATAAGGGGGATCGATGGAAAATCCCCATAAATCAATACAAAACATTTACTATCTACTATATACTAAAAGCACAATACGGGGATCTAAAATAGAGACACTACGTTAATCCACATCATCTAAATTATTTTAGATAGTTAGATCTACAATTAATGGACAAGATTAAAAGATCTAGAAGTTAAGTACGTACAAATATATAGTCGGATTCATCTCTACCGTGACATGTTTGGAACTAACAATCCATGTATTTATTTCCAAGAATAAAAAAGCAAATTTGGCATTAAAAAGAGATCACGTGTATATGAAGGACTACCAGGGAGGAAACATACAGAATAAAAAGCCAAACCAAGAATTAAAAAAAGGATAACATGTACATGAAGGTCTACTAGGGAAAGAACGTACACTAGCCATAATTATGCGGCTAAGTCTGTAACTAAATCAGCCCCATAGATATGTAATTCACGTCTGTGTCCAATTAAAAAGAAGCCTACCATAAGGACATCTAAGGAAAAGTGGCATTAAACTTTAAAGTGCAATTATTTGTGAAAACTGAACTATAAAGTTTTAAAAAAGCATGCATAAAAACAACTGAGAAATAATTAGGTTACTAATCAATCATAAGAGAAACATAACAAAATATTCAAAAACATTCACCATAAGTCTGCACGTAAATTCACCTCAAGTGATTTTACCAGAGGCTAAGTTTGAAAGAAAACATGGATATAACAACGGGCGATTCTCCACTAAAATATAAGTAAATCAGTCCTTCAAATCCTTATGATGTCCGAATAAGATCTGATTTTAGAATGACCATCTTTTGTAGTAAGCGTTTTATATACTCCGAACAAATCATAGTAATTGCAAAAAATCATCATCAAGTAAAACGGGTGGATCGTGATTATCAGTTGAAAAATAATTGATATACTATGTAGTCGAGCAGAAAGCCACTCGTGAGCAGTAGTCGAGGAGTATACGAGGAAAAATTGTTGAAAACTGAAAGCGTGAAGCCAAACATGTGATTGATTAATTCAGATTTTATTTGCTTTTTTGCTTATATAAAATTATGCAAGTTTAATTACAAGTGCCATAGGGTGAGAAATAGAAAAGATCTCACAATAAACTTACGATATGGAGATTTAAGGTGAACTATTGAGTATTGTAAGTGGACTGAGATTGATAGCTCTGTCATCGACAAATGTTTAGCATGATTCATCTCAAACAAAAGAGAATGATCGCGAGTAAGATGTGTTGGATATGGAGGCCCAATAATTCATGACGGCGCATGCGCTTGCACAAATACTATAAGATCATTAGGGAATATAAATACAAAAAATCAAGATTGCTGTCAGGATAATTTAACCATAAGATTGAATGTTATCTACCCAAAATTATAGATATGGGCATTTTCTCTTTCAAAATAATTTAGAAAAATGCAGAATTTTAGCTGCAGATATTCCCTGTGAGTTTCTTATTTGTAGAATTATATGTTATGATTTATTCTATATAGATAAAAATCTATTTGGAAGATGAAGTTCTTGAATCAAACCTTGCGGAAAATATTATGGCTTGTGACTTTTATGTATTTCAATATTAATGAGCTGGTGTGCCAAGCATGTCGTCATAACCATGTTAAATAGCAAGAAAAATAGATGCGAGTGAACATAAAAAAAGTTAACACAATAGTGGATATATCTAGGTGACAGTAAAAGAACAATTAAAAAATACAACCTCCATGAATTGCTAATAATGGAATTAAATCTTTACTTACTACTTTGTCAGTATTTTATTATTCCTTGGTGTAGTTGACAAATGTACACAATTACCTCTTCACCTATGGTACCATATGCTAGAATTTCTCTTACTTTCATTAAGCATTGTGTTGCATTGTAAAGGAGGTCAATGTCACAAAGTATTTCATGACAAAGGAACATCACCACATAGGTCGGAATATAGGAGACGACACAAATAAAGATCTCATGAAAGTACATCAAATTATTTTTTGGTTTATCAGTAATAGGTTTTAATCCATAATATTAAAAATTATCTTGATGTTCTATTAGAAATATCACCTAAACATATCTCTCTGCTCATGAGCAGACCATAATTACTATTTTTGGCTATAATAACCGACAATGTGAACACTGACATTGCGTAATAATCCAACATCACATAAAAACTTGACTACCTTGGTGACTGAACGTTTTCGATTTATTGATCCAATATAATGTACAAATGACACATGTGATCATTAATATATTTTTCTAAAAATACCAAAAAAATCATCCTTCATCCACAAATTTAAAAGAGGTTTCGAAATCTGATGGCATCATTTTAGATTATATTTATGTTTTATGGAGATTTATTTCATTTCCTTAACATAAATAGAAGTAAAATTATAGCCTTATTTGTCGTTAATTATTTCAAAACCCAAAGATGTTTGCCCTCTCATTTGCGAGGGCATCATTTTAGATTATATTTATGTTCTGTTGAGATTTATTTCATTTCCTTAACATAAATAGAAGTAAAATTATAGCCTTATTTGTCGGTAATTCTTTCAAACCCCAAATACGTTGCCCACTCATTTGCGAGGGCCACCTTGCTAGTTATTATAACAACTAATAACATATTAATATGTTGGAATATGCATCAATAAACTACAAACTTCATATATGTATTTTGCATGCATCACGTAACTATTTTATCACGAGAAGCAGCTGGAGAGGTGGAAGCACGTGAGAGGAGCCACGAGGCCCAAACGGGCATAGGTGGCGCGGCCCACTAGTCAGGTCACGCACCAGGGCTCGTTTGGCCCCCGAGCATCGTCTCGTCTCTGTCTTTTTATGGATGCCTTCGTCTCGGGAGAAAAGGGATGCCCTATTTTTCCCTTATTTTTCTAAGGCGACGATGGAGACGCAGCCCCATCGATGGACAGGTTCGATATGCTCGACCAAACAGGTCCCCCAAAATTATAGGGGCCCCCAAATTTGTACGACCCAGCAATACATAGGCTGCCTGTTGATCCTTTTTTGGTCATTTTCGTAGCGCGGCCTAGGACTAGCAGGCTAAAATCAGTTGATCTATTAGTTTTAGTCATGTACGCATCGGTCAGTTTGCTTCAAGTACACGTGAAAGGAGGTTTTCAAATCGATCTATATCCCTCCTGTCCGGAGATCGCTGGCCGCCTAGCCTGGCTCGCTCGCCGTCCAGCCGCCGAACCTTCCTTGCCGCCCGGAAATCAGCCTTGTTTCCTGCCGGAGCGATCTGATGGGAATCATTGCCAGCGCCCCGTCAAGGAGCTAGGTAAGATACTAATCGACCAATTTTGCAGTGCAGACCTGTTGCCTGTAACTCATTGACTACTCGACAAATTATCTTATAAATTTATTAATTTGTTGAAATCCACTATGACACACAAGGACTTAGTGGATTGGCGAATATAGCACTTGAGAGTTATATCTTAAAGAAGATCAACTATAATGCTATGATTGGAGATTTCATTTTAAGAAATATCCGACGGATGATTCTTTTTGGTAGATTATGAGGTTCGTTTTATTACTTTAGTGCTATATTTACTGTTTTTAGAATTAATACTTGATTTTTTTTTGAACATTGTACTCAATAGCACATTCTGAAGATATATAATATACATTAAATATATGATTTTTTATAGTAGTTCTTCAATTTGAACAAATATTAAGGACCCATTTTATAAGTCGCACCGGGCCCCCAAATCCTGGAGACGGGCCTGTGGAGATGGAACCCTTCTTCCACCTCCGGAAGGGTTAATCTTCTGCTGTCTTCTGCTACCACCGAAGGGAAATTGCCGCCATCATCGCCACCGACTCCTCCTTGGCGTAGGGGGGGCATCTTCATCACCATCTTCATCATCCCCAACCTCAGCACCATCTCTACCTCAAGATTCAACGTCATCCCCCTCATAGTTTGTGGTAGATCAAATTCTGGATACTGTTTAAGTGTTGTGTGCATGTTTGTGCTTGGCAACTTGTCATTATTTTGTGGTGAAGTTATACTTTCAGATTGTGTTGTACTCCATACCCCACTGATCATGATCATGTTTGACTCTTTTGAGTAGTGCCAGTTGTTCATGGGGGCATAGGATAAATTGGCTTTGATTTCTATATAATATGCAATGAGTATTTGGTTAAGTTTTGATCTTTTATGTGGTCCTATGATGGTAATGTGCGAACGTCGAATGCATATTACTTCACCTATATACGATCATAGGGTTACACCTTAGAGTAATAAAGAGGATGATGAATTAGGGAGAGACATAAGCCTATTTCTTAGACTCGGCGTTATTTTTAGGAGGGGGGGGGGGGGTTCTTGCTTGGGGACCTTAGAGCTTTACGCAATGGTTGGATTGTTATGTCTTAATGTATTCCTAAGTGAGCATGCAAATAGCCTTAGGAACAATCGTTAGGATTTTGTAGCATAGTAATCTTATAGCTACACCTATTTTTGTCTCCGTCCGATGAGAATAAAACTGGACAAGATACTCGTACATGTTGGCTTTAGAAATCTGTATGCTAAGTAAATCCATGCTGCCCTTGGGGACATGATGGCGCGGTGATGATGGTGTGAAAGCTTCTTCTTTAATACACGGCAACGGTGACAGAAAACTTCTGTGCCAAGTTGACGTGGGAATATGTAGTAAATGACCGGCCAGTTGCAAACCCCAAGAGAAGGTTTGATAAATATAGCAGCAAGTTTTTCCTCAGTTATGAAACCAAGGTTATCAATTCAGTAGGAGGATGATTACGACTGAAGGTGATGCCCGCTAGCTTCGCGACAGCTTCGGACAATTTATAGGGCGCCTCGTCCAAGCTTTGCTTTGCGAGCGGCAACGTGGAACCTGCACACAAGACAACCAAATACTTTGTTCCCAACTTACGATGAGGTTGTCAATCTCACCGGTTTGCTTGAAACAAAGGAATGAGCGTATCAAGTGGAAAGCAATAGTAATATGCGAGTAAATTAAACAGTGCGAGTAAAGCAAACAGGTGATAGCAATATAAAGGAAATAGGACCGGGGTCCACAGTTCACTAGTGGTGTCTCTCCATAAGATAAAATAACACATGCTGGGTAAACAAATTATAGTTGAGCAATTGATAGAATAAAGACAACGTGATATGTCGAGAGGATCACTATGAGATTTACTCTGGGCATTACAACAAGATACATAGACTGCCATCCAACTGCATCTATGACTAATAATCCACTTGTGGCGAATCAATCCGAGAACTCCACAAGTATTAAGTTGCAAACAACAGATAATTACATTAAGCAAAGTGTGTAATGTAAACAAAGCATATGCCCTCGAGCATATGAATGTTGTTTTCCCCCTAGTAGCAACAGCACATCTACAACCTTAGAGGTTTCTGTCACTTCCCAGATTAAATAGAGGCATGAACCCACTATCGAGCATAAATACCCCCTCTTGGAGTCACTAGCAACTACTTGGCCAAGATAGCTACTAACAACGGAGAGCATGCAAGATCATAACAACATAGAGATAACATAAGATAATATTCAGCACATCAACTCAATCATAACACCAATATTCATCGGATCCCAACAAACACAACATGTAGAATTACATAACGGTGATCTCGATCATGTAAGGCAGCTCACGAGATCTAAACATGAAGCACATGGTGGAGAAGACAACCATCTAGCTACTGCTATGGACCCATAGTCCAAGGTAGACTACTCACTCATCGCGCCAGAGGCAAGCATGGCGATGAAGAAGACCTCCGGTGGTGATTCCTCTCTCCGGCAGGGTGCCGAGAAGATCTTCTGGACCCTCCCGATCTTCAGGTCGATGGCGGCGGCGGATCGCGATGTGTTCTGGAAAAGTGATCGGGTATTTAGGTTTTTCCCATCGGGGGGTCTTTATAGGCGAAGGGGCGGAGTCAGAAGTGGACCAGGGGCCCACACCACAGGCCGGCGCGGGCCAGGGGTGGGCCGCGCCCCCTGGTGGTGTGGCCACCCTCTGGTCCGGCTCCGTCTCCTCTTCGGTGTTCTGGAAGCTCCTGTGAATATCTGGACGTCTGGCTTTTGTTTTGTGCAATTCCGAGAATATTTCCTGTGTAACTTTTCTGAAACACAAAAACAGCAGAAAACAGGGAACTGGCACTGTGGCATCTCGTTAATAGGTTAGTTCCAGAAAATGCATAAAAATGCCATGAAGTGTAACGAAATACTAAGCAAATGGTGTAAAAACAAGCATGGAGCATCAAAAATTATGGATACATTGGAGACGTATCTGTATCCCCAAACTTAACTCCTGCTCGTCCTCGAGTAGGTAAGTGATAACAAAAGAAATAATTTTTGAGGTGACATGCACCTACACAATCTTGATCATCTATGTAAGCGTTGTGCGCTGGGGTCAAAAGAACTTAAAACATGGGCATGAAAGATATAATCTTGATAGAAGAAACTTAGCAACCATGTTATAACATGAAAATGAACACAAACAAAAGATCATGAAAATGAAACAATGAAAGTCAAACGTGTGTTCAAATCATAAGGAAAAACATACAAATAGTTTTCAGCATGTCCTTCATGGAGTAGCAAAACATAAATGCATAGGACACCTTCAAGATTAAGAGGGCGACTAGATACATATAATTTGAGAACAAGTGAAACCAACAATATGAATCAATCAATGAAAACTTTGGGACAATGCACATTATACTCAGAATGACAACTATGCTCTCTTAATGGTGCATAAAGGTAGAAGGTGGTGACTAAACATAAAAGTAAAAGAAAGGCCCTTCGCGGAGGGAAGCAGTGATTGCAAGTTTTATAAACCTTCAAAAATTATGGTACTTACCGGCTTTGAGCTCTCATTACCCCCATCATAAGCATCTTGAATGGTTAAAGTTAATGTGAGTACACTTATGCTGCATATGCTTGACAAATCATAAGTTGAAAACCTCGTGTCCCGTGAAATACGAATACCCAAACCTCATGCTACTTTACTTAGAGTCCCAAGCAGGCTCTTGTCATTGTAAGTATACACGTATCATCGAGAACCGCCAACAGGGTACCTCCATGCCCGATGACATGGAACAAGCCCACATCAAAATGACAGGACAAACAGACAATGAACACCTCGACATCTCTTTTATTTACCATTGGTATAGTTTTTTATTTTGAGATGCGTCGTCGAATGTCCACTATGGGCATGCTGTAAATTTCCACCATGAATGATGCATGGCTTAGATTAGCGGCCCAGGCATTTCCCTAACACATATAAAAAATCCATGATCCCGCAAGATTCCCAACTTATTTCACATCGCGCGAGTATCCATAAACAAAATATCACGATATCAACTCAAATGAAAGATAGTGCAATGTTGAAAGCTTGCCCCATGACGGCATGGCTGGGCTAATTCCCAACTTATAACTTGCAAGCATAACAACTTAACATAAGAGAGCCACAATGTCAAAATTTTAAAACAAGAAAAGTAAAGTGTGCCATCCGGTTCGTGAGAGCTTTACTGACCAATTTTCGCATAACACCAAAAAGAGTTTAATTTGAAGGATAGATAAAAGCAAGTCAAATGTACTTTGGAATAGCAAATTGCTAATAGGTATGTATGGTGGACACTTTGGAACAACTTGGTTTTCAGGAGTTGGATGCACGAGTAGAGCTCATACTCAGTACAAAATGAGGGCTAGCAAAAGACTGGGAGCGACCAACTAAGAGAGCAATAACGGCCATAATCATGCAGAGCGACAAAACGACATTAAAAGAAGCATAAGATGGCATCAAAAGTCAAAAACCAAATGATCATAGAGGCTTATGGCGACTTTGTATGAGTCTAACATGTGTGAGCATGCGCCAAGTCAACCCAAATAAAGCATCAAAGGAGAAGACCAAAATAATGCTTCTAAATAACTAAAACAACGCATGATTTTTTCAAAGGCTCATTAAGCAATCTCAGTCATTTGAGACAAGTCATAATTTGTACTCCATACCCCACTGATCATGATCATGTTTGACTCTTTTGTGTAGTGCCAGTTGTTTATGGGGGCATAGGATGAATTGGCTTTGATTTCTATATAATATGCAATGAGTATTTGGTTAAGTTTTGATCTTTTATGTGGTTCTATGATGGTAATGCGCGAACGTCGAATGCATATTACTTCACCTATATAGGATCATAGGGCTACACCTTAGAGTAATAAAGAGGATGATGAATGAGGGAGAGACATAAGCCTATTTCTTAGACTCGGCGTTATTTTTAGGAGGGGGGGGTTTCTTGCTTGGGGACCTTAGAGCTTTACGCAATGGTTGGACTGTTATGTCTTAATGTATTCCTAAGTGATGGCTTTAGGAACAATCGTTAGGATTTTGTAGCATAGTAATCTTATAGCTACACCTATTTTTGTCTCCGTCCGATGAGAATAAAACTGGACAAGATACTCGTACATGTTGGCTTTAGAAATCTGTATGATAAGTAAATCCATGCTGCCCTTGGGGACATGATGGCGCGGTGATGATGGTGTGAAAGCTTCTTCTTTAATACACGACAACGGCGACAGAAAACTTCTGTGCCAAGTTGACGTGGGAATATGTAGTAAATGACCGGCCAGTTGGAAACCCCAAGAGAAGGTTTGATGAATATAGCAGCAAGTTTTCCCTCAGTTATGAAACCAAGGTTATCAATCCAGTAGGAGGATGATTACGACTGAAGGTGATGCCCGCTAGCTTCGCGACAGCTTCGGACAATTTATAGGGCGCCTCGTCCAAGCTTTGCTTTGGGAGCGGCAACGTGGAACCTGCACACAACACAACCAAATACTTTGTTCCCAACTTACGATGAGGTTGTCAATCTCACCGGTTTGCTTGAAACAAAGGAATGAGCGTATCGAGTGGAAAGCAATAGTAATATGCGAGTAAAGTAAACAGTGCGAGTAAAGTAAACATGTGATAGCAATATAAAGGAAATAGGACCGGGGTCCACAGTTCACTAGTGGTGTCTCTCCATAAGATAAAATAACACATGCTGGGTAAACAAATTACAGTTGGGCAATTGATGGAATAAAGACAACGTGATATGTCGAGAGGATCACTATGAGATTTACTCTGGGCATTACAACAAGATACATAGACCGTCATCCAACTGCATCTATGACTAATAATCCACTTGTGGCAAATCAATCCGAGAACTCCACAAGTATTAAGTTGCGAACAACAGATAATTGCATTAAGCAAAGTGTGTAATGTAAACAAAGCATATGCCCTCGAGCATATGAATGTTGTTTTCCCCCTAGTAGCAACAGCACATCTACAGCCTTAGAGGTTTCTGTCACTCCCCCAGATTAAATAGAGGCATGAACCCACTATCGAGCATAAATACCCCCTCTTGGAGTCACTAGCAACTACTTGGCCAAGATAGCTACTAACAACGGAGAGCATGCAAGATCATAAACAACATAGAGATAACATAAGATAATATTCAGCACATCAACTCAATCATAACACCAATATTCATCGGATCCCAACAAACACAACATATAGAATTACATAACGGTGATCTCGATCATGTAAGGCAGCTCATGAGATCTAAACATGAAGCACATGGTGGAGAAGACAACCATCTAGCTACTGCTATGGACCCATAGTCCAAGGTAGACTACTCACTCATCACGCCGGAGGCAAGCATGGCGATGAAGAAGACCTCCGGTGGCGATTCCCCTCTCCGGCAGGGTGCCGGGAAGAGCTTCTGGACCCTCCCGATCTTCGGGTCGACGGCGGCAGCGGATCGCGATGTGTTCTGGAAAAGTGATCGGGTATTTAGGTTTTTCCCGTCGGGGGGTCTTTATAAGCGAAGGGGCGGAGTCAGAAGTGGACCAGGGGGCCCACACCACAGGCCGGCATGGGCCAGGGGTGGGCCACGCCCCCTGGTGGTGTGGCCACCCTCTAGTCTGGCTCCGTCTCCTCTTCGGTGTTCTGGAAGCTCTTGTGAATATCTGGACGTCTGGCTTTTGTTTCGTCCAATTCCGAGAATATTTCCTGTGTAACTTTTCTGAAACACAAAAACAGCAGAAAACAGGGAACTGACACTGTGGCATCTCGTTAATAGGTTAGTTCCGGAAAATGCATAAAAATACCATAAAGTGTAACGAAACACTAAGCAAATGGTGTAAAAACAAGCATATAGCATCAAAAATTATGGATACGTTGGAGACGTATCAGGACACTTGTCGCATATCGTAGTCCTCTTGCTGCATAGAGGATTGGGGTTTCTCTGGAAAGAGCTTTTATATTTCTGCAATTTTCTTTCAGTATTTACCTTCTTGCACTCTTATATCCAAAAAACCCAAAACACCTGTTTTTATTATTTTTCCTGTTAAACTCGCTAACCAATACCTTCAGCTCCTCGTGGGTTTGACAACCTTTTCTAGAGAATTAAGGAAGTACCATGCTTATGGTGTGGGTGCCACAATTTTATCCGCTAATCCAATTTTTCATGCAAGGAAAAAACACATAGAGAATTATTTCCACTTCGTCGGAGAAAGACTTGCACAAAAACTTCTCGATATAAGTTTATTTCGACGCATGACACTACTGCAGAATAGCTTATAAACGCCAACACATTAGTGACAGGCAAAAATATGCACGTCACTGGTAACTGGTATCAGCGACGAGCGACAGTACACCTGTCACTGGTAAAGATCAGTAGGCGGCTATAGAACATACTAGTGACGGTGAAGTATACTTGCCCGTCACTGTTAATTTCACATAATACTAGTGACGGATCTATAGGCTTGCCCGTCGCTAATGTTCCTATTACTAATAAACTTTCTGATTCTTATAACCATGGCTAGTATACTACACCAGTGCCGTTCAACTGTTCATTTGGTAGATGATTTATTGAAAGTCGTCACGTAGGGACATTTCCCGTACAACGCATTCATGTTCTTCGTATCTAGGAATAGCATTCCTAGGCACGATTTTGAAGACGTTTCAGGTGGCGTCAAATTTCTGGTATTTAAGAGGCATTGGCGCTACAATTCTGGTATTTAGGAGGCATGCACGCTTTCTGTTTAGCAGAAAAAATAAAAACCTAATACACTATATATTATACTATCTTCTACCTTTTCCCCCCGCGTCCACATCTACAGCCGCCACCACCACCACACCTATCAACCGCTCCTCGAAGATCGAATAAGCTCCACCGGTTTTGTGCTCCTCAAATCTATCTCATGCAACAAATGTTCATGTTCCATTTTTAAATTAATCTAGCTCTGTCTACAGTCTACTTCAATCCCAATTGACCTCCTCTTGTTTCTTTAGATTTATTTTATTCATCACGATTTCATCTTCGCCGTGGCCGTCGGAGAGACGAGTCGCCGCTGTAGATAACCGTCATGGAGGAAGATAGGCGCAAGTCCAAGAAGTGTCGGGAGTACGAGAAGATCTGCCTCGTCGTATAAGCCGGTAGATCTCAGTGAAACCCTCCTTCATCTCCCTCTCCTCCCCGCGCCGGTCAGCCACGTTTTATCATATCGCCCACCCGAAGGCTCTGATCGATCGATTGATTCAGAGCTAGCAAGTTCAGCAGAATTGAACGGCACGTGACTGTTTTGTAGTTTGCCGCTTTGACAATTTTTTAATGCCGCATTGCATTGCAATTCTGACTGTCCGCCACATCCATATGCCTTGCAACTAATTTCTGCGTTGGCTGGCCCAGAGATCTGTAGCGTGGAATCTGATTGAAGTCCCCAATCAACTCGGTATGCATCTACCATTCCTAATTATCCATTAACTGTGTTACAGTTTTTTAATGATAGCAACGTATTTTCCTGCTAGGGATTTTGTTTTAGGTATGTTTTTCATGTGAAAACTAAAAGTCCACTTTCGCATCTTATTATTGTAGATGGGTGCAGGTAAATATCTTTGATCAATTAGTTCTATCGCTAGACCATCTGTGATGTAATTTGGCCAAAAATTCGCAAGGGTGTCTGGGTACTTTTACCAAAAGACAATCAGGTTTGTTTCATAAAGTAATAGTACCATTTTTTAGTATGTTCAAACGTCCTCGCTAAAGTTATATTTCTCACCTGAACATACCTAATCTGCATGGCATTCATAGTTATTTTTTATTATATTAGTTATATTCCTTGTTGGTTCATAAATCTTATATGTACGGTTTCTTCAAATTTCTGTACATATGAAATCCTATTTGTTCAAATTTCTGTCTCTCCCTCGCGTGAGTGCATTGGGCATGTGGCTCCCATAGGTGATGTGGTTGCTACGTCTAGAGCGTTGGCACATGTGCCCGAGGCTATCGTCGCTAAAGAGATTTGCGATTTCATGGCAACTTTGGCTGCTGCTAACCCAGGATTCCATAAGACAATTAGGTGTCTCTTGAAGGAAAAAGGCAACAAGGATAAGAGTAAGAGAGGGGACGTCGTGAAGAAGAAATCAAACAAATGTAGAAGCAATAAGAGTGATGCTACAGGAAAGGTGGCCGCAGTTGCTTGATGGATGACTCTCAATTTCTTGGCCTTTCTTTGGCGTTGTGTTGTGTTGATGGTTCGAAGCTGTTGTCGTGGGGGTGTGGGTGTTGTTTCGCTGGCTCGATTGTGTTGTGGCTTGGTATTGTAACGGTTTTAGCCCGGTTTTCCGTTAATTAACTGGGCACTCTCTTCTTCTTAATTAATGGATGAGGCAATTCTTTTGCCTCTATTTCAAAAAAAAATCCTATTTGTTTTATGCAAGAAATAGAACTAAAGTAGTGGCTGAAAGAAACATGTTTAGTGATCAATATTATGGAGTTAGTATTAATTTTGTGACATAGATTGGAGATGATAAATTGCGTAAACCATATCAAATATCCAAATCACTGGTCATCTTATTGCTTGGCTTCTATGCTTCTAGTCCACTTTTGTATACACGATGATCATGTTCCCTTGAAAGTTTGATACCAACTTTGTACTATTAGGTCAAAAGACCTAAAAAGAACTTAAACCACAGAACAACCTGGTATGTTTCATTCTTTTGATTTTTATTTTGAGGGGGAAGACATCTGAAAAATCGCATTAGCAGATTAGGTGCTTTTTTGGGTTATTTTAGCACATGTCACATGATATGTTAACTGTCATAAAAATTTCTCCTAGATATTCTTTTATGGATCCGTCTTGGAGTAGGGGACCAGAAAATATGTTGTGTTTTATTATGCATAAGTAGTACTATCCCTTTTTTGATCTTATCAAATGAATTGCAATCTTCTAGCTTACTCTTGTATTCCTCACTTGGTGCTTTGCAGGTTAAATAAGGGGTAGCCGAGAAAGAATATTCTAACAGCTAAGACTATAATCCGATCATTCCCGATTCACCTCTTGCTTTTGAAAATGAAGAAGGTGCTGCACAAGAACTACACCACAAGATCAACCATTGGAGGAAAAAAGGCTCCCAAGGACCAATGATACTTTCAAAAAGAACAACAAACTTGTTGATACTGTGATATCAAAGTTAATTCCACTTTGTAGTATTTATAATCATATTTTGTTATTGTTGAGTGTATGTGATCATAGTATGTTATTGAGGTGCAAATTCAATATATTTTGTATTCCTAAAATTCAAATATTTTTTATTCCTAAAATATTTACTAGCTATGGGCAAAGTATAAAACTACCAAAGGATCCGTCACTACTAAGATCATACTAATAACAAGGTAAAAGCACTACTCATGAAAATTAACTAGTGACAAGCATGAATAAACGACTGTCACTAGTAAACAAATACTAGTGACGGGCAAGTGCCCGTCACTAGTAACTGGTTACTAGTGACACATTACCAGTGACGGGCGCCTTGCCCGTCACTAATGGGCCTTTTGAGCCTGTCACTGGTAGGCTATTCTGCAGTAGTGTGACCAAGTCACAGACGGCTTCAGAGAGGATCTAGCTCTTAGGGACTTAGAATTTTAAGTGTAATCTGAACTTGGACAAGTTTTTATTGCCACATATTTTGTGAGCTGATTGTGCTATTCATATACGACAACAACAATCAGCATTCGGAGGCAAGGAGTAATCACACCGATCTTGCCATGGTTGATTCAACCACGACGATCGCTGTCACCATTCGATGGTGTCCCCTCTTACAAAATAGGCCAAATGTAATCGTCCATATAAACACATAATCAATGGGTGACGATCTCATCGCTTCCGCCTCGCTTGATAGGCCGCCACCCAAGATCGTGTCGCATCCCATGTAGCTTCGGTTGGGAGCCGAGCCCACCGCCGTCCGCTGCTAGGACTTAGCCCGACAGTTTCCCCCAGCCGCGGGGAGGAAGGTGGAGGAAGGGGAGGGGCGTAGGTCATGTGTGATTGGCTCCCCGGTGCGTCCTTCGCAAGCCGTGCAGGAGCGGAGGGGCGAAGAATGAAGTTCCCTCGAGCAGTATTAAAACATAGACAAAAGATTTTGCGGCCTATATGGAACCCACGTTAAGAACTAAAAATAAAATAGCCTAGATCATGAGGAAAGTGTTGAAATATTAATATATTGCTTACTCTCTTTCCATCAATTTGGACCTTTTGTTGAATTACCTAGTGCATCAAATCAATTATATAAAAAGAAACTGTCGGCACTCAGCCCGATCAGCTTGCTTGTTATATGTAGCAGACAGACTTGCATCTGCCAAGGAAGAGTTGAGAGACGACACTAAAATTTGGACCACACTTGCACTTGATCATGGCCGTCGAGATTCCATCGCGTGCCTATGTTGCAGCACAACAAGGCTGCTTTAGCGTTAGACCACGCTTGCCTTTCCCGGATCAATGCAGACACATTTCCACAGCCACGCTTGCCGTGTCCTCCTCCTTCCAAAAGACACGAGAGAAGTCACCGCTGTTCCGGCGACAGAGCAGCCATGCCTCTTCGTTCTCCCGCGGCGCAACGGCCATGGACAAGCTCGGACCGAACCCGGCCAACTCATGCCCACTCACGCCGCTGGGCTTCCTGGAGCGGGCGGCCACGGTGTTCGGGGACAGCCCCTCCGTCGTCTACCACGACACCGTCTTCACCTGGAACCAGACCTTCCGCCGCTGCCTCCGCCTTGCCTCGGCACTCGTTTCCCTCGGCATCTCCCGTGGCGACGTTGTAAGTGGAAAATTACATCGCTCACCTGCGTCTGCATCTTAATCGGAGTTCAATTGGTGATCATCCATTCCAAATTGTATCTATCAGGTGTCCGTGCTCCTGCCGAACGTGCCGGCCATGTACGAGGCGCAGTTTGGCGTGCCGATGAGCGGCGCCGTGCTGAACAGCATCAACACGCTCCTGGACGCGCGCACGATCTCCCTCCTGCTCGGCCACTCCGGTTCCAAGCTCGTCTTCACCGACCCGGCGTTTCTCCCGGTCCTCCAAGACGCGCTCCGGCTCCTCCCTCCCGGGCACCCTGCCCCCCGGGTCATCCTCGTCGAGGACCCCCACGAGAAGAAATTCTCTCCGCCGCCTGCCACGGAGCTCACGTACGAGAGGCTTCTCGAGCAGGGCGACCCGGAGTTCGACTGGGTCCGGCCGGAGTGCGAGTGGGATCCGATGGTTCTCAACTACACCTCCGGCACGACGTCGGCACCCAAGGGGGTGGTGCACTGCCACCGCGCCATCTTCCTGATCACCGTCGACTCGCTCGTCGACTGGGAGGTGCCGGCGCGTCCGACGTACCTGTGGACGCTGCCAATGTTCCACGGCAACGGCTGGAGCTTCCCCTGGGGCATGGCCGTGGTGGGCGGCACCAACGTCTGCCTCCGCCGCGTCGTCGCGGCCGACGTGTACGATGCCATCGCTCGACACGGGGTCACCCACCTCTGCGGCGCGCCCGCCGTGCTCAACATGCTGGCCAACGTGCCCGGCAGGGTACGGAAGCCGCCGCCGGGGAAGGTGCGGATCCTCACGGTCGGCGCGCCACCGCCCGCCACCGTCCTGCACAGCACGGAGGCCATCGGCTTCGAGGTCAGCCACGGGTACGGGCTGACCGAGACGGCGGGGCCGGTGGTGTCGTGCACGTGGAAGGCCGAGTGGGACTTGCTGCCAGCCGCGGAGCGCGCCCGGCTCAAGGCGAGGCAGGGCGTGCGCCGGCCGGTCCTGGCCGAGGCGGACATCGTGGATGCCGAAACCGGGCAGAGCGTGCCCCGCGACGGATTCACGATGGGCGAGATCGTCCTCCGCGGCGGGAGCGTCATGCTGGGGTACTTCAAGGACGAGGCGGCCACCAAGGCGGCGATCCGAGATGACGGGTGGTTTTACACCGGAGACATCGGCGTGATGCACCCGGACGGGTACCTGGAGATCCGCGACCGCTCCAAGGACGTAATCATCTGCGGCGGCGAGAACATCAGCAGCGTGGAGGTGGAGTCGGTCCTCTACGGCCACCCGGCGGTGAAAGAGGCGGCGGTGGTGGCGCGGCCGAGCGAGTTCTGGGGCGAGACGCCGTGCGCGTTCCTGAGCCTCAAGGATGGAGCGGCCGGAGCGGTGAGCGCGGCAGAGGTCATCGCGTGGAGTAGGGAGCGCATGCCGCGCTTCATGGTGCCCCGGACCGTCGTGTTCCGCGACGAGCTGCCCAAGACGTCCACCGGTAAGATCCAGAAGTACGAGCTACGGAATGTCGCCAAGGAGATGGGAAAGGGACACACTCGCCAAGATCAGCAGTAAAATGTCCGTCGTCCTCTTGCTCCGCTGCTGGCATAAAGTTGCTTGATCTGTAGTACTCCAAATATGGTTCAGGGCTATCGCGAGCTTGGCTTAAGTATGATGCAACATTCATATGGGGACATGGGGTAGTACCCATCGGACTTGCATGCCGACTCAATTATTGGCCCCTTGCTGTGTATGGAAAAATGATAAGACTCCTAAAATTTCTACTTGTAGTACCTAATTAATAAGCTTGTTTCATCATATTGACATGGACATCATGCATTATTTCTTTCTTTGTTGAAAAGAATTACGTAGTTTTCAGTTGGTTAGTGGTTAGGAACAGAGTCTTGACCAGAGATGACTTGAGGAAAAGAGGTGTGATAAGTGTGTTACGACCGGAGGAGTTTGGTGGAGGAGTTTTTGTGAAGACACATCGTAATCTCAAGGAGGAGAGATACAGTCGGTTTCGAAAGAACAAGAGGTTGGTCGAAAGGATGTGGAGCGAGCATTTGGTGTTCTGTAGTCTCGCTGGACCATTGTTCGGCACCCTGCTAAGCAATAGAGCATTCAGAAGATGTGAGAGGTCATAACTGCTTGTGTGATTATACATAACATGATCTTTGAAGATGAGTATGATGATGGTGTCTATTTGGTTGCTCCAAACCTTGGACCGACATCCTTTCAGAAAGAGAGAAGTTTTTTTTAAGCACGGCCTCAGCTATCCCCATTATCTCCACCACACATTAGCTGGCAAATAGCTAGGATATTTTTGTCTGCATCTGAAGCATCTAGCTCATGATTCACAGCCAAATAAACTAAACAAAATCCTGGTCAATACTGCACTAGCTAAAAAAACTGTCTCTTCAATCACGGTTGCACTTTCCTGTTCCATGCATTACTGTAGCAAAGCGGTTGTAGCTGAAATCTTGCTTAGCCACATCTTTTCCTTTCAGAAATTTCTTCATGCTCATCATGAGATTCAAGACCGGGCAACCCACCACGCTTTCTATGGAGATTTGGTGAATCATATCTAGATTCACACGGAAAATAACCCTGTAAACAACCCCATTTGATTTTAGAAATATTCTATTTAATCGTGTTGTAAACTATTTTTAATTATTTGGTTGCAAACTATTTATAATGTACTTTCCATTAATTTAGATTTATATTGTGGGTTCTTTAAAATTTATAACTATAACTAAAATTAGAGATAAAAAGGCCAATAGATTGGACGCGACCCAACCTATACGGACCACCGTTTTTCAGATAGCCAAATAAATCGGTCCGCTCGAGATGTCCTAAAAATCTTAAAATGGGAATGGGATACACTCGCCAAGATCAGCAGTAAAATGTCCGTCGTACTCTTGCTCCGCTGCGCTGCCATAAAGTTGCTTGATCTGCAGTACCAAATATGTTTCAGGGTTATCGCTTGCTTGACTTAAGTATGATTCGACATTCATATGGGGACATGGGGTGGTACCCATCGTACTTGCATGATAATCGACTAAATTATTGGCTCCTTGCCGCGTATGGAAAAATGATAAGACTCCTAAAATTTGTACTTGTAAGTTGTAATACCTAATTAATAAGCTTGTTTTATCATATTGACATGGGACATCATGCATTATTTCTTTCATTGTTGAAAAGAATTACGTTGTTTTCAGTTCACTGGTGGAAAAAGGGCCATTAATCCCGGTCTGTAACGGCCTTTAGTCCCGGTTTCCAAACCGGGACTAGCAAAGCGCGATTAAAGGCCCTCAGCCTTTAGTCCCGGTTGCAAACGAACCGGGACTAATGGCCGTCCACGTGGGCACGGCTAGGAGCGCCGTCTCGGGGACCTTTAGTCCCGGTTAGTAATGAGAACCGGGACTAAAATGTTCTGTTTTTGTTTTTATTTTTGTTGCTGTTTTAGATTATAGGTTTAGGGTTTATGCTTAATTAGGGTTCATTTTAATTTCAAACGAGTTTCCGTACCTATATTCTACGACTAGTACATACACATTACACGTTGGTGCATCCATATATAATATTATACGATGTCTTGCGACTGTATATACTACAATTTCAAACAAGTGTATGTACAACTATTTTTCAAACAAGTTTGAAAACAAACTAAGTTACATGGAGATCACTAAATTACAGATAGTGTTCTTCGTCCTCCACATAGTGTTCTCCTTTCTGACAGAGGACCTCCCTCATGATGAATCCTGCCAGCTCCTCTTGAATTGCTTTTAGGCGCTGGGTTGGTAGGAGCTTTTCCCGCATCACATACAACTTTAAGAAGATCGATATGGATATATATAAGTTGGATGAAACTCAACACAATTGATTATAATAAAAGAAAACTGTGAATATTATTTACGTACATCAAAGTCCGTGGTACGTGCTCTCCGTTCACTGGTGTACCACCGGATAAACTCGCAGACGTAGAATCCACAGAGATTGGTCCCCGGTGGTTGCTTCAAACCCTTTATCTTTTTAAAAGTTAGCTGTTCTTTGAATTCACCTATTACCGACCTTCTGAAACGTGTTCAAACGCTACAGGGCAAAGAAAATAAGCAAATGAGTTATTAAATACTTGATATCAGGAAATTAATGAAAGGAGCTGATATAGTCGGGTAATGATTGAAATTACTTTTGCAGCATTTCTTTCATGTCGCTAAACAGGACGTCGGGCTTATCCAATGAGTCCAAGATATGAACGGTTGATGTGTCCAATTGAATCTTTAGCAGAATCCAGTGGTAACTGCAGACACGCATGCATAACTCATCAATTACACTTAACATCGAGTAAGCAAAAAAGAATGTCTAGAAGATAGAAACACTCACTTGAAGTTGTAAGGAAATAGAAGTTCTCTTTTAAGACTTTGCTTGACAAAAAATCTGAAGAGGTCCTTCTCCACGTCTCTGGGGTGATCTTTTAACATCCTTTCATTAATGATATATGGGTCAATGAACCCAACGTCATGGATTCCAATTTTTTTGCATTCAAACATCTTAAATCTGCATAATAGCATACAAAAATCATATAGTTAATTAAGATATATAGGCAATGAACGAGCTTAGCTAGATACTTGAATATAAATCACTTACAGACAATAGCAACTGATGGTAGACTTGTCGAGATCGCGCTGATTGAATATGTGAAACAATTCGTCCATTGGAATATGTAACATGTATCTTTTGAAGTAATGCTCCTCTCTAACGTCCAAGAGGATAAAACGTTTGAAGTCCTTTTTTGTATATGCACCTTGTACCAGCCGAACAGATTTCGCATATGTGTTGATAGACCGCGTTCCTCCTCAGACTTGATCAGAGCCCCCCCCCCCCAGTACATATTGCTCTACTACCTCTCCCACTGGCGCTTCTTCAAGGCCTAACATAACTAGAAGAGGCACATTTAAGACGTCCGCGTTCTCTTTTGCCTCCCTTACAGTTAAACCCAATAGTTGTGCAGCTGCTACTACTCTGGGGTCCAATAACAATCGGTCCTCTTCCAAATCGGCTCTGAAGGACGTATCGATATCGGGGGGGGGGGGGGGGGCGACTATGAGCGGGGCGACCGATTGATTCTTCTGTTCTCCAAGCTGGGGAATTTGTTTCCCGCTTCTTTTTGCCTTGGCCAAGTCACTTTGCCTTTCAATTTCGCGTTTATAGTCTGATGGCTGATTCATCTTATATTGGGGCTCTGCAGTAAGCATACCATAAGCCCAGTCCTTTTGTTTCTCCGTGTATGTCGGCTTGGGCTCAGGCACTTTCGGTGCAAAAAATGCCTTCACTTCGGCGCGTACTATCGCCTCGTTTTCCTCGGGAGTCCGGTCATAAGCTCTCTTGGGAAGAGGCTTTAGCGATGGCTCTGGTATCTTCGTGGTCTTATGTACTACCTTATCAGTAGTACTAACCGTAGTGGACCTGCTCCGCTTTTTCCCCGTCTGAGTAGTATTGGGGGGCGGCTTCGCCTGACGCGCTAGAGGTGCACTGGGGGACGGCGTTGGCTGACGCGCGGGAGGTGCACTAGGGGGCGGCGTCGGCTGACGCATCGCCCGAGGTGGACTCGGGGGTGGCGTCGGCTGACGCGGCGCTAGAGGTGGACTCAGGGGTGGCGTCGGCTGACGCGGCGCCCGAGGTGGACTCGGGGGCGGCGTAGGTGGACGACGTTCATCGGGGGAGGGTGGACTTGGATTCCTCGGAGTCGGTGGCCTTGGCGCTGAGCCTGGAAACTTGATGTATTTCTTTTGCCATAAAACGATTTGGCGCTTGACATCTCCAAGTCTCCGATCCCCTTCAGGTGTAGCAAAATCAAGCTCTAGGTCCTCGAACGAGCTGACTATGTCAAGCACCAAGACACGAGCATAGCCAGCCGGTATCGGGTTCCCATGGTGGAGTGCTTCAGGTAGACAAGGTAAAGCATCGCCGCTCGCCACCTTCAAGGTCATGTTCTTCACTGGCTGATGTAGCTCACAATTTGTCATCTCCCTAACATCATCCACGGGGTAGCGAGACCCCGGTGCTTCATGCTCATCAGCTGGGACCTCCGTGGAAGCCACGCTGCTTCTCCGCTGACTATTAAGATCCAATGCTGGATCTTCCTGCAGCCGAGATCCGCCTCCCTGGCTAAGTTGATGTATCATACTCTTCATGTCGGCTAATTCACGTTCTACCTTGCCGATCCGATCTGCTTCCCGATCCTTCTTTCTCTTACGGCTTTTGTAACCGTACGGATCTTCGTGCTGAGAAAACCCTTCCTTCCATGGAACACCGGCGCCTTTGCCTCTCGTTCGTCCTGTGTGTTCTGGATTCCCGACGGCGTGTGTCAGCTCGTCGTTCTCTCGGTCGACACGGATCAATCCCGCTTGAGCATCCTCCATTGCCTTAACAAGTTTTACTGTGGGAGTAAAGGTCTGTTTCCGATGAACTCACTCCCCTGTTGCCTGGTCTAACGATCCTCCATGTCCGTACCACCAGTGCTTGGCCCTTTCGGGCCATCCCTCTGTACCAGGAGTGATTCCTCTATTCCCCAATTCATTCTCCATAGATTCCCACTTGGGCACTGCTCTCACGTAGCCGCCTGGCCCCAAAATATGGTGATGTTCCTTCTTATCAGCATTTTTCTTATTTTTTTCTGACATTTCCTTGGCTCTCTCAGATGTCTTGAATGCCACAAATTCAGGCCACTGTTGTCTCAACTTCTCGTATGCTCCTTCAAACACTGGAGTTTTCTTTTTCGCGATAAACTTCGCGTATAACATTTTCTTGAAGCCCCGGAATGCTTCAGCCATCTTCTTGAGAGCGTACTGTTTAACTCTCCTTCTCCTTTCACGTCCACCCGGAATTTCATTACCATCATCATCCTTCTTGGAGTACTCCGGAGGTAGAATGAAATTTTCCATGAGCTTCCTCCAAAGGTCTTTCTTGGATCTTTTGTTCACAAAAGTAGCTCCAAGACGTGCCTCCTTTGGCTCGTGCCATTCTTGAACCGTGATCGGGATCATGTCCCTAACAATCACTCCGCATTGATTTATAAATTTTGTTGCGTGCTGTTTTGGCTCCAATGGTTTGCCAGCTGGAGATACTAAATCGATGGTCAGCTTCTGATTCGCACTCAACTTTTAGCTCGGACCTCATTTAGAATACGATTTGCTCAATCCGGAGGGCTGAAAAAAGAAAAAATCGTTAATACAAATATGCATATTCCCTTCTTATCACCAAAAGCTAAATCTATATACCTCGCCATCGGCGTTTGTTTGCAATTGTCGTTCGGCATCGGTGTTTGTTTGCCCTTCGTCGTCAAACGTTTCTATCTCCATTCCGTCACCGGAAGGGTTAAGAAACGACGAAACGTCATCTTCAAGTTCAGCTTCTCCGGCACCTTCTCGGCCGACTCCTTCTCGGCCGGCTACTCCGAGGTCTTCTCGATCGGCACCTTCTTGATGCACACATACATTCTCACGTATCATGCCAAATAAGAATTCTTCAGGGTGGCGTGGGTCATTTTCACCGTCCATGTCTCTTCTAAAGATAGGTAAAACAAGTTAGTGACACATATTTGATCAATAACCAAAAAAAGGGGCGTTGGCCGAGCGCGTCGGCGCCCGGCCAACGCCCCCTTTTAGTACACATATTTGATCAATAACCAAAAAAAAGGGGCGTTGGTCTTCCCCCCACCGTGTCGGCGCCCGGCCAACGCCCCCTTTTAGTACACATATTTGATCAATAACCAAAAAAAAGGCGGCGTTGGCCGAGCGCCGACGCGGTGGGGGGAAGACCCCCTCACCGCGTCGGCGCCCGGCCAACGCCCCCTTTTAGTACACATATTTGATCAATAACAACAAAAAAAGGGGGTGTTGGCCGAGCGCCGACGCGGTGGGGGGAAGACCCCCTCACCACGTCGGCGCCCGGCCAACGCCCCCTTTTAGTACACATATTTTTTTAACTATTTTTCAAACTAATAAAATCTAACCTAAATAAAATCTAACATAAATAAAATCTAACATAAATAAATTCTAACTATTTTCTATATATCTATTTTTCTAACTAAAAATTCTATTACTAAATTCTATTAGCATTTCTATTACTAAAAATTCTATTACTAAATTCTATTAGCATTTCTATTACTAAATTCTAACTATTTTCTATATATCTATTTTTCTAACAAAAAATTCTATTAGCATTTCTATTACTAAAAATTCTATTACTAAATTCTATTAGCATTTCTATTACTAAATTCTATTAGCATTTCTATTACTAAATTCTATTAGCATTTCTATTACTAAATTCTATTAGCATTTCTATTACTAATAAATTCTAAAAAAAATTACCTTAGCAGGGGGCGGCGGCCGGCATTGCGCTGCAGGCAGGGGTGGGCGCGGCCGGCGTCTGCAGGGCAGGGGTGGGCGCGCGGCGCTGCTGCAGAGGGCTGCACGTGGGCGGCGCTGCTGTAGGGGTGGCGCTCGGCCGGCGTTCTGCAGGGGGCGGCACGGGCGGCGCCGCGGGCTCGGGCGGCGGCTCGGGGCACGGGCGCGCGCGGGCTCGGGCGGCGGCTCGGGCGGCGGCTCAGGGCGGCCGGCGTTGCTGCAGGGGGCGATGCGGTTGGTGGCGGCGCTCGTGGAGGGGACGTCCGGCGGTGGCGGTCGACGGATTCGGGCGACCGCAACGTTGTAGACCTCGATCTCCTCCGCGCCAGAAACTGCTAAGTGTTGGGGGAAGAAGATGGGAGGCGCGACCTATATACCCGCACCCTTTTAGTCCCGGTTGGTGGCTTCAACCGGGACTAAAGGGGGGTCTTTAGTCCCGGTTGAAGCCACCAACCGGGACTAAAGGGTCTTTAGTCCCGGTTGGTGGCTTCAACCGGAACTAAAGACATTTGAGCGGTTCGCGCCCATGCCCCAGACCTTTAGTCCCGGTTGGTGAAACCAACCGGGATTAAAGGGATAATAAATGCGCGCCAAGGCCTTATATTTTTTCAGATTTCATTTGAATATGAAATTTGAATTTCAATTTGAATAACTTCTATGTATTATAGAATCTGACAAAACTTTGAATATGAAAAGTGTTTGAAATTTAATAACTAATTCAAAACTATTTTCTATTTTCAAAATCAATTAATCTAACTATTTAAACAATTAACTATTTTGCCATTTTCAATTAAAACTATATTGATTAATATTCTTTTTGAATATTTTAGAATTTGATAAAACTTTGAATATGAAAAGTGTTTGAAATTTAATAACTAATTCAAAACTATTTTCTATTTTCAAAATCAATTAATCTAACTATTTAAACAATTAACTATTTTGACATTTTCAATTAAAACTATATTGATTAATATTCTTTTTGAATATTTTAGAATCTGACAAAACTTTGAATATGTAAAGTGTTTGAAATTGAATAACTAATTCAAAACTATTTTCTATTTTCAAAATCAATTATTCTAACTATTCAAACAATTAACTATTTTGCCATTTTCAATTAAAACTATATTAATTAATATTCTTTTTGCATATTTTAGAATCTGACAAAACTTTGAATATGAAAAGTGTTTGAAATTGAATAACTAATTCAAAACTATTTTGCCATTTTCAATTAAAACTATATTGATTAATATTCTTTTTACATACTTCTGAATCTGACAATTAACTAATTCATCTAACTATATAGATTTTTTCTATTTTCAAAACCAGAAGATTAAAATAAGTTTGAGATTACCCAACACTGTTAGAGGATATGGAGTCTTTCACGGGCTTGCAGGGAAAAATTTCCGAGGTGGAGCTTCCGAAGATGCCATAGGGCGTGAGCACCAACGACATCTTCGAGAAGCTCCGCCACGGTAGATTTCCCAACCCTTTACCCAACACTGTTAGAGGATATGGAGTCTTTTACGGGCTTGCAGGGAAATTTTTCCGAGGCGGAGCTTCCGAAGATGCCGTAGGGCGTGAGCACCAATGACATCTTCGAGAAACTCCGCCACGGGAGATTTCCCAACCCTTTCCTCCATAACTGTTAGAGGAGATGGAGTCTTTCACGGGCTTGCAGGGAAATTTTTCTGAGGCAGAGCTTTCGAAGATCCCGTAGGGCGTGAGAACCAACGACATCTTCGAGAAACTCCGCCATGGGAGATTTCCCAACCCTTTCCTCCATAACTGTTAGAGGAGATGGAGTCTTTCACGGGCTTGCAGGGAAATTTTTCTGAGGCAGAGCTTTCGAAGATGCCGTAGGGCGTGAGCACCAACGACATCTTCAAAAAGCTCTGCCACGGGAGATTTCCCAACCCTTTCCTCCATCCATGGGGATGAAACTCTCCCTGCCTTCGAGCTGTGCTTACCATGGCGTATCGATGCTCCTTTTATAGGCACGGCGCCGCTTCTACTTTTGTCTTGTTCCTCCGACAGGGGCGTCGTGCGCTACATGCTTTATCTCATCGAGCAGTGCATCCACCCACGCATCCTTATCCTGCCAACAGCTTTAGTCTCGGTTGCACCCACCAGCCGGGACTAAAGGTTACCCACACGTCCTTATCCCACCGACAGTTTTGTTAGATGACATAAAAACCACCTTTAGTCCCGGTTGTACCCACCAGCCGGGACTAAAGGTTAGATGGTTTCCCGCGCCACTGCGTTCCCGCCTATTTTCTTCCCGCGCTTTCCACCGCTTCCCGCCTCCGTCTTCCCGCCATTTTTCACTATATATATGTAGGCTTGGCCTCCATTTACATATCACATCTAGACTCATATCTGCAAACCTCATCACTCTCTTCCATGGCTTCCATCGTATCTCTAACCCCCCAGGAGGCGGAGGCGCTTTGCGCCTAAAACTACCCCTGCCCGCCGAGCTACCGCGTCCCCACCGGCTGGATGCTGAGCGTCGAAGGCGTACCGGTCCCTCCTGTCCCTCTAGGTGTGGCGCGCCAGATGGCCATCACGAAGCACTACTACTTCGAGCTCACGCCAGAGCAGCGGAGGAATCCCCAGTGGCATCCCGACTACAACCCGACTTGGGATGCCTTCTTCATCAATCGGCGTGAGAGTGCGCTTGCCAGGCACGAGGAGGACGGCCCGCCTCGTTCGAACTTCAACGAGGCCGGCCGTCGGCTATGGTGGCGCGGCCGGACTCTCCAGAGCGTCATGGCCTACCGTGGCCCCCGCCTGCGCTACCCTCAGTCTCAGCCCACGCGTGCTCACCCGCCGAGGTTCGACTACCGCGACCCCGATGCCAGCGACGACGACGTCGGCGACTACGACGACTATTGTGGCGACGTTTATAGGGCTAGGAACGACTATGACTGAATCACTCCAACATTCGAAAACAAGTTCGGCCGATTGTGACTTAATCTGCCCATGTACTTTAATTCCAGTTCAATCGTTTCCCCGCCTCTCGTGAGTGTTATTGTGATACATGATTAGAACAATACATTACATAAAATGTTTAATACATGATTAGAACAATACATGATTAGAACAATACATGATTACACATCATTTCTTCGCTAGTGTCCCTTGCTTACGATTGTGGCGTAACCATGGAGAATCTTCATTATTTAACTTGAGGCTTGTGTCAGTGTTCACTCTGAAGGGCGGAATTTCACCAAACTGATTATAATCTTGTGACATGTCTGTCTTGTCCTCCACTCCCACGATGGTTCTTTTCCCGGAAAGAACTATGTGGCGCTTTGGTTCATCACATGATGTATTCGCTTTGGTTCTTTTTCTTGGTTTGCTACTCATGTCCTTCACATAGAAAACCTGAGCCACATCTTTGGCTAGGACGAATGGTTCATCAAGGTAACCTAAATTGTTGAGATCCACCGTTGTCATTCCGTACTGCTCGTCCAACTTTACCCCGCCTCCTGTCATCTTCACCAATTTGCACCGAAACAAAGGAACCTTAAAGTTAGGTCCATAATCAAGCTCCCATATCTCCTCTATGTAACCATAATATGTGTCCGTTCGCCCTTTGCCGGTTACTGCATCAAAGCGGACACCACTGTTTTGGTTGGTGCTTTTTTTATCTTGGGCGACCGTGTAAAATGTATTTGCATTTATCTCGTACCCTTGGAAAGTCAATATAGTCGAAGATGGTAATTTGGCCAGCAAGTACAGCTGCTCTTCAACAACAGTGTCATTCATGAGACGTCTTTGCAACCAAACGCCAAAAGTCGCCATGTGGAGCTGTAAAACAAAGGACTCAGGCTGCCCTGGGTTTGCTTGGCGTACAATATTCTTGTATTCCTCACTGTACGGAGCCACCAAGAGGGAATTTTGTAGAACTGTGTAGTGTGCTTGAGTCAACGAATGACCATCCCTACATATCATTGGTTTCTTTCCGATCGTGCCTTTTCCACTAAGTCTCCCCTCATGACGCGATTGAGGAAGACCAATCGGCTTAAGGTCGGGAACAAAGTCAGCACAAAACTCAATGACCTCCTCTGTTCCATATCCCTTGACGATGCTTCCTTCTGGCCTAGCACAGTTATGAACATATTTCTTTAAGACTCCCATGAACCTCTCAAAGGGGAACATATTGTGTAGAAATACAGGGCCGAGAATGAAAATCTCTTTGACTAGGTGAACCAGGAGGTGCGTCATAATATTGAAGAACGATGGTGGGAACACCAGCTCGAAGCTGACAAGACATTGGGCCACATCATTTTGTAACCGTGGTAGATCTTCTGGATTGATTACCTTCTGAGATATTGCATTGAGGAATGCACATAGCTTCACAATTGCTAGTCGAACATTTTCCGGTAGAAGCCCCCTCAATGCAACTAGAAGCAATTGCGTCATAATCACGTGGCAGTCATGAGACTTTAGGTTCTGGAACTTTTTCTCTGCCATATTTATTATTCCCTTTATATTCTATGAGAATCCAGCCGGGACCTTGATACTGTTCAGGCATTCAAAAAAGGTGATCTTCTCTTCTTTAGTAAGAGCGTAGCTAGCGCGACCTTGAAACAGTTCCGGATGTCGGTCTTCTGGGTCTTTCACACGTTGCAGGTCCTGTCGAGCTTCCTTTGTATCTTTTGTCTTCCCATACACACCCAAGAAGCCTAGCAGGTTCACGCAAAGATTCTTCGTCACATGCATCACGTCGATTGCAGAGCGAACTTCTAGGAATTTCCAATACTCAAGCTCCCAAAATATAGATTTCTTCTTCCACATGGGTGCGTGTCCGTCTGCGTCATGCGGAACAGATTGTCCGCCAGGACCCTTTCCAAAGATTACTTCTATATCTTTGACCATATCGAATACATCATCACCAGTATTTTCCTTAGGTGGCTCCCGGTGATCTGCCTTACCGTTGAAATGCTTGCCTTTTTTTCTTACGGCATGAATTTTGCTAACAAATCGACAGTACGATATGTACACATTCTTCTTACAATTAGCTAAATATATACTTTCAGAAACAGTGTGTGCATGCCTTGTATCCCTTGTTTGTCTGTCCTGAAATGTTACTAAGAGCAGGCCAATCATTGATGGTAACGAACAGCAACGCTCGTAAGTCAAATTCCTCTTGTTTGTGCTCATCCCACACACGTACGCCTGGTATGGCCCACAGCTGTAAAAGTTCATCAACTAATGGCCTTAGGTACACATCAATATCGTTGCCGGGTTGCTTCGGACCTTGGATGAGCACTGGCATCATAATGAACTTCTGCTTCATGCACAACCAAGGAGGAAGGTTATAGATGCATAGAGTCACGGGCCAGGTGCTATGACTGGAGCTCTGCTCCCCCAAAAGGATTGAAGCCATCTGTACTTAGACCAAACCGTATGTTCCTTGCGTCACCTGCAAACTCTTTAAACTTATTGTCGATCTTTCTCCATTGAGACCCATCAGCGGGGTGTCTCAACATCCCGTCTGACAAACGGTCCTCTTTGTGCCATCGCAATAACTTGGCATGCTCTTTGCACCGAAACAAACGTTTCAACCATGGTACTATAGGAGCATACCACATCACCTTGGCAGGAACCCTCTTTCTGGGGGGCTCGCCCTCAACATCACCAGAGTCATCTCCTCTGATCTTATACCGCAATGCAGTGCATATCGGCCATTCAGTCAAATTCTCATAGTCACCACGATAGAGGATGCAGTCATTAGGACATGCATGTATCTTCTGAACCTCTAAACCTAGAGGGCAGACAATCTTCTTGGCTTCGTACGTACTGGTGGGCAATTCGTTATCCTTTGGAAGCATATTCCTCATCATTTTTAGCAACTTTTCAAATCCGGAGTCAGATAGACCTTCCTCTGCCTTCCATTTCAGCAATTCAAGTGTGCTGCCCAGCTTTTTCAGACCATTTTGGCACTTTGGGTATAAGGACTTTTTGTGATCCTCTAACATGCGATCCAACTTCTCCCTCTCCTTATTAGTTTCGCATTCTCTCCATGCATCAGCAATGGTCCGACCGAGATCATCAGGGGCCTCATCATGTGTCTCTCCTTCAGCTTCCCCTTCAGCTCCCCCTTCAGCTCCCCCTTCAGCTTCTCCCATGAAAGTATCACCATATTCAGGGAACCCAGGATAGTTGTCATCATCCTCTTCTTCATTGTCTTCCATTGTAATACCTCTTTCTCCGTGCTTGGTTCAACAGTTGTAGCTGGGCATAAAACCGTGCTGAAGCAGGTGCACGTGAAGGGTTCTTGATGAAGAGTAATTCTTCAGATTCTTACACACACTACATGGACAGACAACAAAACCATTCCGCTTGTTCGCATCAGCCACACGGAGGAAATCCTGCAAGCCCTTAATGAACTCTCTTGAGACTCGGCTACCGTACATCCATTGCCGGTTCATCTGCATTATTATATAAGTATATAATAAACCAAATTAATACAAGGAATAAACTCACATTGCATATAAATCATATATACTCCCACATTACTCTCTAACGTTACAAAAATTATTGCAAATAAATCCTACTCAAAAATTATTATTGTAAATCACATAAGCTCACAATTACTCCCACATTACTTTCTAACATTAATTACTCCACAAATCCCTCTATTTTTTTGAGCATAAAAAGAGCTATATATGTGCATGACAAATTTCTACTTCATACTCATTTTGGTCAACATACAAGTATACCACCTCTACACATGTGCAAACTAAGGAATTAATTTAAGCTCAAATGCTATATAAATCAAATAAACTCCCATAATTACTCCCAAATTATAGCCACAAATCTCACCACATCTAGAGCATTATATGAGCTAAATTAGCAATTAAAGATGAGAGAGTAAAGTTGCTAACCTTTTGAACCAATTAGATAGATGAAATAACTCAAAATCTTGGATAATTTTGATAAAAAAATCGAGCATGACCTCTCCACTCAATCCAAGCTTCCGACCACCATTAGTGTACTGGCAGGCTCGGGGGAAGAGAAGCTCGATTTTGTAGGCGACGGCCTTTAGTCCCGGTCCGTGTTAAAGGCCGGGATTAAAGGTCGCCCTTTAGTCCCGGTCGTTAATACGGGCCGGGACTAAAGGCCGCCGCCCGTTGGGTTCCCGCCAGCCAACCCTTTAGTCCCGGTCCGGGTTAACGACCGGGACTAAAGGTCCATTATGAACCGGGACTAGGTGCTGGCCGTGCCCCAGCGGCACGAACCGGGACTAATGCCCCCTTTAGTCCCGGCCCAATTAGTTTGGGGACTAAAGGTGGCGGATAGAAGCCTCTTTTTCCACTAGTGGTTGGTTAGTGCGTAGCAACAGAGCCTTGGCCAGATCAATAACTTGAGGAAATGAGGGTGCAAAGGAACCGAGCTTTTTAAATTCTGTTGTGCGGTGGAATCGCTCGAGCATTTGTCGCTTAGCAATATACATGTGAAATGCGGAAAGTGACTTTATATGGGCACCAGTGATCCTTACACTTTCAGATTTTTAAAAATTTCAAAATTTTATACTTCTATGTCTCCAAACATTATAGCATTAATTATATATAAAGATATATAAAATAGCCAGCTGTTCACATGGATAGCTGTGCATAGGTATCCTACCGTTCAATTATGATATAGGGAGCATAAGTAGCTAATGGTTAGACAGAAGTAACCACATTCCGTTAGGGGCATCCGTCCATCGAGAGCATAAAATGCCGCATGCAATCACCACAACTTCACACTTTACAACTAGCGGAACAAGTTGTTGTAGTATTGGATTATGTGCCAAGCTCCCTCCGGCGTGCATGGAAAAAGTACTTGCTCAAGTTATGGTAGTTGAGGGGGTTACTTGCTCAACTTGTGGTAGTGGAAGGGTGGCGTCTCACCACACCTCCGCAGTTGCTGTAGACGCGGGGCATACTTGCTCAAGTTGTGGTACTTTGAAGGATTACTTGATCAAGTTGAGGTAGTTGATGGGTGGCATCTCACCCATAAATCTGCAGTCACTATAGAACTCGTACGTAGCATCTTGTTCATAATGAGGGTCTTATCTTTAGTCTAATAAGCCAGCAAAAAATGACCCCTCTCCTACCAGCCAGCTTATTCAGAACACACGTAAACAAGCATAGCTCCGATCCACTCGCCCAAACAAAATTCTGATCTCTGCGATGTTTGTATAGTGTTTCCGGTGAAGCCTTCATCTGGATCTTTAGGTAAGAGTTCGTTCGTCTACAGGCTCGTAGAGATGTTTTGCATTTCATATATTTTTGAAATTTTGATGTTTTATCCTTTTATGACTCCCTCCCCATTTTTTTGGTCTCGTTGTATAGCATGAACAGTGGCACCGAAACATGGCTAGGACGCAGGGGTCGGACCAACTTGTATCAAGATAGCTGAGATCTTGTAAATTAATTTAAAAGACCACAACTTGTTCGATGAATTCGATGTGCTTCCAGCCATAAGGACGCAGTTAATGCCATTCCACAAACCAAAACTACAAGCTTGTGCACGCCGCTCTAACCCTATACCAGCGCATTGGGGAGTAAACAAAACGTCCAAAGCAATAAAGCGGGAAGCAGGCAGGGCAGTGGACGGCACAGTGGACCTTGCAGCGGGGAGGCGGCGAGACATGTTTTAAAATTTTCAATGTTCCTAGGAACAATGCGATACGACGACGGTATTGGGTGGCTACCTTGCATAGCTATCACATTCCGCGCGTGCACTAGGGCATGGAAACGAGGCTAATGAATGCAAATCTCCCGGGAGATTTAGCATGCGGGGCTTCTGGTTTAACCTGGATAACATACCTAGCCTCGTAAAAATAATTTACTATTCTATTTTTTACATTTTACATAATGCACATTTTCTTTTTTTTTAGCCGTCGACCAGATTTTTAAATGTCATGTCAGTTTTGTTGTGGGGCTTTTTTCTGAGTTCGAAGTTCATCACGGTAAAAACATGAAACGGGAAAAATCGGCTGATGAAGAATCCAAATTGGAATATTTCTACTGGCATGTTGTTTTATCTCTATGTATCTGGAGAGTAGAGCCGGCAAGATGTATAAAGGATGGGTCGCAACATGCAGCTTAGCGAAAAGTGGTACTAAACGTGTGCATGCATACTAAATGAAAAGACCGCGACGATCTCCCTCATGTTGCATACACGGGTTCCTAAGGGTAAAAAGGTTGCATCAATAGTGTAGTTGTGATTTCTCGCGCCCCATAACAATTGCACTTGCGTAGCTGCCACTCTACTCCCATAGCCACATGTTGCATGTCCAGACTACAACAACTGCATATATAGTTGTGGTTGGGATGTGGCATTATAGTCGCCGTCTTCCTCTCCTAACCCCCGATAGCACCCGTTAGGAGCTGGATCACCTAATCTAGTATATAGAGTGCATATAGTCTTCACATCTAACGGATGGCATGCTATGCACAGCTACCCCCATAGGCATAAAATCCGCGTCGATAAAGATATATACATGAGGATCATACGCAAAAAAGCCCCGTTAAAAAATACTTTATATTTTAGGAAATACAAAAAAGACAAATTTCAGACAAAAAATATATTATTTTACTACTACTTTACTACTACTTTACTACTATTTACTATCAGAAATTTGTATTTACTATCAGAAATTTGTCTTTTTTATATTTCTCAAAATAAAACATATTTTTTAAGGGACTTTTTTGCATACACTCCTCATGTATATATCTATCTATATATTTAACATCGTAATTTTTGGAAACATAGAAATGTAAGATTTTAAAATTTTCAAAATTCTGAAAATGAAGGGAGCACTAGTGCTCATGTGCACCAAATTTCTTCTGTTAAATGTATCATGTGTGTTATACATTTAAAGCCTACCTATTTCGATGATCTCTATCAGGATGACAGGACGGTTTGTGGAGTCCTCGGGTAGAGATAGAAAGATTTCATTAATAGGAAGTGCTGCACTTTTTCGAACTTTATGGAAAATAGGAAATAAATCTTGTTTTCAAAGTATTAGACCTGGAGATCCAACTAATGTGGTCACTTTCTGGAGCATTTCTTGTTTTCAAAGTATTAGGCATGGAACATCATGTATTATTTCTTTCACTGTTGAAAAGAATTATGTAATGTTCGCTTTATTGTTTCCTTGCAACTACTTCCAGCAAAGAAATTCGTTGCTGATTTCGGCAAATGCTTCAACAAGCTAATTGTTTTCCTACACAAAGCAATGTTCTATGGTTTTCGGCAGGAGGCGATCAACACTCCTCTTGGCCGTTGGCGCTGCCACCACAAGTTGTCTAGTTCCCCACCCCCGCTACGGCAGCAGGAGGATTGCGAACCTCAGATCGGGTATCCAGTCCAGTATGGTCTTCGAGTTTTTCGTCTTCTGTGAAGGGGCATCGGTGGCCATGAGAATAAAGCTCCTTCAACCTGCCCCAAAATGATGCTCTTCTAGGAGGAGCATCAACACGATGGAGTTTGGAGTTGATTGCTCGGCATTTGGTCCGGGAGTTTGGTGTAGGGGATGATGTCACAACATAATTGTGTCCTCAAGTTCCGCCTCCGCCTGAGGAAGATTAGCAAGGTACAGCTTCGTCGGGGAATTTGTGAGTTTTGTGTCCTCAATATCTATCTGATCATAGTTGGGATTATCTTCGAACCCACCTCAGTACAGGCTTCTTCGGGATGGTGATCTCTGAAGATCGTGGTCGCTAGCATTCTAGTCTACGTCGATGACTTCCCGGCCGCTTCTTCTATACAAGTGTTTGAGTTTTTTCATGCTATCTCCAACACGAGCTTTGCTAGGGTTGAGGCCTGGAGGCGGCATCAAGATTTGCTTACGGCGCCGTCGACCGATGAAGCTGGTATTTTTAAGGACTTGCGTTTTATTCTTACTCTTGTCAGGGGGTTCTTGTAAGGGCTAGTTTAGTATATGTCCTTAGGGCTTTTTTGCAAACAAAAGCCACTTCCACCAAGGTTTTGCAAAAATTAATTCTGGCTTTCGATGAATAGTTATTTAGAACACCCTCTTTATGCCAATGTATTCGATATATTTCCAAACTCTTGTACTGCCTAGACTTGTGCTCATTTAGAATTAAGATTTAACATCCATGACTTTGCTTTGGAAAAATCTTTATGCGGTATGGATACCATAAAAGGATCCCATTGATGCAATAGAATGTTTTATTTTTGAAGTAAACCTCGAAAGAGCGGGCCTTCATGCATCCCAGATAGATAAATAAGATTTGACCTAGTTTATGAGAAAAAGGAGCGGCCTAGTTTCTGAAGAAAAAAAATCTTACAGTGTCATGTTTATGAGTGGAACATGGCCAAAAAAATTGCACAGACAACAAACGACGCAAACAACCATCTCATGTAACAAAAACAAAGGCAGCCGCCCTTACTTTCACATCTTAGCACTAATGCCACACGACTCGGTCGCCTCATACCCATGGCTAAACAAGTCGACCTTTTGCAGACCATGAAAATTTTACCGATTTCGAGACTGCCGCCCAGACGGAGGAGAGCAAGGTCGACAAACTTGTTGTACGCAAAAAACCTGGTTGGCCATGCCAGGCCACGACCATCCACATAGACTCATCACTCACTAGTCCAGAATAAGCCTTCGCACATAGCTTAAATGATCTATTACACATGATTTACCAAACCGTCACTATGCAAGGGTGGGTGATGGGTCTCTACACACAGTTAAATAAACCATGTGCGAAAGGCTGAACACTCCCACACGATTTGTGGTCGGGAGCCTTCATAAACGAGTTTTTGTATTGCATCCTTAGTAGATTCGGAGATCCCTTATACCAATTTAGACCTCTGGGATCTTTTAACTCCATATATTTGCTCCTCTAAAAAAAGCGCTTCCTAACCGATCCCGGTAATTAACTTCTTTTTTTCCAAACCAAACTATTTAAAGCCAAACACATAGAAACCAATCAATGAAGTAAAAAGAATATAATAAAAGAATAAAATTTATGTTTGCAAACCAAACGATTCAATACCAAACACATGGAAGGCGTCAAATGAGGTGAATAGCAAAAATGGTTCAAATGAAGGAGAAGCGCAACTAGAAAGTGTTATGGAGTAGCCAGTGATGGTCACCATGATGATCTTGAAGCTAAGTACGGATCTCTTAGTTCTCGATGCGGTGCGAGGAATTTTGTATCCTATTGGCATCATGTTTTGGCTCAACAGGATTCTCATTGATGATGTACCAAAAGTTCTCTGCCATGACATGCTCATCTTTAATAATCATGTTATGCAAGATAAGGAAACATGTCATTATTTGCCATGGCACCTTTAGTTTCCAATACTCAGCAGGGACACAAATAATAATAAAGCGCTTCTAGAGCACACTGAAAGCTCTCTCCACATCCTTCCTTATCGACTCTTGCATCACTACAAGTGACATTTTCTGTTACCTTGAGGACGTAGGATTGTCTTTACAAATGTGGCCCATGGAGGCGAAGTGAGATCACGGTCATGGTCGTTTCAAAGGCATCATCGTATTTTTCCTTCTCCTCAGACGAAGAGTCGTCAAAGATAAACTCCATCAACCTCTTCATCTACAGTGTGCAATTTACTATGTTGAGTTTGATTGACAAAAAGCAAAACAAAATAAAAAATAAAACTCACCTAGTCAAATTTTGAAACACTTGGCGGGCGGTGGAGGTGACAATGTCGACCAGCGGCGTTGAGCTATTGCCAAAGCTGCACATCGGCCGGTGGGGCTACAAGACGGCCCGGCGGTGCTCGGAGGAAAAAGGTTCGACTCCAACCTTGTTCGCCAAATGCACACGAAGATTGCCGCGGCCAAAAATAACTGGTCGGGATATTGGCGGTGGAGGCTATTGGTGATCGGCGAAGGCATCGCCGGGATGTTGCGGTGTGCCCGGAGGAGAATGTCAGCGCATGGTGGAGATTGAAGTTTTACTTTGTGGAGCCACGACCGAGTATATTTAGGGGTCAGGGCGGCCAAGGAGAGAAAAAATTACACCTCTAAACCAATAGTTTAGAGAAGTTTCTTTTCACTCCTCTAGCGGGTTATAAGGAATCGGATAGAGATGTCTAGAAACTCTGAACCAAGAGGGTTTCACTTCCGTTAGTAACAAACATTAGCCTGACCTTACAACCAACTGATGCTGCAGTCCTACCGTGCCAATGGTTCGTCGCTACAATCGTCTCTGATCCTCTTAGTAATTGAGCTACTTTTTTTTTTTTTTTTTTTTTTGCGGAAATAGTAATTGAGCTACATACATACATGATACAGCTACTAGACGTCGCAGCTACGACGACGGCTCAACTGAGCTGCCGTGCGGCGACGCCGGCTTGTCTTGGCCGATCCGCGCGGCGAGCGAGTAGCACGTCCTCATCTTGCCGCCGCCGTCGGCGCCGGCGTCCACCTCGACGGCGAACACGCCGCAGACCGGCCGGTGGTCGGAGAACCTCGACTCTCCCCGCAGGTACTGCAGCTGCTCGATGCCGTCGCCGTGCCACAGTATCCGGTCGCACCTACGCTGGCATTCAGTCATCAGTAACTTCAACTTTTACTACTACATGGCACTCACAACATTTAGAACTGTGTGTACCATGCTGGCGTTCGCCGTTTCTTCTTGGACTTGACCGTCTCGCCGGCGTACGCGTCGGAGTTGTGCGTGTACTTGTAGGTCGGCGCAAAGGAGATCTTGCCCTCCTTCCACCCCACGAACACCCTGCCCGCTTGCCTCTCGATCATGAGCTGCAACCAGACAATGTCGGCATAAATTGTAGGTGCGCAGTGTCTGAACTCTGAAGAAATTTTGCAGTTCAGTATCTGCAGCGAAATTGAGTGGAACTGATCGATTTCTTTTACCTGATCTTTCTCCAGCAGAGCGTCCCAGTCGTTCTCCTCCAGCAACGTTCTCGTCTCGTCGTAGCTCAGGGACATTCGATAATTCAGGTCGCCGAGCCATATCATTTTGCTGCTTGCATTACACATTGGGCCAGTTCTTAATTTGTCAGTTAAGACATGAGCAAATTACAGGACAAGAAAAACAACGTACTCGTGCTCAAGGATGCGCTCCGGGAGAACGCGCTGGGTGGAGGGGGACTTGCAAGCGCGAGGGAAGTGCGCGCTCTTGAAGATCTCGGCGACGTCGGCGTTCCGCCTGACCTCGTCGCCCTCCTTCTCACCGGAGGCCAGGTGGCTGCACACGAAGCAGAGGCTGGTGTGGTGCAGCGTCATGCTCATGGCGATGCACCCCTTGTTGCCCAGCCACCGCATGATGCCCCTGCCGACGCAGTCCACCCGGAGGTGGCCGACGTGCTCCACCAGCTCCCTCTTCACCCACACCGACAGGAACAGCCCCACCATCTGCTTGCTCGCGATCAGGCAGTAGCTCATGCCGCCGCCGCCGTCGTCCGGCGCCTCGCAATGCCCCGCCGTGGTAGCGGCGGTCGCGGCGGAGTCTTCGTCCCAGACGCCGGAAGCCGTCGACGAAGAGGCCTCAGCGGAGGGGGTGCTGCAGCAGGGCGTCTCGGCGCGGTAGACGGAGTCGCGCGCCTCGGCGGCCCGGCGGCGGAGCACGGAGGTCTCGGCGGAGCAGTTGCAGGTCTTGACAAGCGCGCTGTCGACGCGGTAGCTGTTACTGAGGACCTTGAGCGACGGCGTCTGGAAGAAGAGGTTGCCGCTTGAGGACCTGGTTGCCATGGAGTCGCGCCGGCGGTTCTGCCGGGCGGCGTCGGCCGTGTTAGGCTCCGATGACGCCGGCAGCGGCGGCTCGTCGCTGTCCAACTGCTCTTGCGGGTTGTTCAGCGCCTGGTGGATGAGGGCCAGCCACCTCGCCGCCGGCTCGTTGTCCTCCAGGACAAGCACGTTGCCGGCTGTCAGTGGAACGATCTCCTGAAACCTACACATGTACCGTCAGGACACCACGCTATGGAAGCGATCGCACATCGCATTTCATGAACAAACTCATCCATACAACAAAGAAGTGTGAAGACGTTACCCTAACACGTAAATGTCAGAGGACTCGTCCACCTGCAGAAAGTCCTGCAGATTGAGCCCGTCGTTTGGAGTCTTCCCTCCCACGTTCCAGGTAGCAACGAACACCCTGCGAGCGTGCAGTAATAACGGCAAGGCGAAATTCACAATCTTGCATGGAGAATTACTTATCGACATGGAGATTCAGAGATCGGATCAGCAGACTGAGAGCTCTCGATTCGGTTAATTACCTGTATTTGCAGGTGTCATCGTTCTGCTTTGTGGGCGAGTCGACACAATTCAGACTCGCGCTTTTGAACCGTATGCGTGCGGCACTGCGATGTGGTGAATCTGGAGCCCAAATGGGTACAGAAGAACCTCTCAATTTGATGAATGTTCAGTGTGTCGTGCGCAAACAAAACAAAAAGAAACGCCAAGTGAATCTGAATCGGAATTGATTCTTACCTGAACCGCTGAAACTCTTCCCTTTCTTGCCGAAGATGTTGGACATGATGCACTCCTGGGATGAGTAGGAAATGCCAAATCAGAGAAGCGCCCAAATCAAAATTGCAAAGATCGATAACGATCTTACCTTACCTCACTTGTGGTCTCGGCTTATGCAGTCAAAATGTCGATCAAAATATCGATGAAATATAAACAGGGCTCCTGCCGTTCAGGGTCAAAAAAATGTCGATCAAAGCGGCAGCAATGCAGTAATGCCGCTTTGATCGAGAGGATGTCGTCAAGGAAATTTTTGTTTCTTCTTCCGGGCGGGGGAGGAACGTGGGGATCGGGAGGAGAAGTGGCGGGGAAAACGGGGAGGAAAATTGGGTGGTAGGGAGGGACTTGTGTGCAACCGCCGGGCATGCATGCAGGGTGTTGGTGCTCGTCGTTCAACTGCCTAGCTACCGCACACCTGGTTTTTCACCTCTTCTTTTTCTTAAACCAAGCAGCTGTAAAGTAGGATTTTCTCGGGGGTCTGTTAGATATTTTATTTTACCTTTTTGCTAGTTCTAAGGCGTCTAAGAATTAACCAAATCTTGGTCGTGTGCTTAGCCATTGGAGTTGTTTCACGATTCGGGCTAATATGACCATTGAATATGTTTTGAAAGTCGTGCTGCCTATAAGTTGGAAATAAGTTGCAATTAGGTTGTAACTGACATCACATAACTAATATTTAATTAAATCTAAGTCGCTTGAGATCTAGACATATCCTTTATTTTTTTAGAAAACAAGGTTCAAAAGAACCTGATCTACGGTGTCTTCAAGATCTATCGTGGAACCTAAGAAAATCCATTGATTTGTGTAAGAAATCAAGGCTATCCAAAAACTTTGCATCTTATTACATTAATAGAAGGAAGTTCTTTACAAGCCTAACACTAGGCCGACATCCACCACTTAGGACAAGAACAAAACGGACGATAGTGGAGCAAATATTAGTGCAATATATGCCACAAAATAAATTCTAGACGAGATGCCATCTATGCACCTTGGACACGACCAGCACCGGAAAAGATAATCAACTCCGCAAAGAAGGGTAGAATTGGGCATCTTCCGCTTTGGAGAAGATGGCATCGCGGTCCATTGGCCTCACACTGTTATGAGTGTCAATGCCCTAGAATCGCTCATCGTCTCTTGCATCATGAACGTTGACCCGCCACACAATGCCTTATCATTCCACAAGTAGGAAAAACCTTATATGGGATATCTTATTGGTGGCGCGCAACAACGGTGGCATCCAAAAATGCCCAAATGCCACAACTAACTGCCTACTATTAGGGTTTCATGATTTGCAAGGCCACTAGTACCTGGAACCACCCACATTGACCGGTTGTAAGTTACTAGTTGCGTCTCTCATCGATCGACGCCCATTAGTAACAAGAATACCAGCGGTGTTTCTAAATTTTGTCGTGCCACCTATTTCTAGGCCGACTAGTCTAATGAGGGCAAGAGGTAGGGACATCTCCCATCGTCTTACGCCACTAGTATTAGAGTTACTAGTTATATGGCCCAAAGCGACACGCCACTAATGTGTCATGGGTACTATGCACATGTCTGGACATTCCCTCCCTTATCTCCTTCATCTCCTCACTTTCTTCCTCCTCTATCCTCTTCCACTTGCTCTTGTTCCTCCCTACTCCACACATGCATTCTCACCCATTACTCAAAGCGTAAAGAAGCCATGAATTATGGTAATCAAACAAAAAGCGGCAAATGAAGATGGTGCTCAGAGAATCCATGTGGATGAAGAAAGGGAGGAGTACACGGTTCAGCCAAAGGGAAGTAAGTTCTCAAAAGAAGCTAGTTGCAAAAAAATCCTTGGCCAAATTGATGAGTGTGAAGGACACGTCAAGTGGAAAGATAGGAGAGTTGAGGGAGCAAAATAAGAATGAACGCTTCGCGAGCTTCATGGGGATATAATCCGAGATGGTGCCTATGGTACAAACATGACGACCATCACGATGGAGAAGCTTAGGGTTGAATGTTTCATCCGATAATCTCAAAAACAGAATCAGAGGTGAAGCAAAAAGATCTTGTGTTTGTTGACCGGGAGGGCTGGATCTTGTCATGCAAGCCACATGGACTTGGTGAGAAATGCTTTGAATGAACAAGCACAAGCATGAACCTCTTGCTCGCACCGATTGAACCTTCCATGTGTTTGTATTGAACAATTTGCTATTTTTTGTAATAATTTTGGTACTTTAATGGATGCTCTGAACCACTAAATTTTATTTTCAAACATAACTTATGCCTTCTGCATGTCTATGTGCTTTCCAATGTTGATAATTTGTCCTAAAATATTTAATATTATGAATAATTGTGATGAGAACAAGAAAATAGTGATGAAAATGGAAAAGTTGGACAAGGGCTCCGTTTGAAGGGTGTCCTTGGCACGCACATCCCGATCAGTCCGGACAATGTTTGTATGCCATTAATCGGATATAATTTGGGGGCATTTGGACATCTACGTACCACGACAAGAACGGTTTAAGCGTGCTGCTCCATGCTTGTGCGCCCGAGCTAGAAGGGCTTCCTCGCCCTAGTCATGCTCTTCGGACATTTTATCGTGGACATCTTTGGAGATGCCCTTATAAACCAGAATAGAAGATTACATAGTAAATAATTATTGACATATCTTATAGTTCTAGGCTACATAAGATAAATTAAGGGCATGTTTAGATCTTAGGAAACTTAGATTTAACTAAATCTCACTCATGTGACGTCATCCAAATCTCAGTTACAATCTAGTTTGTAACTCATGTGTACCTCATAGGCAGCACGGATCTCGGAAGTAAATTCAAGTCTGAATATTTTTCTCAGTTATATCTTAGATGTAACTAAAAAATATCAATTACAACCCATTCGCAAGTAGGAAATCTCAATTGTAACCTAACTAGAAAAATCTCAGTTGCAACCTACTTGCAACTAGAAAAATCTTACTTACAACCCACTTGTATCTATCATATTATCACGAATTTTGAGGCAAATCTCATGACTAAGTACGCGAGTGAGATTTTGAGGCATTAACGTACTTTTTCCTTCTTTTTTTAGAGTACCGGGCCCTCCACAAAGCCTGAGAGCCACATTGGCTGTTTCCGTTCGTTATTCAACTGCCACTTTCTCCGAGCTCGAATTTATCCTACTCGGACATGTAGTACGGATCTCGATTCGGATCACACTCGGACATGTGTAGTTCTCCCACACCGTTGTTATATAAGCCCTCAACCCCAGGCATCAGTGCAGCATACTAGCTACGCCCGCAATCAGGACGTGGATTCGTCGGTCGTGAGGGATTACCTAGTATACAGTAAGACTGATTGGAGCGATGAGCTTCGAGGATCTTGAAGCGGGCACGCTGCGGCCGTCGCCGCTGCCGGTAACGCAGGTGGCGGCGCACGCCGTATTCCAGATCAACACCAAGGTGACGGCGCTGCGGCACCTCGGGGACGCGATCGGCACGCCCAGGGACACACCGGCCCTCCACGGCCGCCTCCGCCGGACACGGGCGGAGGCCATGCGGCTGTCCAGAATCACGTCGCGGAAGCTCAAGCAAGCCGCCGACGCTATGGACGACGGTGCCGGTGACACCGAGTCCGAGAGGATACCCCCCTGCTCGAAGTCGAAGCTCGCCATGGATTTCCAGGCAGCCCTCAGGGACCTCCGGCAAGTTCTGCAGCGGATCCTGGCAGCCGAGCGACAGGCAATCTCTGCTGCTGCTGCTGATAGTGGTACATCGGCCGGTCAAACACAGCAGCAGCAGCTTCCTGCAACCGGAATAGAAGAACACGAAACCATCGTCGATGAGAGGGAACTGGGGATACTGGAGGCAATGCATGCCATCGCCGAGATCGACGACATCTTCAGAAACCTCGTGACGCTGGTCGACGGTGCAGGCGGTTGCTGCGTCGATCACGTCGTTGACATTGAGGAGATCGCGGGCGAGACGAGCCAAGGGGCGAAAGAAGAGAACTCGGGGATGGTGGAGACTGCCGTGTCGAGATCGTCGTCGAGATGCTTGCTGGTGTTTGTTCTTGGTCTCTTCCTGTTCATCTTCCTGCTGATGCTTGTATAGTATAGGTCGCTCATCCTTCATGCGTTCCAAGTTCTGTGTTCGACTGTTCGCATTGAGTCGGATGATTCATATGGTTTGTGCAGTGCTGAAGCAACAACGTAAATAGGGTGCTGGTACAGTTCAAATCTTGATTCTGATCACTACGTAGAAGGAATGTACTGTGATTTTGACAATTCAGACAAACTCTAGTGTGCCTAACTGTAAAGGAAAGAACTGTTATGTGCCTTTACTGCCAAAAAGAAAAACTCTGTTGTGCCCATAAGGCAGTGACAATGAGTGAAGATTTACAGTTGTCTAAAGAATTTGATGCAGTAAACTATATAATGAACCTGTTGATTTAATTAACTGGGTCGATGCTATCTCCTCGCCACAGAAGATACACCAATTTTACTTTTAGAAGTTTATTGTTATTTACTTCAAATGTTACAGTAAGTCTGCAAGGAACTTTTTCAACACTACAATGTTATGAATTAGACTTAATAGCCTCACATCAGGAATATAGAAATGTAGGATTTCACGGTCTAGTTTATCCACATAAGGTTTAAGAAAACAAAGTTGTGAAAAATATGCCGTATTGCCCTCTTCAATGAACTCAATTTAATACACAAGATGGCGCTTCGTTTACCCCATTATAGACGAATTACATAACTCCGTTGTCACACATCGAAGTTCCCGGGTGATGATTTTTCCCTTGTAACTCCCAGCAAGAAATGCTTGTGATCTAAAATTCTCCCTAACCTCAGCAAACAAAGGCATATTTAACAAATACGCCTGTCACTTCTAATGTACAAACCTGAACAAACATCGAACACAAAACAAAATTATAGCAGATATAAACCATACTGGAGAATTCCTTCAGTGATAAAACACACTTACAACTTACTGACCTTTTACTGAACCATACCATCGAGCTTCTTTCTGTACTGAGCCAAGTTCTGCACATGAGAAACAAGTCTCAAAACTAACTTATATAATTATTACTACATGCAAACAAGGAAAAACAGAAAACTAGAAGACATAAACATGAAACAATAGCCAGTGTTAACTAAATGTGAACTCGCAAATATACAAGAATTATGTAATGCAACTGAAGGTTGTATAAAGGCTAATGTAAGCAAGAGTATGTGGGCTGACCATGGAAGTAATCAGTACCGAACATAACTGCAAACCTAAATCCAATCAAATGCATGTATGTGTTTCTTTTGACATTGAACAAATTACAATGTTGTCATTCACAAAGCTTACGCTGAATACTTTATTGAAAAAAAAAATTAAGGTCAACACGACTAATTGAAATTGTGTACAAATATTAACTTGAGACTATTCAGATGCAGCCACAAAGAGATTTATAAATTATGTTTGCTATAACATATATTGTGGATCGACAAAATGTTTCATCGAAAACTTTGGGATTCGAAAATGGAAAGGACCATTACCTTAGTATAAGCATAAACGCTTGCTTCAGAAGGTCCTGCTGGACTCCCTCGTCTAATGAACTGCCCTTCCTTGAATATGTAAAGCATAGGAATGCCTGTGGATAACTCAAGGCTGATTACCTGAACAGCGGAGGGTCTCAGTTCCCACTTTCAACACAACACAAGAAGAAACACAAATCAAAAGGGAAAGTGCCAATCGATCACCTCCTGAGAAGTCAATTTGTCGAGATGCATTATAATTGATCGAAGTGAATTTGCATGTGCAACCACCATCACATGCTTTCCAGCCTTGAGTTGAGGAACTACCTATTAGACAGCCAATTTAGAAAGTCTAGATTGGAACTACATGAACCGTTGTCATGTCCAGGATACACAAACTTCTTTGGTCCAAGTTTAGATGAGAACTAGGAGAACATTTGTCTAAGAGTATATAGATAAGCTAATAGAATAAGATAAGTTAACAACGCAGTATAGTCATCAGCATAGAACGGGACGGTCATGGGTCATATGTCATATATGTTCTTTTATCTTTTTTTTTTGTCCATATCGTCATATAAGCAGTAAGGAGAAGAGCAAACGACCGTCCAAGTAAATAATGCATCCTTCAATTAGTGCTAACATATCTTTACCTGGTCTTTGAAATAAGTGACAGCTCTATCTGCACACATCGCTAGGCTCTCACCATTTGGAGGAGAAATATCATAACTACGACGCCATTCATGAACTTGTTCTTTACCAAACCGTTCTGCAGTTTCTTGCTTATTAAGACCTTGCAGCTCACCGTACCTAGAAAGTCCAATATGAGATAATTTAAGAGACAAGATGATCAACTGCTATGTGCATTGCATAACTAGCAAACTGCAAAACAGGGGAGGAACTCTTACATTCGTTCGTTCAATTGCCAAGCTGTTATGACAGGAACAGACTGTTCCCTTGTATCTTCACTGTATATCTGACTCCAACTGTGAGGTTGTTCACTCTCCTTTTGCATGATGATTGGAACCTGCAAACAAATATTACAGGCCCCTCAACATAATTGCTCAGGAGAGTGGATATAATACCGCATTTAGCAAAGGAAAGATAAACAACCTTCTTGCGACGATGCTGCATCATGGCAAGCATTGCAGTCATCTGAGCACGTATCATTGCCGAAGTAAATATTACATCGATTGGGATGTTGCATATTCTCTTACCTGCCTCGATGGCCTCCTCGACACCCGTCGGTGTCAGAGGCACATCGACACAGCCAGTAAAGAGATTCTTCTCATTCCACATCGATTCACCATGCCGGATAAGTATCAGAGAACTTTCACCTGCAGCCATGCAATGACAACTTTAGAGAAGTACATTCATGTCCCAAAAAATGAGTTTTTCTAATGAACTTGTGAGTTGTGAGAATTACTTGATTTCTTAGGGCTGTGGTCACCCTTGACGTTCCAGGGTAGCTGAATCGGGTCAACAACTGAAGACTGTGAGCCCGATGCACACAGCAAACCCAAGTTTCTGTTGCCTGAGGAGCAACTTGCGGCTGAAACCAAACAAAAATTCGCCGTTCTCTTCTCCAATCTAGAGTTGTTGCCATTCCGTTGGTGGGATTGTATTGACACTATGCCATGGTAAGATGTAGCCGCAGCCATTCTGACCCAAATAAATGCAAACAAGCAATTCATTAGCTGGCTGCACTTGTACTACCTAATTCACAGCCAAGATTGAACAATTCTTGAGAAACAATTCTTGTTTTTCTTTTCAAGGAGCAATTTTTCAATGAATTTGTCTATGAAACACAAAGCTACCAACGGAAGCTACAGCCCCTCAAGGTAGCAATGAACCCCTGCTTCCCCTGCAGTTCTTTTAGAAATGACAGTTCACCCTCAAGCCAGAGTTACGAAAGCTTACATTGGGAACAAGGAAGCAAGACCTCGAGGAGGGGGGCTTCAAGAATCCAATGTGGACGCGGCCCCCGCTTTATAGTCCTCCAGGAGACCTGGACCCAAGAGCTCGGCCAAACCAAGTCCAGGAGGGAACGGCGGAGAGATCTAGAGCGGCGGGTGGCGAGAGGACCGACCGGGCCACGAGGAAATCGAGGGAAGCCTGTCGCGCTCTCTACGGGCCCTTTCTTGAGTTCTTGCGCAGGTGTGTGGGTTTGGGGATCCAGGGAGGGGCCTGGTTATTTGAAGGAGGAAGAAACGGCATTGCCGTATCGGGAAACAAGGGGAAAAATAGGTGCGAAGTGGCAAACACCAAAACCGTGTTAGCCTGTTAGGGCTGGTGGCATATTAGCACGTGAACAAAATGCCAATGTTGAAGCGTCATGGACTGGCTTGTACCTCCGCATCTACTTTAATAGAATTTATAATGTAATCCCATTTTCAATGTGTTGAAACGGGCTCACAAATCTGCCAATTTAATCGGCTACAGGAGTAGTGTTTTAGCTCTTGGGAGTATATGCTTTCTTTTATTTAAAATGCATCTTTAATATATTTTAAAATATATTTAAAAAAATGAAGGGAATCGGGAGGAAACCGCCCTGCCGGGTCGCTCACGCGAGCGACTCCGGAGGCCCCCAAGCTTAACCCAAAAAGTCTCCAGATCCGGACCGTAGGCCTACATGGGCTTACTAGTGGGACAAGGTTGAAGATTTCATTGGCAGTTCAAAGACACGGTACTTGCACTACTGCAACGAGCTCGACATCATGGCTCCGGAGCATGTAAGATCATTCGCTTTTCTGCCTTATTGTCATTCGGTTTTTCACAAATCAATTTAACCATATACTAGTTCATTGTATTCTGCACAGGTGACTTGGGAGCCATATGGAACGGTGGGTAACATCGGTCACGTTAGAACATTCGATTTGAATCCGAAATGTCTCAACGAAGCACATCTTTCATGTATGTGTGGCCCGTTGATTTGTTACTATGCTGTTGAGATGTATTTGCCACACCAGGTTATGACACAATTTGGCTTATATCAGGAGACCCTGCCATAGTTCATGGACACTTCTTTATATCTGCACGGGCAAGTGCTTCATATCAGTTGTGTGGTTTTTATTGTTTCATGCAAGTGACAATTATAAAATTGAATATGCAGCCTGGATAAGAGCAAGACAAAGGGTATAAAGAATTGGAGAAAAACACATGACACGCACATCCGGAAGTTCCTGCCCGAGATCGATGAGATTGAGGAAAGATTGAAGCATCCCACTCCTAGGTCTGCCCCTTGGCCTTTCAATGTGGGGGCATTCAACCGCTATCTCCTGTGGTATCGTTCCAATGCACGTACTCAACTAAACCCGCCAGCATTTGAAAGTGAGGATATTTTGCTTGAACCCAACCAGGGTTTTGACCAGATGACCAGTATGCACTACAACAAGCTCGTCAGAGAAGGTAGACAAACACAGTTGGTGCCAGTTGTCTGGTTTGCGGTAAGTTCTCCTCTATCTCTACATATGGGCATAGCTTAAGCAAAATTTGACCAACATTGTTGTTTTGATAGCAAACCGAGCTCTCAAAACACGAGGGACTTAAGTACCCTCCAGGTGAACAATCCAACCGCGCCCGTAAAGCTTGTGCTGAGGTATGACATGGATATTTTCTTCCTTGAAGTATTATCTTCTTCTTTTTTTAATGAAAAGAGTTAATAATGTCAAGATTCAAAGAAAAGGGCAATTTAAACAAACCACTAGGAACACTGTCATTAGAATATTTACAGCAGACTTTGTGATAAAAAATGCTGCAGCTTTTTTTGCCTATAAATAGCACTCAACTGGGTTCTCCTTTGTTAAATAAATGTCTAGACTGCTAGTGTTTGTATGAGAAGCAATGAAAATACTTCGGTCCCTTTGTTCAAGTTCTTTTGCGTAGTTATAGTTTCTACGGCCTCCCGGTTCTTTTGTCCAAGTGGGTTCTCCTTAGTGTTAAATAAATCTCGGGCCTACTACTGTTAGTAGACCATTTATCTATTATAGAAAATAAATAATTTAGTGTCAGTCTAGTTACTCCAACAATAATAAAAACACATTGTTTCCATGCATTTGTTTGTTACTAAAACCTCTTTTTAACTTTCCTATCTTCTAACTTAATGGCTAATCAATTTCATAGTGTAGCAAGGCTTGGGCACATGGCTAAGGTGCTCTTCTAGGCTGCCGCTTCATTGATGATGTCATGCCTACCTCGTCGAGTTCCTCGTCAAGGTCCTCATCAAGTGCTGCACAACGCTCTCTAGAGGACTCAGATGTGGGCAATGTCGACAAGGAGGAGGACGAGCGACACACACATGATGAGTTCAACACCTCGTAGATCCCTGATGCACCTGAGCCTAGTCAGCAGCATCATCAATTCAACTTGAAGCCAAGGAAGCCAAGGGAATACGGGGCAAATGATATTTATACTCCGGATGCATATGCGATGAAGGCAAGTAAGGACAAGGTCATCAAGGCTGAGGGTGATGGTGAGTCAGAGGAGGAGGAGCTGCAACATGTTTAGAGGAGAAGGCGTCGAAGAAAGAGGATAGGAAGGCCAAAAGGGGAAAGGGAAAGAACTAGATGGACTAGATGATGTAGTTGATGGTGATGTGCATGCATGTAGCTGTTGGTGTTGTCGTGAACTCAACATGCTGAAAGAACTCGATGAATGTGATATCCTAAGGGTTATGCAAATCTCAGTTTGTAGCATTCTATTTCTACCGCACTGATATTCAGTGGTTCTTTGATTGGGCAGAAGTGTAAAACTAGGGAAACTCTTGTATGGCGCCCCAGCACCAAGCATCGTATTGAACTAAATGGCGAACTGGACGAAGGCGTTGTTATCATGGAGCGCTAGACAAGGCGCCATTCTGATATAGATGGCGCCTCTGCCCCGGGCGCCGTACAGATGCGTAAACACTTGCCTGTCTACCTAAGTACGCAAGCATGACGCATGAAAGAAGGGCGCCATAGTGCATATCATGGCGTCCCAGTAGCGGGTCCGACCAATCTGACGTGGCGCTTTTGACCATGGCGTCGTCCTGCACAATGCAGCTCCCATGTCCCGGGCGTCATACAAAGAGATTATTTTATGAAATAGTTTGAGAAGAGGTTTATTTTGTGTTGAAGTTTCAATCGCCGCTACATTGCTCAACCTAGGGTTCATGCAGCTAGCTAGACGTACTCGTCAACAAAAGTAAGTTATGATCAGTTTCCTAGTTGCCAACATACTGGTACCATCACCCAACTTGATCTATAGGATAAGGGTAAGAGCACTCTTTATTTGCTAACATAATGGTACCCCGATCGATCATATGCACACTGCGCACACTGTACGATCGCCAGTGCAGGAGTAGCAATCACCATCTCAACAAAAGAATCTTTTTTTTTACAAAACCATCTCCACAGATAGAGTAGCTTGTTTGCATCATGTCTCAAGGGCCGGCGGCGGATCGTTGCATGGTCCAAACATGCATGCCACGAGCGGCTTGTCAGGCTGATAAGAGAAGGAAGCAAAACCGGGCTGGGCTCAGCACACTGGGCAATCCGAGGTCCATGTTGACGTTTCTCTTCTCGGGCCGGACAGGCAAGCCCATCTGAGGACCATTGCACGACGACCAAGCAAATGTGCAGTGAGAACTACCCAAATGACTTGAGACCCCGCAACATTTGGAGGTGAACCATGTACTCCCTCCGTTTATAAATATAAGATTTTTTAGTTTTATAAAGTAAATGTATCTAGACATCTTTTTGTGTGTAGGTTCATTTGAATCTACATACTAAAACTTGTCTAGATATATTTGATTTACAAATCTAAAACATCTTATATTTATAAACGGAGGGAGTAGTAAGTACAACTGGCTACCCTAAAAGTAATGTACTCATGACAAGTAATATGGCTCGGAGGGAGAAAATACTATTGGCTGGCAGCATACGACTACTAATGCATTATGTTCCATCCCATTCCTACGCAATTTATCGGACCCTAGAAGTGCACGACATGTGGAACTCCCAAGTTGGAGGCGTTAGTGCCGCCAGTGACATTCGTCGAACTTGCCAAACAGACCATATCTTTTATGGTACCATGATTTCTCGTCTAGAATAGACAAATCGGACATTTATGCATTATCCGACCCATTCTAGGCCTGGGCATTTAGCCCATCTAAGTATATATTTGGCCAGACAACTACTTATTACAACCCGAATTAGAATGAACTTATATATCCCTCCGTTCTAGAATATAAATATAAGACATGTTTTTTCCTCGCGGTCTTTGATGCAAAGCTTTGATTAGTAATGTATAACATGCAAATTACATGGATTCAAAATGTACAAATGGTATCATTGCATTCCTTTTGCGAATCTCTTTCATTTCATGTATATATTTATACAAATTTTGTCGACATATTATAAGAACAAATCATGGTCAAAGTTATGATTTGTTGACCAACGGAAATAAATGTGCCTAAAGTGTCGTATATGTAATAAATGTTGCCACTAAAGAACTTTGTTAGTACGGACAAAAGAGGAACAGAGTCTCCATTAAGGCATCAAGTGGGATCCCACCAAAATTCAACTTTTAGGGTGTGTTTGGTAGCCTCGGTCATCTCAGATTTACTATCTCTATTGGGATAATCTGACCACATACATGTTGACCTGAGATTTTGGCATGTGTTTGGTAGCCTGCTTTTGGTGAGCTATGATGAGTTTAGATGTTGTTTGCTAGGTTGTATGTGTTGAGATATGATTAGCACAAATTAAAATTTAGTTGCTCCTAGATACAATATTATAAAACAAAAAAGTATTATATCACCCGGTTTACAGGCTAGGACCACTAGGTTGAAAAAAATTACAATGAAATCTGAAATTTTACAGAAAGGTCTTTGAACACCCTAAGCAAAAGCAATTGGGTCCTCTGTCCTCACAACCACCGTATCTTGGATCCATGATGGCTCAAGAAGCTTTTCTAGGTGTCCTGTGTCATGGCGCTGGGCGGCGACGGTGGCTCGCTGTCGTGGTGGAGCTTCGCGTCGGCTGTGGCGGCTTGAGGAGGCGGCATTTGGAGTCTGCGCACGTCTCGGCCATGGCGGCGCGAGGGGCGGCGGCGCATGCTCTGTGGCCTTCCAGGGGCGGCGGCACGTGCTGGGTTGCCGGATATGGGCAGCGGCGTGTGCTGGTGGCCGGCCAGGGGCGGCGGCGCGGGCTACACCAGGGGCGGCGCAAAATGGCACAGGGGGAGAGATGGGCGAGGGGGAGAATGGCCTGATGAAACGGTTCGGCCCACTGACCCCTAACGCGCTCGGCCCACTGCAGGGATTAGCTCATCCCGGACGAGCAGCGAAGCTCGATTTGGGCTTCGCTCCTCATCCCGGCTCTCGGGCGTTTTTCGTATGCCCTCAGCAGTGCAGAGATGGGAAGAACCGGCCTAACAAACACCGGATCCCCTCAAAATCTCGGTTGGGAGGAGTGTTTCTGAGTATCCCTGGGCTACCAAACACGCCCTTAGTTTATTTGGAGATTTCTAGTTGGATCCCGCTTACATCGCTAACTAGTCTCCATGTAGCTCAACACACAGTCCGTAGGATATCTATAGACAATGTATAATGGTAGATTTGTTGAGGTATTGATGTCCCCTAACTTGTAGTCACACATGGTCATGGCTAATTTGACATCAATACCAATATCATGTGATATTGGCATTCAAGCCAATATAATGAATGTCTGCATCCATATGGAGGATACTGAGAGATATTACATGCATGTATTATCTAGTATTTGACATGCCCTTAAGAATGCTAGGCACATGTGTGGTAGAGCCCTTTGCCCTGGCCCAAGGCATGCATGTCAGTGGACCTTGTGAGGGCTCTCATACTGTCCAAATCACTCCCTTCGAAATCTGGTGATGTTTACCAAATCCAGGCATCCAATTCACTTCGTAGCGACATGTTGCACCTGTGATGGGTGATATTCATTTACAACATCATTGTCTTTAGATCCAAAACTCATGCCTCATGGCCGATGTACTTATACGCACGATGTCGTCGGGATGTAATTGAGCGGTTTTGATGCGGACAAGAGATGCCCGCATGTGCTGACACGGGCGAGCTCTCCTCAGGCGGCATTTACTCTATTTGACACATAGCAGAACCGATCAGCCAAT